>CM076578.1:1710888296-1711104344 GCA_034641835.2 Pinus albicaulis
TAATGACCAACTCTTCCACAAGCAAAACATTTGAAAGGAAGCTTACCTCTGAACCGTCCTGTACCAAGTTGGAGTTTCTTTACAAAATTTACCTCATCTTCTTCTGAGATATACCCTGATCCTTCTGTCTCTTGTACTTCTTTCCCTTTTGTAGAAGCTCTAAAGACAACTTCTTTGACTTTAGATGGTCCTCCTCTTCTCATTTCATATGCAGTTAGTATGCCATGAAGTTACACCACAGTAAGATTTTGAAGATCCTGCTTTTCTTCAAGAGCAGAAACTTTTGACTCAAATTTTGTCGTTAGTGATCTTAAAACTTTCTCAACCAAAGTAGATTTAGTTATTGTTTCTCCCAGATTTCTCATACGATTTACAATATCATCAAGACGTAAAAAGAAATTAGCAATGCTCTCCTCATTAAGCATTTTTAGGTTCTCATATTGAATTCTGAGAGTTTGGAGTTTAGCACTTTTTACCTTTGCATCACCTTCATAACTTAGAATGATTTTGTCCCATATTGCCTTTGTTGTATTTAGCTGCATGACTTTGACAAATTCTGATTCGGTTAGACTTCCCAATAGAGCATTAACCGCCTTTGCATTTGTTTCATAATTCTTTCTTTCCGTTGGATCTGTTGGTACTGCAGCTGGATATTGATATCTTGCTTCAACAATAGCCCATACATCTGCACCCAGAGACTGAAGATAGGATTTCATCCTTGTTTTCCAGAAGATTAAACTGTTTCCGTTGAAGAGCGGAGGCCTGATAGATGCTATTCCATCTTGATTGCTCATCTTGATTGATCTTCCTTCTAGCGGCTAAGCTTTTCAGAAGGACCTCCTCTAATACCAATTGTTAGGAAAAATACTGAGAGGGGGGGGGGTGAATCAGTATTTAGATCTTACTGAAAACTTTTTATCAGAGATCTTATTATTTAATTCTTTACTTAGATTATTGCATCATTCATTCATCAAAAGTTTAGTAAGCAGTAAGCATGTGCAGTAATAACATAATTAGCCATCACACATAAGCAACACACATGAACACCAGTATTTAAGGTGGAAACCCAATTTGGGAGAAAACCACCATTGCTGTCGTCTCTGTCTTCAATATTTATTATAAAGAAAACTTCTTACAATTTTTGTGCTGGCGTAGACTTATACCAACGCGCAGGCACCCACCTGCAGAAGGCTACAACCTTCTCTCATTCTCCAGTCACTACTGGAAGGGAGCTCCAACCCCCTAATTTTAACACCAGCTCGTACTGGCAGAAAGCTTCCACTTTCATGCTGAAGACTTCAATCCTTAGATCCACTAAATTTCTTCAATTTCTTCATCAGACTTGTGTCAAGTCTTCATTGTTTCTTTGCAGATCTTCCTAGAGATTCATCATTTTCTCGATCTAGAGGTCTTGAACCTTCATCAACTCCATAGGTGCATCATAGATTTAGCTTTATCAGACAACAGAGTTCAATCATGCAGATATCTCTTAAAGAGATTTATTCATTAACAATCCCTCCGCATGCACACTTGAACTATAATCCTCTTCTCCTTATATAGTTTTTGCCTTTATTAATACCATGAGTCAAAACCACCCAACCGCTGAAGGTAGTCCTGGACGGGATCAATTAGATAATCCAGCGGGGTCTACCCAAGCCCCAAACAATTTCTTATTGTTCTATTTTCTTTGTTCGGCAATTAGATAATTAATCTAAGGATTTTTAATATCTCAATCTGAGATTGAGATATTAATCCAATTCCTTCTTTAGTTATGAACTCCCTAATGCATATATATGTATATCGACCCCAAGTTTATGTGTTCGTGAGATCCACGTTCATTACATCACATGTTTCATATTTCGCCAACTTCACATATTCAACATCCTTTATTAACCCCGCAAACCTTAGTTTAAAAGGTCCCAATTAATATAATTTAGAACCGGGCCCACATGTATAATCAATGACCCAATCACATACTCGCATCGTACCGTGGTTATCCATCGTGCACCTTTCTCATACGGCCACCGTCCGATGGCTCCCCTCCAGATCAACGGCGCACAACAATATCGCACGGCTTCCTTGGTCGGACATTAACGCGCGATGGCGCGCAGTGATGGCGGTTTTGCAAATTCGTTCAGGGACGCGTGTCGCTCGTTCTATGGAATCGCTCCCAACCTCTTGAATACTGCTTGTCCGTCGAAAGCGGTGCGATGAAAACCGGAAACCGCTTGTACTGTTCCTCCTTCATGGTTCTGCCCTTCTACTCCAGGTTCCGTCGCGCTTCCTTTTGTTAAGATCCACCACTTCCCTTCCATGTTCCGTTCGTAATTCCGAAGTGTTGTTCCAACGAAAGTTCGACGGCCTATACTCACATAATTCAGTCACCGAGTTCCGTGTTGGTTGCAGGGATTCACAATTCCTTCATCAAGAACACGTTCATATATTACACTTGCTCAATTCAATAAAGGCACAGACAATACCGAGATCAATCCCCAACATTGATCCCAATTTACCTTTAGTCTTATATTCAACGAATATATATAACTCCACTGTCTACCAGTTTGGGATACATAGTCGACCGTATTAGCATCGGTTCCTCTAAATACATACAGAGCACCATTAATCCCCTCATAGGGTTTCTTACTTATCACGGATTTCAATTATCCTCCTTCAGGATGCATACATATGTTCACACATGAATTAATTCCACAGGAACTCAAATATCCTTCCTACTGAATTCAATTTGCTCCTTGACTGATACTGCTCTGTGTAAATGAATTCTTTCTCTGTTCTTCTCTGCTGACCTTTGTTCTCTGCTACATTTCTTTTCTTTGTTCCTAGTTACTGTTTCAAATGCTCCTTCTTTGCCAATTCCTTTTGCCATCAATGAAAATATTTCCAACAAGGGCCTCTAGCTAGGTGGTAAAACAGTCCACTAGTAGGGGAAAGGTCTTAGGTTTGATTCCTAAAATTTCATGGTTTTAACACTTTTCCATCCTTTGTATCCTGCAATGGTGAATTTATTTATTGCAGATAGAAAAATCATTAAAAACACTATGTAATATACTTTGGAAGGGAAACAAAAAATGATACCATTGTTCTATATGGTGCACTTTATAAATCCCTTGCCTTAAAAATAATACATGAGAAGGCTTATATGCTTATTCTCAACAATGAAATACAAATTTTTAAACTTAACATATCCTTCCAAAACTTAGACGAAGCGTTTGGTGGACAGAACATCTATCTAGCCCATATGAAAATGGACTTTTGTGATTATGTCATCTATTCCATGCGAAATGTTGCATTCATACTGCAGTTGAAGCAATCCATGTAAACGTCATAATTTTCAAAGTTTTGCCATCAAACTTCAGTTTAAAGATGTACTAATGCATCCAACAGATGTGGCAAAGGCTGTAATGATTTTTTCCATTGCAATAGTTAGTACGAAGGCCTCTAATGAAGGTTCCAAATTTTATTTTCTCAGGGCACATTCTTCTGTGTTAACCATACCTCTTTTAGCAAGCTACATAAATGTCTAAAAAGTATATCAACCTACGCATGGAAAAAGTTTCAGAGGTACACAGAAATTTTCAATAAACATCATAATTACTACTTAAGATAGGATCATGCTTAATAATTATTTGCGCCAGTTTCAAGACAACATCAAGTAACTGTGCATAGAAAATTAAGATAGCTAAAAAGCATGTGAATTGAAAATAAAAGCTTAAAATTCTCTAAAGAATATCACGTAGTTGTCATATTTAAAAATATAGGTCTAAGGTTCGATCCATGAGAAAACTAAATCAAAAGTGGTTACTTTAAAAATATAGGCCTTTGGTTCAAGCGATGAGAGGAATGGGTCAAAATTGGTTAGTTTGACACAACTTTAACACAAAAGATGGACTCACTCACTCACTCGCAGTACCTTCCATTTTGGCATTTCCTCTCCAACTACCTCCAGCTAAACCCCCGAAGTGTCTCTTGATGAACCATTTTCAATTTCTTGTGTCTTTTATAAATTTGATGGCTCACTTGCTAAAACACACAAAAATTAAATAGAATTTTTTAGACATATCAAGTTTAGTCTCCTAGTTAATACAAAACCCATTCTAAAACTTCAAGATTTTAGTGAATTATTTCCCTTTCATACGACAATATAACCTTGTCAAAGGTATGAATTCCATGATAACAATTAAACGTTAACAAGAGTCATGCATCCACAACATTTCCATAAAGATATGCAACAACTATATGAGTACAATATATTTCATTTTGCAATCAACTCGCGAAACAAATCCCAATATAGACAAGCATAACGTTGTCAAAGATTAGAATTCCACAAGAAACAATAAAATGCAAGATTGTAATACAAAACAAGGCATGCCCTAACTCCATAGGCAGATGCATTCACAATGTTTCAACGAAGATATACAACAATTGTATGCCTTAAAACATTTAATTTTGCAGGAAACCAACAACACAAGACTTAGTGAAAGTAGATATTTCCAAGAAAAAAAGAATCACCTTATGAAGTTCAAGCTTAAAACTACAATAATCGTGATCGACAATAACTGGGAAAGGGTCTAATAATATAAGAATCGGGAAAAATGGCAAAAATTTGCCAAACAATTTAAAAAATGCAAAAAAATGAAGCAAACCAATTATATATATATATATATATATATATATATATATATATATATATATATATATATATATATATATATATATATAATATTATTTTTGCAGTCACTAACTACTCAACGATGGTGGTAATAGATGTCAATATTACCACTTTCTTTGTCGCTTATCTCTTTGTGCTTTCCCACATCCCCTCTTCCTCTCCCAACACCCTTGATCAACCCGTTCGCAAACCCCGCTTTATCGCTATCGGCTCTCACAAACTGATAAACCCATTCCTTTACAAAATCAAATACCCTGTGGCTAGGGCCAACAAAAATCCAAACCAATCTCATCGCCTTAGACACCTCTGTGAATCCAAGTACTTCAAGTAAGTCACGACATCATACTAAACCAAGTAATATAAAAGTTTCCTCAATGTCCTCAAATCCCCAACCAACTGCTTTGTCTTCCTTCCATTGATATGCCATATGGAGTCCAATTATTACCTCACAATCTCATGAAATGACTTAAAAATCCAATTCTCCACCATAAGGTCCTCCTCTAAATTATTATTTCAAAATAGTAGTGTGCATTTCTATTTCCAAAACCTCTCTCTGGAAGTCACTGATGTGGTTGCAACAACTTCATCTTAGTAAATTCGAACCTAGGCCGCTTAGACCAGTGCGAGGAAAACTACTCAAAATTTCCCATGTAGGAAAAGAAACTTTGATTGAACATTTTCCAATGAGGTCACCCATGATTACTTCGAAAAAAATTCATTTTCCTTCACCTGTGAAGATTCAACATGGCAGGAAATCAAAACCACTTGCAGTCATAGGCACAACAGTTGTATCTCCACTATGCGGTGTTGCGATGGCATTTCCAGCTCTTGTGGTTTGCAAGAAACCACCTACTAGACACTATTGAGTCAGCTTTGTTTTTCTCCTCTCATTTTCATTTTTTGGGGATGAGTGGACCGCCTGATTAAGTGCTCGGTCCTGCACGCGAGAAACCAGACAGAGATTGAAATTGGATCGATCCAAATTTTTTTTCGATCATATAGCGAAAGAATAGATTGACTCATCACTTGACTGAAAGACATTGAATGAAGTAAATGAAAGAGTCATTGTATTTGTACGAATCTTATCTTCTAATTCATATTAATATAGAAAGAATCTGAAAAAGAGATTTCGATAAGGCCTTACCCTTCTTTGAAGGGTAAGGCCTTATCGATTTTTTAGCTCTAACATTATGATTTCCTAATAATTGTTGTACCTCACAAGTAACCTGAATTTCCTGACCGGCTGTACCTTGACCCTGAACTTTCAATGAATAGTAAATATTAGGCATATAACCTAGAGAAAAAGAGACATCCAGTACTGGGCCAATTATTTGAGCAATATATCCCACATTTTTTTCTACAAGTGTGGAAACCCCAAGAACAAGAGGATTGGTTCTCATATCATAAAAAAATGGAAATAATTTCCATGAAGAATATATAACAAAATTATTATTTTGCCAATATCATCAAAAAAAAAAAATGTTCCATATCGGGTTGATCAGATCAGTCAATAAGAAATGGAATTGACGACCTTGGTAATATCCTACTTTATTGAAAAGTTGAAATTCATCCATATTTGGAATATGAAGTAGGTAGATGGATATGAATAAGGTTCATGAGGACGTCTTCGATTTCTCTATAACTAGAACCAATTTCTCCATAACTAAAACCGAAAATACTTCAACATTATGTGCAGATAATCTGTGAAATATGAAACTTGAACCCTATTCATGACCTTTCTCTCATTGATCATTATCTCTTCATACGCACATATGTATATGTATTTTAATATGGAGAATTCGCATCATTATGGTCAAAGGTCAGTTCGGTTCCTTAATTTCATTCATGAACTAGTTTAACCACTGAAAGGTGCTCGGGTCAATCCACGGAGGAAGAACTTCAAGAGCAAATATTGGGTTGTGTCATACATAAAGAACATTATACAATAAGAGTGTATCTAGAAAATATTATTGCCCAATAACGAACGACTTTTTGTAGTAGATTTATGTCAAAATCGATTGTTTACGTTCGATCCATGTCGAGCAGACCTCGTCCTTGCAAGAAATCATTATTAATAAAGGAGGGACTTATGTCACCAAAAACAGAGACTAAAGCTAGTGTCAGGTTCAAAGTTGGTGTTAAAGATTACAGATTAACTTATTATACTCTTGAATATCAAACCAAAGATACGGATATCTTGGCAGCATTCCGAGTAACTCCTCAATCGGGGGTGCCACCCGAGGAAGCGGGTGCAACAGTAGCTGTTGAATCTTCCACCGGTACATGGACCACTGTTTGGACCGATGGACTTACTAGTCTCGATCGTTACAAGGGGCGATGCTATGACTTCGAGCCCGTTCCTGGAGAGGAGAATCAATTTATTGCCTATGTATCTTACCCCTTAGACCTTTTCAAAGAAGGTTCTGTTACTAACCTGTTCACTTCCATTGTAGGTAATGTGTTTGGATTCAAGGCCCTATGGGCTCTACGTATGGAAGATTTGCGGATTCCCCCTGCTTATTCCAAAACTTTTCAGGGTCCACCTCATGGTATCCAAGTTGAAAGAGATAAATTGAAAAAATATGGTCGTCCTTTATTGGGATGTACTATCAAACCAAAATTGGGTCTATCAGCCAAAAACTATGGTAGAGCAGTTTACGAAGGTCTTCGTGGTGGACTCGATTTTACCAAGGATGATGAGAACGTAAATTGCCAACCATTCATGCGCTAGAGAGACAGTTTTGTCTTTTGTGTGGAAGCAATTTATAAGGCTCAGGTTGAGACGGGTGAAATTAAGGGACATTATTTGAATGCTACTATAGGTACATGTGAAGAAATGATAAAAAGGGCAGTATTTGCAAGAGAATTGGGAGTTCCTATTGTTATGCATGACTACCTGACGGGAGGTTTTACCGTAAATACTTCTTTGGCTCATTATTGCCGAGACAACGACCTACTTCTTCACATTCACCGCGCGATGCATGCAGTTATTGACAGACAAATAAATCATGGTATGCATTTTCGTGTACTGGCTAAAGCATTGCGTATGTCCGGTGGAGATCATATTCACGCCGATACTGTAGTAAGTAAAATTGAAGGGGAATGAGATGTCACTTTAGGGTTTTTTGATCTACTACGTGATGATTTTATCGAAAAAGATCAAAGTCATGGTATTTAATTCACTCAAGATTGGGTATCTATGCCAGGCGTTATGCCCATAGCTTCAGGAGGTATTCACGTTTGGCATATGCCTGCTCTGACCGAGATCTTTGGGGATGATTCTGTACTACAGTTTGGTGGGGGAACTTTGGGACATCCTTGGGGAAATGGACCTGGTGCAGTAGCTAATCGGGTTGCTCTAGAAGCTTGAGTACAAGCTCGTAATGAAGGACGTGATCTTGCTCGTGAAGGTAATGAAGTGATTCGTGAAGCTTGTAAATGGAGTCATGAACTAGCTGTTGCTTGTGAAATATGGAAGGAGATTAAATTTGAATTTGATGTGATTGATCGCTTGTAATCTAGTGACTTTCGTTCTACCAATCGGACTCGGCCCAATCTTTTACCACTACCACAAAGATTAGTCCAAATCGTGAGCGGAGATATGGGATTTCAGATATCAATATCTATAGATATTGATATATAGATATTTCCAAGGTCAAATATCTCAAACATAGTTATTTATGAAATTTTTTTTTGGTCAAGCATTAAATAACAAATCCTATTCATCATTTACAATGATCTTATAGATCATTCGATAGGGCTGGTAGCTCAGTGGATCAAAGCTCATGGGTCTGGACCATGAAGTCAAGGGTTCAAATCCCTTCTAGCCCAAAAGATGCTGTATTTGAAATGAAGATTCCTTTCCATCGCGGTATAGGAGAGAATCTTTCTTTATAACAGAATAAAGGATTCTATCATAATCCCGGATCGATACTTTAAGTTCCTAATCAATAATGAATGGAGATGATTTCTCAATGATTCATTCCACTATTGATTAATAATTTTCATCATTGTATTTATACTTATATGAATTCTCTTCATACAAAATAAGATAGGAAAAGTAACAATTTTCACCTTTATATGGAAGGAAAACTCTATGTCTATAAAGGAGTGGTTCGAAGACAGGCATAAAATAACTGGATTACTCAAAGATTCGGTCGAAAGGGATAGTAAGGATGCCAATGAGATGGAGAAAAACAAGAATCTAAGTATTGATTACGCTAAAATTAATAGGTTATGGGCTCAATGCGATAATTGCAAGAGCTTGCTCTATATCAGATTTTTGAGAGAGAATCAAAGTGTTTGTAAAGAATGTGGATATTATCTATGTATCTCTTCCAATTTGATTATCTAGGATCTTCTTTTTTTCATTTCTTTGTTACCCCCTCTCTCTCCCTTTTTTTTTCATCCCAATGAATATAATATATAATATAATATTGATTAAATATAATTGGAAAGCTTGTGTCAACCAACCAATACCCTTATACCACTAGATATAATTTATTTCAATGAAATATGAAAATGACAACGAATCGGATCTAGCCCGATTTTTTTTATCTTCTTTTATGGGCGAAAGACGGGAATTGAACCCGTGCGTGCTGGATTCACAATCCACTGCCTTGGTCCACTTGGCTACGTCTGCCCCGGAAAAACAAGCCAATTTATCTATCTACAGTCATTTCTCCCAAGAAGAAAAAACGAGCTAACGTTTGTTCGTATGTGGGTCGGTGACTCTGGTAGGGGATCAAAGAAAGATCGATGACTAACTCCCAACTCTCGAACAAGTTGTTCGGCTTATTATCAAATTCATTCAATGAAATGTTATTTGAATGTCTATTGATAATATTTGACATGAATCAAGTATGAGAGAAAGAATGTAAATGGGTCCTCATCCCGAACTAACCCATTTTAGATTTGAGTTTATACTAATATTATAGAATGAGTATGTTGATGATATTTATCCAACATCCATGGTTGAATGGTTAAAGCGCCCAACTCATAATTGGCGAACTCACGGGTTCAATTCCTGCTGGATGCAGGGGAACTGCACATATCCATTATTGATGGAATGGGGGAAGAAGTATGAAGAATAACAACAAACAATTGAAGCATACCAAGCCTTTCAATAAAATGAAAGGCTTGGTATGCTTCAATTAAGCAATACACGATAACAATCCATCAGAGTATTATCCGCCTATTGAAATAGATTCAACAGCGGCTAGATCCAGAGGAAAGTTGTGAGCATTACGTTCGTGCATAACTTCCATACCTAGGTTAGCACGATTAATGATATCAACCCAAGTGTTAATTACACGGCCTTGACTGTCAACTACAGATTGGTTAAAATTGAATCCATTTAGGCTGAAAGCCATAGTGCTTATGCCTAGAGCGATAAACCAGATACCTGCTACGGGCCAAGCAGCTAAGAAGAAATGTAAAGAACGGGAGTTGTTGAAACTAGCATATTGGAAGATCAATCGGCCGAAATAACCGTGAGCAGCCACAATATTGTAGGTTTCTTCCTCCTGACCCAATTTGTAACCTGCATTTGCGAACTGATTCTCAGTAGTTTCCCTTATCAAACTAGAAGTTACCAAAGAAC
This sequence comes from Pinus albicaulis, assembly GCA_034641835.2. Taxonomy (NCBI): domain Eukaryota; kingdom Viridiplantae; phylum Streptophyta; class Pinopsida; order Pinales; family Pinaceae; genus Pinus; species Pinus albicaulis. Next base: position 1,710,898,586 of record CM076578.1, read on the forward strand.
CATGCATAGCACTGAATAGAGAGCCTTTGAATATGCCAACTACACCCAACATGTGGAATGGATGCATAAGGATATTGTGCTCAGCCTGGAATACAATCATAAAATTGAAAGTACCAGAGATTCCTATAGGCGTACCATCATAGAAGCTCCCTTGACCAATAGGGTATATCAAGAAAACGGCAGTAGCAGCTGCAACAGGAGCTGAGTATACAACAGCAATCCAAGGACGCATACCTAGATGGAAGCTAAGCTCCCACTCACAACCCATATATCAAGCTACACCAAGTAGGAAGTGTAGAACGATTAGCTCGTAAGGACCCCTGTTGTATAGCCATTCATTGACGGAAGCTGCTTCCCAGATTGGATAGAAGTGCAATCCGATAGCTGCAGAGGTAGGAATAATAGCACCGAAGATAATATTGTTTCCATAAAGGAGAGAACCGGAAATAGGTTCACGAATACCATCAATATCTACCGGAGGAGCTGCGATGAAAGCAATAAAGAATACAGAGGTTGCAGTCAATAGGGTACGGATCATCAAGACACCGAACCATCCAATGTAAAGATGGTTTTCAGTGCTAGTGATCCAGTCGTAGAAGCGACTCCAGAAATTTGCGCTTTCGCGTCTTTCTATAATTGCGGTCATGGTTAGAACTTCGTTTATAAAATCATCAGAGGCTCCCAAGCATAAGGCTTGTTATTTTACAGTATAATATGATACATGTATCAATGTCAACCAATATCTAGGATGGAATTTCAACATCTATCCCAACGGGATAGATACTAATCTATACTATATGGATAGAATATAGAGTCTATCTCAAATACCTCTATATTCTATCCATATATTCCACACTCTATAGATCTATCTGTGATTATATACTCCATAAAATTATTTATTACTGGTTCCAGGAATGGTAGATCAATTGGAATGAGAACAGATATGAAAAAAAAATTGATTAGATCCAGAACCAGAATAAGTGGACAGAGGTACCTATCAAAAATTTGATCTGGGTTGCCCGGGACTCGAACCCGGAGCTCGATCAAGTCCGTAGCATCTACCAATTCTGCCATATCCCCTTCTCGAAGAACAAGATCATACCTTGTTCTAATCCTATATATATATATATATATATATATATATATATATATATATATAATATTGATTAAATATAATTGGAAATCTCGTGTCAACCAACCAATACCCTTACACCACTAGATATAATTTATTTCAATGAAATATGAAAATGACAACGAATCGGATCCAGCCCGATTTTTTTTTATCTTCTTTTATGGGCGAACAACGGGAATTGAACCCATGCGTGGTGGATTCACAATCCACTGCCTTGGTCCACTTGGCTACGTCTGCCCCGGAAAAACAAGCCAATTTATCTATCTACAGTCATTTCTCCCAAGAAGAAAAAACGAGCTAACGTTTGTTCGTATGTGGGTCAGTGACTCTGGTAGGGGATCAAAGCAAGATCGATGACTAACTCCCAACTCTTGAACAAGTTGTTCAGCTTATTATCAAATTCATTCAATGAAATGTTATTTGAATGTCTATTGATAATATTTGACATGAATCAAGTATGAGAGAAAGAATGTAAATGGGTCCCGATCCCGAACTAACCCATTTTAGATTTGAGTTTATACTCATATTATAGAATGAGTATGTTGAGGATCTTTATCCAGCATCCATGGCTGAATGGTTAAAGCGCCTAACTCATAATTGGCGAACTCACGGGTTCAATTCCTGCTGGATGCAGGGGAACTGCACATATCCATTATTGATGGAATGGGGGAAGAAGTATGAAGAATAACAACAAAAAATTGAAGCATACCAAGCCTTTCAATAAAATGAAAGGCTTGGTATGCTTCAATTAAACAATACACGATAACAATCCATCAGAGTATTATCCGCCTATTGAAATAGATTCAACAATGGCTAGATCCAGAGGAAAGTTGTGAGCATTACGTTCGTGCATAACTTCCATACCTAGGTTAGCATGATTAATGATATCAACCCAAGTGCTAATTACACGGCCTTGACTGTCAACTACAGATTGGTTGAAATTGAATCCATTTAGGCTGAAAGCCATAGTGCTTATGCCTAGAGCGATAAATCAGATACCTTCTACGGGCCAAGCAGCTAAGAAGAAATGTAAAGAACGGGAGTTGTTGAAACTAGCATATTGGAAGATCAATCGGCCGAAATAACCGTGAGCAGCCACAATATTGTATGTTTCTTCCTCCTGACCCAATTTGTAACCTGCATTTGTGGACTGATTCTCAGTAGTTTCCCTGATCAAACTGGAAGTTACCAAAGAACCATGCATAGCACTGAATAGAGAGCCTCTGAATATGCCAGCTACACCCAACATGTGGAATGGATGCATAAGGATATTGTGCTCAGCCTGGAATACAATCATGAAATTGAAAGTACCAGAGATTCCTATAGGCATACCATCATAGAAGCTCCCTTGACCAATAGGGTAGATCAATAAAACGGCAGTAGTAGCTGCAACAGGAGCTGAGTATACAACAGCAATCCAAGGACGCATACCTAGATGGAAGCTAAGCTCCCACTCACGACTCATATATCAAGCTACACCAAGTAGGAAGTGTAGAACGATTAGCTCGTAAGGACCCCTGTTGTATAGCCATTCATCGACGGAAGTTGCTTCCCAGATTGGATAGAAGTGCAATCCGATAGCTGCAGAGGTAGGAATAATAGCACCGGAAATAATATTGTTTCCATAAAGAAGAGAACCGGAAATAGGTTCACGAATACCATCAATATCTACCGGAGGAGTTGCGATGAAAGCAATAAAAGGTTGCAGTCAATAGGGTATGGATCATCAAGACACTGAACCATCCAATGTAAAGACGATTTTCAGTGCTAGTGATCCAGTCGTAGAAGCGACTCCAGAAATTTGCGCTTTCACGTCTTTCTATAATTGCGGTCATGGTCAGAACTTTGTTTATAAAATCATCAGAGGCTCCCAAGCATAAGGCTTGTTATTTTACAAATATGATCCGTAATATCAACTTTCACCAATATCTGGATAAATTTCAACATCTATCCCAACGGGATAGATACTAATCTATACTATATGGATAGAATATAGAGTCTATCTCAAATACCTCTATATTCTATGCATATATTCCACACTCTATAGATCTATCTGTGATTAGATACTCCATAAAATTATTTATTATTGGTTCCAGGAATGGTAGATCAATTGGAATGAGAACAGATATAAAAAAAAAATTGATTAGATCCAGAACCAGAATAAGTGGACAGAGGTACCTATCAGAAATTTGATCCAGGTTGCCCGGGACTCGAACCCGGAGCTCGATCAAGTCCGTAGCGTCTACCAATTCTGCCATATCCCCTTCTCGAAGAACAAGATCATACCTTGTTCTAATCCTATATATATATATATATATATATATATATATATATATTGTTATTTAACATAACACACACACACACACAATATATATATATATATATATATATATATATATAGAGAGAGAGAGAGAGAGAGAGCATGTAACATAATTATAACTATAGTTCATAACACACACACACATATATATAAGTTCAAGTTTCAACAATGCTCGCATCATTGATAGATACATTAAATCCATCATGAAAAGTGCATTTAAAGTGAATAAAAGCACTTTGAGCCTTTTCTAATTTGTACCATATTGTTTCATTATGTAGTGTGTTGTACAAAAACATTGTCTTCATGTGCTTGCACCTAGTACATGTCATGTGTCAAAGTTAAACCCTATAAGAACTTTAATTCTATTGGAGTTTTTAGCTGGCACAAAATTTTATTAGTTTTGTAAATAGGTTTATTTCAATTTTTTACATATATATTTACATATTTATGCTCCGTGAATAAAATGCTTTATTTAAAAATGTGAAAAAGTGTGAAGATAGATTTGATCACTTATTTCAGTTGTGTTTACATGGAACTAATACTTTGGTTGATAAATTATCAAAAAATAGACTTTAAAGTTAAGGAATTCGGGCTAGATTATTCTACTTGAGTTTAGAAATGGTTTTCTTGTGAACATTCTTTCTAAGTCAACATTTTTTCTTAGAAATTAGTTTATATGTATTATATGTAATAGTTTAGTCACACTTTTTGTTTTTGGATTAGTTTATATGTATTATATGTAATATGTAGATGTATCTCCTATACACCCCCCAACCGCAAGCCGTAAAATTGTGGGGGGATTTGCTATACATGGTCGTGCTCGCGATAGATCACATAGCCCACCTAGAGTGTGTGTTCCACTCGTAGATCCTAACTCTGATGCCAATTAGAGTGTCAAAGACAGTGTTTTTGTCTCTGTTGATGATCATGCTACCGATAGTGGACCTTCTTCACCCGTTTCAGGTACACCTCCTGCATTTTTAAATCTTGTTTAAATTTTATGTGTTTATGTCTTGAAATTATCTTTAATTTTTAAATTGTATTCAATTGATTTGTTTGAATCTAATGTATATGTTATTATGCTTCTAGCTTGTTGAATATATATGTTAAATTATGTTTATGCTTTGTAAACCCTCAGTAGGGCAAAGTTGAGGATCACAGTGCAGCGTCAATCCCTCTATGGGACGATGTTACAACTAGTATCACATTGAAGGATGTTACGACCCAACATACGTGGATCACACGAGAGTTACGCAACATCCCTTTCAGTTCACCTACTAGGTGTAGTTTTTCTTTGATGTTGGAAAGCATCAATAGGTTGATCGAGACATACCAGCGGCTAGGCCCACAAATTCGCCTCCTACATTCAATACAGAGCATTAAGAGGAAGAGGTTAGAGGCCCACACACTTAGGAGGTGGTGAAAGAGGCACCAAGAACATTGATGTTCGTAGGGAGTTGTTCAACATCCCTCTGGATCACCCTACTAGACATAAAGTTCTGGTTCCACTCAAATATTTTAAAAATGTTGATGCAACCCCTTTTGCGTATGATCAATTCATTTGAGCTTGGGGCCAGTTCCCCCACCACGACCATGTCACCCTTTATTTTTCCAAGCACATATATGCATAGTTCATGTTACATATGAGGTTGAATTACACTGATACCATATCTCATTATTATGGAGCCAACTTGGGACATACATATGATCGTGAGGGGGCTCGTAGGGACCCTGGGCATGTACCACCACCTCTAAGATTGTTGCCATTGTCTCGGATCGTGGTATTGCCGACAAAGCTAGAGGAGTCGTCACAAATCGGTGTTGAGACTAGGGATACCATTGCAAATAGCATGCAAATTTCATTGGTCAATGTGTGTGTTGCATTGCATGGAGAGATTAGCAAATCGCCACCATTACCTTGTGAGCCACTAGTTCCTTTATATGATGATTCGTTTATCATGAGTTTACCCATTGATTGGCTTTTGTCACATGCATGTATGTGTCATGATGACATATGTGACACTTAGAGGGTGCACGACCTGTGTAACATAGACGAGGTACATATATATACAAAATTTTGACTCTTAGCGTCAAATTATGCATAATTATTTATATTAATTTAGTTCATATTAGATTGAATTTATACTAATATAAGTTCATGATAACACATGTAGATACGAGGCTCCAACTACACGAATGAGTTTATGAGGTCATCCAAGGGGGCAATTGATCAGCTAGGCCATCCTCCACAAGTGCATGTTTCCATGGATTCTCCTCCACCTCAACCTCATAACACTCATGTGGAGGAGAGTCACTGTGTTCAACCACATGGATCAACAATTGAGGTAAACTTTTTTATTCCTAAGATTTCAACATTTTATTATTATTATTATTATATATATGCTAATTAATTCATAGACTATTTATAATTTGTCCTTTCCATTGTGTACACAGGACCATATACAGAGCGTTGTCGACACCGCGGTTATGTAGACACATGAGTGAGATTTTGCTTACAGAGGCATTGACGATGCGGGTCCATTGATGCAAACCCAAATCTTTGAGCCACGGGAAGGGGAGCACCAAACCCATATTCATCAGACCCCCATCCTATCTGACTTGTATTTGGACTCGAGTGAGGTTAGTAGATTCATATATGTATTAAAAATGTGGTTCAAAATCATTTATTTCCATATTGTTTATTTTGTACAAATAATGATCTAATTAGTTTGAATTTGAATGTGTTATATTGCATTACCAGATTATGAACACTTATTTGATGCAACAGAACTCACATAAGAGTTCTTGTGGTACTTGGAGTGGATAGTTTGTATATTTCCAGGCCCATTTCATAGGGCACATTCACATGTGATACCAACTTTGTATATTTTCATATATGGAAAATTTATGGATGTATATGGACATTATTTCGGTTTATGGATGTTTATTATTTTAGTTTATGGATATTCATGTGATATTTGTAATTTGTATATATTTTCACATGGATAGTTTATTGATACATTCATTATTTCAGTTTATGGATTTGTATTAATCTTGTTTATGGATGTTCATTAATTTTTGAAGTTTATGAATATGTTAAAATTATTTCGCTAGTTTAAAAAAATTCTATATGCTATAACTTTTATTAAAAAATATAGCAATTTTGATTTCCAGTTTCATACACTAAGAAAATAAGTGCAATCTTAAGTTATGATGCAAGTCACTCTCATACTTAAAATGAACTATAATATATGATAGTTGAATTAAAAAACACAAATAGGATTGAAATAAGTTTTAAATTCAATTTTAAAAGATGTCTAGTAAACAACAAATAAGGATATTCTTAAAGCTATCAAGGGAGCAAAATAGAAGATGATCCCCTTCTCTTCCCCGGACCCCCCTCTAAAAGAAGAGATAGTACAACCCTCCAATAAGAAAGCTCATCTCCCATACATCTATGGCATCACTAACAAAATTACTAAAGTGTTAAAAAAATGGAGTATTGGCTATGTATTCAGACCTCTTGAAACAATTAAGCACAATATGAAATCAATTAAGGACATAATTGACCAACAACAACTTAAAGGAGTTTACAAAGTTAGTCGTTCTTGTGGAAGAAGCTTCATTGGTGAAACTGAAAGATTGTTTAAAATAAGAATTAAAGAGCATGGAGTTGACATTATGAATCAATGCAATCGCTTCTCTACTCTTGTTGAACATATCCCCAATTCCAAGCATCACATATGCCTTGAAAACACTAGAATCGTCTCAAGAGAGGATCACTATTTCAAATGAAAGTTTAGAGAAGTGCTCGAAATAACAAAGCACCCTCACAACGTTAATCGAGATGGTAGCCTTAATGTAAGTAGAAGTTGGCTCTCACTCATCCCCCATCTCTAAGACGAATTATCCCTTGCATTTTTTAGGTTTATTGCATGAATATACTAACATTATTGTCTTACATTAATATTATTATAATTATTTATTAAGTATATCATATTAATTTTTAACACAATAATTTATTATATTATTCCATAATTAATACTTTCTATCCTTTATTTGAATACATTAAATTCACTTCATTAATATAATACAGTAATATGATATATTAATACTAATACTATCATTTTAATATATTCTCCACATAATATTATCCTATTAATTAATATATTATTAATAATTTACTAATATATATATATATATATATATATATATATATATATATAATAAGAATATTATGGTATATTCTATATTAAATTTTATTAATATTTCTTTGTCCTAAAATCATTAATATTTCGTTATTCTTTTCTATTTTTAAGATTTCAAGGTCTTTAGGCTTTTACGGTTAGACTTGTCGATTTTTTATTTGTTTTCCTTCATCTATATTTATACTTTATCATTTCTCCTTCTTTTCTCAAAATTCTTGTCTTGATGTTGGGTCCTCGTAAGGATTTGAAACATCAATTCGAAATTGAAATTGTGGAGGATACTCTGAACTTTTATTTTTCAAGTCCTATCCACAGAAATATGCAAAAAAGAACAAATATGTTTTTTATTCAATTTTATTTATTTTGAGGTCATCTACAAGAGCTTAGTCATAACATGATATTTAAGTCATATGTATTGGAATTTAATATACCAAAAAAACAATTAATGATATATGTTTCTATAATTTTATATATAATTAAATATGAACTTTCATAAATTTAATTTGTTATCTCAAGGTTCAATTAAAAACCACAAATGAAATTGAAATAAGTTTTGTTCAATTTTAAAAGATGTCTTGTTAATAACAAATAAGTTTTATTCAATTTTATTTTGTTTGAGGACATTTACAAGAGCTTGGTCATAATATGATATAAGTACAATCTTACTATGATGCAAGTCATTTTGATACTTAAAATGGACTAAACTATATCATGTATCAATTTAATATTGACCATGGAAAGAATCACAATCATACTTCATTTTGGCTTGTAGAAAGTGTCTTTTAGTGCACTCAACATGTATGTTATTATATAATTCAATTTTTAAAATAAATTATTTGAATTCTAAAGTAATCTCTTTCTCTCTCCTTATTCGTCTTTCTATATCACCCCGCAAACACACATTGTTTCTCCATATGTATCTATATCTCGCTCCCTCCCCCTCTCCCTCTCCCTCTCCCTCTCTCTCTTCCCCTATTATCCCTTGGTCTCCCCTTCCATCTCTCTTCCCTCCTACTCTCCTCTCTCCCTCTTCTCTCCATCTCCCTTGTCACTCCCTCTCTCTTTCTCCACCTTTATCTCTCTGTATTTCTTCTTACCTCCCTGTATCTCCCCTCCAACTCCATCTCTCCCTCTCCCTCCCTCTCAAGTCCTCTCTCTCTTCCTTCATCTCTCTCCCTTTCTCTCCCACCTCTCTCTCTCTCTCTCTCTCTCTCTCTCTCTCTCTTCATCCTCCAACATTGTCACTATCTCCCTCCCTCTCTTATCCTCTCTCCCCCTTCTCCACATCTCTCCTCTTTGTCTTTCTATCTCACCCAAAACATACACACTCTTTATCCATCTCTCCCTTGTCACTCCCCCTATCTCTCTCCACCTTTCTCTCTCTATATGCCTTTCTTCTTCCCTCCCTATATTTTCGTCCAACTCCATCTCTCCCCCTTTCTCTTTCTCCTCCACTCTCTCCTCCTCTCCCTCTCTCCATGTTTGTGCCCCCCTCTCTCTCTCTTACCCTTCTCCCCCCCCCTCTCTTCTCTCCTTCTCTCTTTATTCACTCCTCCTCTTCTCTCTCCCTCACTTTATTTCCATCTCTCCCTTGTCACCCCCTCTATCTCTCCACCTTTATAACTCTAGATCTTTGTTCTTCCATCCCATATATATTTGGAGCCAATATACATCCTAATATAACAAATTTTATATTATATTAATCCAAAAGAAATAAATTTAATAATACTAATATTAATATCAGATTTCAAAATTTAATATTAATAGTAATAATAGCTTTTTAATATTATTGGTAGATTTAATAAGGTTTCTGATGTAGGGGCATTAGACACTAGCCAGCAATGTAGGAGGTTTTGTCCACATGTTGTGGCTAGGAGGGTTCGAAATCATCTAAATTGTAACAACTAGGTGTCAATACCTCAACTTACTGTATCATTTAGAGTAGTCAGAGTTGTAGAAGTCGAATAGTTTAGTTAGTCCATCTATCATGTTTCAGTTAGTTGAACAATTGTAATTAGGCTTTTGATTTTCTAAACGGTCCTCACAGAGGAACCAAAGAGACACATTTTAATGTATATAAATTGTATCCCTCGGATGTATAGAGGAGAGAGGGGAAGAGAAGAGAAGAGAAGAGAGATTTCTGCAGTAAAATCTGTGTGTTCACAATTGCTTCCAGTTAAATAATTTCAGTGTGCATTTGCCTTAGAATTGTCTCGAATCCTTATTTGCGAGGAAATTTGTTTAATTGTGAGGTGATTGAACTCTGTGCATATATAATTTCTGAGTTGAACTATTGTATCGATTCCGCACCCCTCTGTCTATTGTTTCTCTCAAAATTATTCGAACAAACCCTGTTAAACTAATCCCACCTGCAGGCGAGGTCTATGTAGAGAAACCATGGTCGTGAACACTGTTTGAATAGTAGAATTCCCGCTTAATAAAGAGACTAAATTGTTTTGCTATTGGAACCTGACCCGAGGTTAGATGTGAGTGCATAAATAAGAGGATAGCGTAACCCGGCTTGAACCCTGGTCAACGCTATTTCAAAACCGGAAGTGGATTTGCGAAACCCGCCTGCCCATATCGCACCGCTTTTGCGGAGTAAGCGGTATTCTCCAATCGCGAGCGATTCCATAGAACCGTCGACACGTGGCAAAGGTGGACCCATGAAAACCGCCATCGTTGCGCGCCATCGCACGTTAAAGTTTGACATCTGAGGCCGCGCGATATTTTCGAGCACCGTCAATCTGGAGGGGAGCCATCGGACGGTGGTCGTATGAGGAAGATGCACGAAGGTTAACCAAGGTACGACACGTGAATTTGATTGGACTATTGATATATATGTGGGCCCGGGGCCGAAGGTCTATTACAACATCATTTGTTTATAAAGTGTTGGGCTATTAATATAAAATTCCGCCAGGTGACAACCTTATGGTAAGGTGGCAGGGGAATATAAAATTCAGAGATATAAATTAAATTTCAAAGGTTGTTGATAGTGTTATTTATCAAATTCCACGAATTTCATAAATAAAATTATGAGGAAAAGAAAGGAGGCCACGTGGAGGCAACTAAGTTAATGATCTGGGAATGCTGACGGAGCGACTACAGTAGATCAGCTCTCCTTAGGGGTGACTTTCAGTTTTGTTGCCATCATTTGTGGTATCAGAGCCGTTGTTTTTGAGTTTTTTATGCAAGGCGCTGACATGGCAATCCAAGTTGGTAGAGGTGCTAGCAGAAGGAGACCTGTTGCCAACGCAGAGGTGTTGGGGATGTTGCAGAGGGTCGAGGCCAGAATGGATGCCATGGAGTGAAGAAATCCCAGAGATCCTAAAGACATCAGCGAACTTGAAACAAAAGAAGCGGAAGAAAATGTTGAAATTCCTCCTGACATGAGGCTCCTCAGAACTGTTCTGGGGTCTGCAGTTAAGCCCAGGATTGAAGTATCAAATTTTGCAGGAGGATTGAATCTAGAGGAGCTGGTGGACTGGATAAATGAAATGAACAAGTGCTTCGACTATGAAGAAATAAGTGAAGATAAAAAGGTCAAGTTTGCAGTGACAAAGCTGAAAGGACATGCTGCACTTCGGTGGGATGGAGTGCAGGCAGAAAGGAGGAGAGTTGGCAAGTAACCTATCAAAAGCTGGACCAGAATGATGGCTAAATTAAAAGGTAAATTCTTGCCTAGTGATTATCAGCTGACATTGTTTAGGCAATTGTAGAACCTGAGACAGAGGTTGCTGACAGTAAAGGAATACACAGAGGAATTCTACAGAGTAAGCATGAGAGCTGGGCAATTTCAGGACACACCAGAGAATACTGCCAGATATGTGAATGGTCTCAAGCTGGAGATCCAAGATGAGATTGGTCTTCTGACTCCTAAGACAGTGGAAGAGGCCTACTAGATGGCCTTGAAAGCAGAGGAGAAACTCCTAAGGAAACAGTTTGCCAAGAAGAGAGGTACTTTCCGTGGAAAGGGAAGTCAGGGTGGTAGAGGAAAGCCTACTACACCCAGGGATGGAGCTAACAGTAGCTCACCTCAGAATGCATCTACAGAGGATGTTGCAAGGGGCAGAAGGGGTTCTTACAAAGGAAAATGAAGAGGAGGCAGAGACAGAGGCAGAGGTAGAGAGTTGAGGTGCTATAGATGTCAGAAAGTGGGACATAAGCACTATGAATGTCCAGAGAATGTGGATGCTGGTCCAAGGAATGTTGTTGTTGCCCAGGCTGGAGAAGAGGCAGAAATTGAAGAAGAAATTCTACCAGAGAGGGGAGAGTCCTTGGTGGTTAACAAGGTCTTGTTGAAGCAAACCAAAGAACCCCCGAGCACACCTGAGAAGACTTGTGGGCAAAGCATATGCAAAGTCCAAGGGAAATCTTTACTTGACTATTCATTGATAGTGGCGACAGAGACAATTGGTTTCCCGCGAGGTGATAAGTTGAAGTTGAAGACAAGGGAGCATCCAACTCCCTACAGGGTGTCCTGGCTGCACAAAGGGCACCAGCTGGTTGTAAAAGAGCAGTGTGAGATAGAGCTGCAAATGGGAAAAAGACAAAGATAAGGTCCTATGTGATGTAATGCCCATGGATGTGTGTCATATACTGCTGGGTTGACCTTGGCAGTTTGACAGAGCAGCAGTGCATGATGGCAAGAATAACACTTACAAGTTCTTCAAGGATGGGGTACATCATACATTGATACCCGTGGAAGAAGGAGAGCCATCCAGCAGAGTGATTGATCCAAAGACCTTGTTGTTGAGCGGGAAGGAATATCTGCAGAAGATAGAAGAAGAAGAGGTAAGTTTTGCTTTAGTTTGCAAGCCTAAAGTAGTTCTTACTTCTACAAAGATTTTTGATTTGCCAGTAGAAATCCAAGAGATGTTAGATGAGTATTGTGACATTATTGTGGATGATTTACCTGATGAGCTGCCACCTGTGAGAAAGATCAACCATCATATAGATTTTATCCCTGGTTCAAATCTGCCAAATAAGGCAGCCTACAGAATGACTCCCAAAGAAAATGAGGAAATCAGGAGACAAGTACAGGAATTGGTGGATAAGGGGCTGACCAGAGAAAGTTTGAGTCCATGTGCAGTGCCAGCAGTATTGAGCCCAAAGAAAGATGGAGGCTGGAGGATGTGTACTGATTCCAGAGAAATTAATAAGATCACAATCAGGTACAGATTCCCTTTGCCTAGATTTGAGGATTTGATGGACTGTTTGAGTGGTGCTAAATATTTCTCAAAGATAGATTTGAAAAGTGGATACCACCAGATTAGAATAAGAGAGGGTGATGAGTGGAAGACTGCCTTTAAAACAAATGAAGGATTATATGAATGGATGGTAATGCCTTTTGGGTTGTCAAATGCACCTAGCACTTTTATGAGACTTATAAATGAAGTATTAAGGGAATTTATTGGTAAATTTTTGATATTGTATTTGGATGATATATTAGTTTTTGTGAGAACCAAAAAAAGAAGAACATTAAGGCATCTCAACCATGTCTTGAAAAGGCTGCAACAAGAGAAAATCTTGATAAATTTAAAGAAATGCTCATTCATGAAAGAAGAGTTGGTGTATTTGGGCTTTGTTGTTTCTGCAGAAGAATTGAAGATGGACCCAGAAAAGGTTAAGGCAATTGTGGAGTGGCCTTCACCCAGAAATGCTTTTGAAGTACGAAGTTTCCATGGACTTGCCATTTTTTATAGAAAGTTTATAAGAAACTTCAGTAAGATCAATGCACCCATAATTGAGACAATAAAGAAGAGCAAACAGACATTTAAGTGGACTGTTGAAGCAGAAAGAAACTTTAAACTTTTGAAGCAAAAGATAACTGAGAAGCCTATTTTGATCCTGCCTGATTTTGCTAAACCATTTCAAGTAAAGTGTGATGCCAGTGACGAGGCCATTGGAGCTGTGTTGAGTCAGGATGATAGGCTTGTAGCCTATTTCAGTGAGAAGCTAAATGACACCAAAAGGAAGTATTCCACCTATGAGAAGGAATTCTATGCAATTGTTCAGGCACTAAAAAAGTGGAGACATTATTTGATGTCCAAGGAATTTGTACTATATTCTGATAATCATGCTTTGCAGTATATTGTACAGCAGCCCAAGTTGAATCATAAGCATGCCAAGTGGGTTGAGTATCTCCAAGGTTTTAATTTTGTTTTGAAACACATAAGTGGCCAAGCAAATAAAGTAGCTGATGCTTTGAGTAGGAGGCACATGCTTGTTCAAGAAACTAATTTTGAAGTTGTAGGGTTTGGTTTTCTCAAAGAATTGTATAAAACATATTCAAATTTTAAGGAAGCATTTGAGGCATGTTGTAACCATGTTCTAACAGATAGAAGCCAGTGGCTGGATTATTTCTTGCAGGAGGGCTTACTATTCAGAAGAAATCAATTGTGTACCAAAATGTTCCATGAGAGAAAATTTGATCAAAGAAAAGCATGGTGGTGGACTTGCTGGACACTTTGGTACTGATAAAACTTATGAGCAGCTGAGTCACTTCTATTATTGGCCCAAGATGAGAGCAGAGGTGGATAAGTTTGTGAAGAATTGCAAAATCTGTCAATATGCCAAAGGAAGAAGCCAGAATGCAGGATTGTACACCCCCTTGCCTATTCCACACAGGCCTTGGGACATGGTGAGTATGGATCTTGTTCTAGGATTGCCCAAGACTCAGAGAGGGACTGATGTAGTCTTTGTTGTGGTGGACAAATTCTCCAAAATGGCACATTTTATTCCATGCTATAAAACTAGTGATGCCACCCATGTTGCTAACTTGTTTTTCAAGGAAGTTGTTAGATTGCATGGGTTGCCCAAGAGTATTGTTTGAGACAGAGACACCAAATTTGTGGGTCACTTTTGGAGGACACCGTGGAAGAAACTTGGTACCAAACTCAGTTTCAGCTCAGCTTATCATCCCCAGACTGATGGAAAAACTGAGGTAGTGAATAGGAGTTTGGAAAATTTCTTGAGAAGTCTTGCAGAAGAGCATCCCAAGGAGTGGGACCATATTTTCCCAAGCGAGTATGCATATATAATGACTCACCAAACGAAGCACGGGCGAGAGTCCATTCAATATTGTTTATGGAATTCATCCCAGGAATATGAGAGTTAAGAAATGCGGGAAGGGGCGGGAGATGAGAAGTGCGATGTTGAAGAATTTAACGAGAGATTCAGGAGCCATACATGAACAAGTGAAACAACAACAAATACTTCGAATGACGACATCAAATACAAAAACGGGCGAGACTTGGCGAAAGGAGATCCATTTTGAAGTAGATCTGGTTTTGGCACACTTGAGAAAGGAGAGATTCCCAAAGAAGCAGTATAATAAATTGAAGTTCAAAAAGATTGGGCCATGCAAGATACTTAGAAAGTTTTATGCAAATGCTTATGAGATTGAATTGCCACCTGATGTTGGAATATCTCCCATTTTTAATGTTGCAGATTTGTACAAGTATGAAGATGATGGTGCAGAAGAAAGGTCAGCAGACAAGGAACAGATTGAGTGGAAAGAGCAGCTACCTCCAGCGCAACCGTTGCAACCAGAGAAGATACTGGACAAAAGAGTGTTCAGGAAGACCAGAGGACAAGAGTAATTTCAGTACTTAATCAAATGGAAAGATAAGCCAGAGGAAGATGCCACTTGGATGACTAAAGGAATGTTGCAGAAGATAGGCAGATCAGTGGAAGATCTTATGGACAGGAGCCCATGAAGAAAATTGCCCTCGAGAGTCTGATGCAGGGGCATTAGACACTAGCTAGCAATGTAGGAGGTTTTGTCCACATGTTGTGACTAGGAGGGTTCGAAATCATCTAAATTGTAACAGCCATGTGTCAATACCTCAACTGACTGTATCATTTAGAGTAGTCAGAGTTGTAGAAGTCGAATAGTTCAGTTTGTCCATCTGTCATGTTTCAGTTAGTTGAACAATTGTAATTAGGCTTTTGATTTTCTAAACAGTCCTCACAGAGGAACCAAAGAGACACATTTTAATGTATATAAATTGTATCCCTCGGATGTATAGAGGAGAGAGGGGAAGAGAAGAGAAGAGAAGAGAGATTTCTGCAATAAAATCTATGTGTTCACAATTGCTTCCAGTTAAATAATTTCAGTGCGCATTTTCCTTAGAATTGTCTCGAATCCTTATTTGCGAGGAAATTTGTTTAATTGTGAGGTGATTGAACTCTGTGCATATATAATTTCTGAGTTGAACTATTGTATCGATTCCGCACCCCTCTGTCTATTGTTTCTCTCAAAATTATTCAAACAAACCCTGTTAAACTAATCCCACCCGCAGGCGAGGTCTGTGTAGAGAAACCGTGGTCGTGAACACTGTTTGAATAGTAGAATTCCCGCTTAATAAAGAGACAAAATTGTTTTGCTATCGGAACTTGACCCGAGGTTAGATGTGAGTGCATAAATAAGATGATAGCGTAACCCGGCTTGAACCCTGGTCAACGCTATTTCAAAACTGGAAGTGGATTTGCGAAACCCGCCTGCCCATATCGCACCACTTTTACGGAGTAAGCGGTATTCTCCAATCGCGAGCGATTCCATAGAACCGTCGACACGTGGCAAAGGTGGACCCACGAAAACCGCCATCGTTGCGTGCCATTGCACGTTAAATTTCTACATATGAGGCCGCGCGATATTGTCGAGCGTCGTCGATCTAGAGGGGAGCCATCGGACGGTGGTCGTATGAGGAAGATGCGCGAAGGTTAGCCAAGGTACGACGCGTGAATTTGATTGGACTATTGATATATATGTGGGCCCGGGGCCGAAGGTCTATTACAACTTCATTTGTTTATAAAGTGTTGGGCTATTAATATAAAATTCCGCCGGGTGACAACCTTATGGTAAGGCGGCAGGGGAATATAAAATTCAGAGATATAAATTAAATTTCAAAGGTTGTTGATAGTGTTATTTATCAAATTCCACGAATTTGATAAATAAAATTCCGAGGAAAAGAAAGGAGGCCACATGGAGGTAACTAAGTTAATGATCTGGGAATGCTGACGGAGCAACTACAGTAGATCAGCTCTCCTTAGGGGCGACTTTCAGTTTTGTTGCCATCAGTTTCTACATGACATGATAACAAAAATTATAATATAATGTGGAATTTAAATGTGATATTTAAACTTTAATTTTAATTTGGAATTTTGTCGTGGTAAAAACTTTTGTGGGAGGTAAATTTATGATCCATTCAAATTTAAGGTATATGATAAGGTATATTTTGAGCACGGACAAACATACTTACACCTTGCCTCCACACCAGGCTGTAGAATGCACCTCTCAGCGCAATAACATAAAAAAATTCTAATGTTGCTCATAACCTAGATCGACTTGAATTCTATTTTTTAGTAAAATAATATCATATCAACTTGGTTAAATTATTAATGGATTAAATTTTAGATATTTATTGATTGTAAAATCTAAATTATGGGATTATGGGATTCACACACACACACAGATATATATATATATATAGACACACACACACACACACACACACACACACACATGGGCATAACTCGATCGAGCACTTGGTTAACCATGTAAATGGCATAAGTTCCAAGGGTTAGCTCAACTAGTCGAGCTCTCGTTGCTAAGTACCTCTCCAATCGGGAGGTCACAAGGTCAATTCTCCTCGACGCCCTTGGGGTTAGGCCGTGCTAGTTTGGCTGACGAGATTTGTGATTCCCTTAAGGGTTGATTTGCCCGAATTTTCTCATGGATGTAGTAGGAACCCAGTGTCCATGAACCACCATTTCAAAAAAAAAAAAAAAAAAACACCATGATATGTGTGTTTTATTTGTTGCACTTTTTACAATCCAATATGAAGCATGGAAAATGAGAATAATAAGAATGTAGTTAATTACAAATAGTTTCTAGTTTCAAGAAGAAAACATTTTAATTAAGTGAACATTTTATTTGAGATGAAAATTCAAGTATTTTATTTATGGTTGAATTACTATAACCTAGAAATTAATGCACGTCGTCAATACTTTTTTGTACTTAACACTGAAAACAATTCACAATGTAAGCCTAATTACCTTGAAATTAATGTACACCATACATCTATTTACATCAAATCAGAAATCAACATCTTCACTGAAATCAATGCATCTAATGCAAACAATTAAATAGGATGAGAAATCAACATCTACACTAAAATCAATGAACCTAATGCAAGCAAACAAATAGGATTACAAATCAACATCTACAATGAAATCAATGCATCTAGTACTAGCAATGAAGTAGGATTATGAATCAACGTGTATTGAAATTAATGCATTGAAACCAATGCATCTAATGCAAGCAATCAAACAGGGTTAGAAATTAACATCTATTTAATGAAATCAATGCATCTAATGCAAGAAATCAGATAGAATTAGAAATTAACATCTACACAGAAATCAATGCATCTAATGCAAACACTCAAACAATATTAAAAGTTAACATCTAAGTTAATGAAATCAATGCATCTAATGCAAGCAATCAAACATGATTAGAAATTAACATCTAAGTTAATGCAATCAATGCATCTAATGCAAGCAATCAAATAGAATTAGAAATAAACATCTACACAAAAATCAATGCATCTAAAGCAAGCAATCAAATAAGATTAGAAATTTGCATCTACATTGAAATCCATGCATCTACTGCAAACAATTTTATTCCCTTTCTCTCCCCCCTCCATCTCTATCTATATCTCCCTCCATCTCTCCTTATTTGTCTCTTTATCTCACCCCCTAAACACACACACTCTCTCTCTCTTCATATCTATTTATATCTCCCTCCCTCCCTCCCTCCCTCTACCTCTATTTTTCCCTCTCTCCCCCTTCCATCTATATCTCTATATCTTCCCTTGCCTCTCCTTATTCGTCTTTCTATATCACCTCGCAAACATACACATTGTTTCTCCCCCCCCATCCCTCTCCCTCCGTCTCCCCCTCCGTCTCCCTTTCACTCTCTCTCTCTCTCTCTCTCTCCCCCTTTTATCCCTTTGTCTCACCTTCTATATCTCTTCCCTCCTACTCTCCTCTCTCCCTCTCTCTCTCCATCTCCCTTGTCACTCCCTCTCTCTTTCTCCACCTTTCTCTCTCTATATTTCTTCTTACCTCCCTCTATCTTCCCCTCCAAGTCCATCTCTCCCTCTCCATACCTCTCAAGTCCTCTCTCTCCCTTTCTCTCCCACCTCTCTCTCTCTCTCTCTCTCTCTCTCTCTCCTTTGTCACTATCTCCCTCCCTTTCTTATCCTCTCCGCCCCTTCTCTCAGTCTCTCCTTCTTTGTTTTTCTATCTCACCCAAAACATACACACTCTCTATACATCTTTCCCTTGTCACTCCCCCTGACTCTCTCCACCTTTCTCTCTCTATATGTATTTCTTCTTCCCTCCCTATATTTTCCTCCAACTCCATCTCTCCCCCCTTCTCTTTCTCCTCCACTCTCTCTCTTTCTCCTCCACTTTCTCCTCCACTCACTCCTCCTCTCCATCGTTGTGTCCCCCTCTCTCTCCTCTCCTTATCTCTTTCTTCACTCCTCCTCTTCTCTCTCCCTCATCTCCATCTCTCCCTTGTCACCCCTTCTATGTCTCCACCTCTATCGCTCTAGGTCTTTGTTCTGCCATCCCATATATATTTGGAGCCAATATACATCCTAATATATAAATATATATTATAATATAACAAATTTTATATTATATTAATCCAAAAGTAATAATACTAATATTAATATCAGATCTCATAATTTAATATTAATAGTAATAATAATTTTTTAATATTAATAGTAGATTTAATAAGGTTTCTACGTGACATGATAACAAAAATTATAATATAATTTGGAATTTTAATGTGGTATTTAAACTTTATTTTTAATTTGGAATTTTGATGTGGTAAAAACATTTGTGGGAGGTAAATTTATGATCCATTCAAATTCGAGGTATATGATAAGGTATATTTTGAGCACGGATAAACATACTTATACCAGGCTGTAGAATGCACCTCTTAGCACAATAACACAAAAAAAATTCTAATGTTTTTCATAACCTAGATCCAGTTGAATTCTATTTATTAGTAAAATAATATCATATCAACTTGGTTAAATTATTAATGGGTTAAATTTTAGATATTTATTGATTGTAAGATATAAATTATGGGATTATGGGATTCACATAAGTATTTGATTTTTTTTTACATAGCCTTAACCAGATCGAACACTTGGTTAACCACGTAAATGGCTCGATCGAGGGTTTGGGGAACCCGCGACCGAGCTATTTGAATTTAAAATTCAAGAGCTCGATAGAGCTTATGAGGTCCTAAAAACCACAATTTTTGCACCACTTCTGCAAGTTTTTATGCAGCACCATTTTGTACCCTAGCAGACTTAGGGAAAAATTTGTCCTTAGGTGGCAGAGTTGATCATGTTAGATTCATGAAGGAATCCTCTATCTAATGGCATATGAGTTTGACATTTTCGAATTCATATGATATTTTTTCATCTAATTTCTTTTAAACATAATGCTTGAATATTTTTTGGACAATTTTAAAGAGGTTGAATTAAAAGTCAATAACATAAAATATACATAATGACACAATTTCAAAAAATACCACTATCTTCGTTTGTAAGTCCTCTTCAAAAGGGTACTCTTGGTTTTTAAATTTTTTAAAATAATTGGAAAAAAACCTTGTGTAAACACGTGTCTGCAAAATGCAATTGAAATATTACTTCACCAACTTCGAAAAATAATAAAAATATATATTTTGGCATTAAAAATTTAATTTTTAATATTAAAAACTTATTTCTTTCCATGTAGATCATGCTCACACACACACACACACAAATATATATATTATTAAAATTACACATTTTAGACTAAGTTATGCTATGTGAACACACACATACCTCTTAAGATCTACGAAAATTGGCAAGGACAAGTATTGCATTTAATGGAAAATTGAGAGATTATACGACACTAATTTTTTTTGAAATAAATATCATTAGGACAACAACATAATTCTCCACATATTTTCTTTTTACTGCAAATCAAAATTCACAATGCTTATATTAATTTTGAGGGATTCAATTCAATAAAAGAGGAAAACTTTGAAATTTCATAGCCACATTTGGCCCAAAAATGTAACCCATCTTCATGCATTCACCCGACTACGCTGTAACCTTTCAACCCCCTTAAACATATGATGAATTATTTGACACAATAACAAACCAGTCGACCTATATATCTCTCAGACACCATAGAGACCATGAACACTCAAAAGCATTAAAAACAATTACACGTATTTTTAATTACCATAAGCACAATTTACCATACAAAAAGATAATATACATAAATTACATGTTATGACTTCAATCTAAAATAAAAGAGGAAATCCATCCATCCACCAATTTTTATTAGCATTAAAAGGAAAAGGTGTTGTGTATTGAGTTACATTGAACATGCCCATGAGCTCACCAGTCTTTCAACGACAAGACATCTACAGACAAGAACAAGAAACATGACATAACATCAGGGCATTCAAAAGAGCATGACAGTACAATGAAGTTGCTTTGCAACGATTAAATATAATAGACTCGCCTATTAGCTCTAAGCATTCAAATATTACATCAATAATACATGACCAAATACAAACTCTACAACTTTGCTTCTTTCTCATCCAACGAGCAACATTCAAACATCAACCCATGTTCTGTCCTCAACTTCCCTTCATATCCTCGCCTAGATATCTCGCGAACCGTCTTGGTCTTTT
Source organism: Pinus albicaulis (assembly GCA_034641835.2). Lineage (NCBI taxonomy): Eukaryota > Viridiplantae > Streptophyta > Pinopsida > Pinales > Pinaceae > Pinus > Pinus albicaulis. The sequence goes on from CM076578.1 coordinate 1,710,920,023, forward strand.
GCCTCGTTGCTACAACTATCCTTCAAGCCTTTAATATATTTCCTCATCTCTTCTTAAGTTGTCCAATACATGTTACCAGTCGTTCAAAATATCCTTCCCGCTAGTCGATTCCACTCCACCCTTTCTTCTCCTCATGCACAATATCTCCATCCTCCTACTTTCCATGATATCCTCAGTCGGTTCCACCCTCTACAAAATCTAAACCGCCAATATCCCTCTGCACACGCCTCCCATCCTTGGGCGCCACTACCATCCTCCTACGTAACATCCATCTGTATCGCACTCTGCTTACCATGCCAACCCCATATTGTGATCCACTCAACCTCCTGCGCCCCTAATCCCTGCTGCGCAGTCCTACACTTGCAAAATTTTAATGAAAATGTTTTGGGCTCCAACAGGCCCCCAATGAAAAAATGTGGTTTGTCCCAAGCCACTCAGTCCTTCTTCGTCGAAGCAATCTTTTAATTTATAGATTTTGCAAATTTTCCCATGTTTTTTTCCCGTGCTTCGACCTTCGCTTTCAAGTGATTTGTTTCGACAGTTAGTTCCCTAGTGATAGTGTCAACGTCCTCAATGTTTATAGTTTTCACAGTCTTCAACAACTCACCACACTCATAATCTATCATCAATACCCGATCCTGGAGATTTATCCAAGGTTTTTGTTCTTCTTGGAGTTTTTCTACTGACTCCCTGAGTCGCGACTTATCATGCATTGATTTTATTTTGTCGATAGGGTTCATCCTTCCCACTGTTTGATCAGTCTGACGAATTTGGTCATCTGCTTCCTATATATGCTCAGTAACTCGTTTTATAGTTGAAACCTCTAACAGAGCATTCGACATATAGTCACCCTATTCTACCATATCCTATCCTTTGATATTCAACCAACTTCTCTTTTTCCTGTTAAGCCAACTCCTTGCATTGTTGTTCCTCAGGCGGTGTATGTGGCTATTGCTTAGCCTTGGCCTCTGCTACTCGCTCCTTTAATCCCTGTATTTCCTCCTTGATAACTCTTAAGAAGGGGTCGCCACTTTAATTGAACCCTCAATGCATTTTTCGTATACTTGGGTAAGGAAAGTGTGCCACTCCAAGTTATCTTCCATCAGCCACTGTTGTTCTTGGCACAACTATTCTTCTACTTTCTATTTTTGCTCCAAATCTGCCTGTGTGCTGGTGATCTTGTTGTGTAGCACCTGGGATGCATCACGATGCAGATGTATGAAGTCTTCCAACATAATTATGACAATACTACATTGATCTGCGTTGATACAACCAAAGTTTGTTGTGTAGACCCTTCCCAAACTTCTACAACAATGCTTGGTACATGAAATACTCTCCTAGGTTGCTGGGATGATGAGGAGGCAGTGGTCTGTGATCAAACCTACAACTGAATCCCATACACCATAGAAGGAATCCCTCCCAATTTTGTCATAGTTGATGAAAAGATGAGTTTAGCATTTACCTCTATTATGATCTGCTACAATTTATTGAACTTAGTCGTTGTAACATCATCCATTTGATATCCAATGTGCTTGAAATAATCTTTTGTCAACATTGTTTGGACCGAGGAGGTGAAGGTAGCCTTCTGATTTTTCCTGGCCTTTGTGTTTGATGCACTACCTATGATGCTTCTCAATACCTGTTTTTTCCCTTATTTCGGTTGCTCTCGTAGAGTTACAGGTTCCCCTTGTGGCTCTTGTTTTGGGAAAACTGAAGATTGGGATTATTGTTGCTCTTGGCTTGATGGAGTTCTAGTCATTTCTTCCCCACTTGAAATGGTTTTTAATTCCAAAGAGTTCTCCTTCGGTACCCTCCATGCAGGCTCCCATGCATTAATTATACCTTCAATTTCTTCCATTATCAACCTGTAAGGTTCCTTCTACCAACACTTATCTTAGTCTCTTCGCGGAAAAATCCATATGTGGTGAGGGTTGGCCTTGAACTGTGCCACACCCTTGAAATTCTTCATGCTCTTGTCAGGTAAGCTTGGTGTTTCCTCAACATTTTGTATCATATCTCCATAGAGATAAAACATGAGGGTGTTGATATTTTTGCGATCTAGTTAATTAGAAACCCATATATTTTGAAATTTGGCCATTGTAATTAGTTTTGTTGGGTCGATTAATGGTTGGAACGTTTTTGGCCTCTCCCATTTAACCACGATGTCAATATTAGCAACCATGCATAGTGTGTAATTAGCCCTTGTTTGTCTAGACAATTTTGCATGAATTCTTGCAACAAGAAAGGATCCCATGCAAACTACTCCCCTTTGGTGCATCGATTAGCTACAACAATAACTCCTCCAGGGACCTCATTCAGTCGACACTTGCGTAGGAGTTTACAAGCTATAGCCTGTGTCGCAAACCTGGTGGCCCAGTCATTCACCATCGAAATCAAGAACCCTTGGTTCCCTCTTTGCATCTGATATGTGTCAGTCACCGTTTCACTGAGAGCCTTGTCATTAATGAGTAACCCTCAGTCTTCTCCTTCCACTGGGAGACCTGTAATCCTGTGGATTAGTTCTATAGTTAGGGTCACAGGTTAGTCAAGCCACAAAAATGCATCATGTACACAAGCTAACAGGCACTTGGTAGCAAACGTCACTTCGTCCCCCTGTCCAAAGTGTGGAATGTGGAACAGATTTAGAATGTTATTAGTATCCAAGCCTCAGGCCGAGTCCTACAGTCTCAATTTAGGTACATTTTGTGGATTCAACAGCCTTTGCAGATAATATTGAAGGTTAGGATGTCAAGAAGGATCACAAAAATTGTGATCCAAGTACTTAATATGTGTAGAAATTATACAACAAGCATGTATATAATGGATTCAATCTAATCTAACAATGTACTAAAGTTAAATTCTGAATCGCTTCTACAAATCATTTACGGAATTAAAAACACAATCACCAATCACATGAAGCAAAGAAGAATCAATCAAGCCACAACACAGATAATTTTTCGGGGAAAGCTTGCTGCTCAAAACTCTATTATCTTCTATTTTATATTCATCATGGAACCATGAAACAAATTACATACAACTCTTCTCACAAGAACCCTCCTATACTCAACTAATTGTCTAATACTGTCTTAGATAAAACTAACCAATACTTAGCCAATTTATCGCCTCCAAGCAACCTACTTGCCTTGCGCAATCCCTGATGAATGCAATCCCTATTATTTAGGAATTTTAGCCTTTCTTGACTATGCAAGTATCATGGGAACTCCAATGGATGTTTGGTTTCATGGGTGAAACCCAATAATCCTACAACTGATAGTCAACTTCCCTTTCACCTAGATCTCAACTGGTTCTCCACTGGATTTGACATGCATGCAGCTAATAATAGTAAATCTTTAGTTCCATGTGAGATCATTGATTGTGAATTAATTAATATTTAATTCGCTTGATCTCTAACTCGTGTATCTAACAGTTACAACTAGCACAACTGAGTTTAACTCACTTAACTGAGTTAAAATAATTACAACCTGCATTAACTAATGCACCACTACACTTCAAACTCTGTTACAACTAGAATTACTTTGCATGCCTCACCAACTACCTCTAACACGAAATTCATGAGATAACTAAGTTTATCACACTCAGTTAACTATTACATGTTATTTCAAGATTACATTACATTTTATTGTCCATCTTAATTAAGTGATAAATAAAATATGCATGCACCAAATTTAGCCTTGTGGCCACACCCTAGTGTAGGTGCTGTTTGGACCTCTTGGTCCCACACTAGGTGTGGGTGTTGAAATTTCTTGTTGAATCTCAACACTCCCTCTCATTAAGAAAGGGATTATCCTTCACCCCAATCCTTCCTCTATGGTATTCGAATTTGCTCCTAGTGAGCGCCTTTGTCAAAATATCTGCATCCTGATCTTTCGTGGGAATGTACTGAATCAACATTATTCTACTTTTCACATAATATCTGAGATGATGGTACCAGATATCTATGTGCTTGGACCTATCATGAAACACACGATTAATTGAGAGTTTAATGCAACTTTGATTATCACAATGTATCACTGTTGGATCCATCTGAGAACCAAACAAACCAACCAAGGTCTTTCTCATCCAGATAACCTCACATGCAGCTTGACTTGCTGCCATGTATTCTGCTTCCACTGAATTGAGTGTCACAGATCGCTGCTTCCTGTTGTACCAATAATCTATTGTCGATCCTATGTTGAAGATCCCTCTTGATGTGCTCTTTCTATCTGATGGACTACCTGCCCAATCTGCATCCGTGAAGCCTTGAAGCTTCACTCCCTCTGTCATTCTATACCATAGACCATACTCTGATGTGCCCCTCAGGTATCTCAAGACATGCTTTCCCGCCTTCCAAAAGATCTTGGTAGGCTTAACCATAGTTTGACTCAGCTGGTTAACTATGTAGCAAATGTATGGTCTGGTGTTCACTAGATACATCAGTGAATCAACTAACTGCCTGCAGACAGTAGCATCCACTACCTCTCTAGAAGTAGCATCCTCTTTCCTCCAATTTCCTGGAAGAGGAGTGTCCATGGGTTTGCAACTCTCCATGTGAAACTTACCCAGTATCTCTTTGGTGTACTTGCCTTGAGAAACAAAAATTTCACCATCCCGCTGCCATATTTCCAAACCAAGGAAATAATGAAGGAGTCCCATGTCCTTCATTTCGAACTCCCTTGCAAGATCCTCCTTGCGTGAGTGTATCAACTGCTCAACACCAGTCAAAATTAGATCATCAACATAAAGAACAATAATCAATAGCTTACCCTCAACCACAATCTGGTACATGTTTTCATCTGCTTCACTTTTGGTGAAGCCCAGTCCGGTGAAATAGCTGTCTATCTGAGTGTACCAAGCACGGGGTGCTTGCTTCAACCCATACAGTTCTCTCTTGAGTTGACACACATGCGACTCACTGTCAAAGATCTCGAAACATTCAGGATGCTCTATGTACACTTCTTCCTCAATAATCCCATTGAGACAAAGTTTTCACATCCATCTAATGAATGTGCCAACCCATCTGCGCTGAGAGTGCAAGGATGGATCTAATGGAAGAGTACCTTGAAACAGGTGCAAAAGTCTCATCATAATAGATCCCCTCAATCTGTGAGAATCCCCGAGCCACAAATCTGGCCTTATATTTCTCCACACTCCCATCAATAGCTTGCTTTACCTTGTAGATCCATCTAGATCCAACCACTAATTTGTCGACCGGTCTTGGGACAATCTCCCATGCACTGTTCTTGACAATGGAGTCATAATCCTCCACCATAGCATCAACCCAACTTGATTGTTGCACTGCCTCCTGAAAGGAAGATGGTTCAGTCACAATACATTTGCTCATAAGAGCCATGTATCCAATAAACCTGTCTGGAGAGTGTCTATGTCTGCGCTGTGAAGTAGGGGCTCCTACATTCTCTGCAGCATCAAGTTTCAATCTATCAGCTTTCGTGGTGTGCCTTCTGCCATTTCTGATGGATGGCTCTGCATGAGTGTTTTCCGACAATCCATGATCCTCCTCATGTGGTTGCTCCACATCTTGAGGCTCATCCCTGGGAACCAACAGTTCCTCCTCTGCATGTAAGTCCAGCTCCCTCTCAAGGGACAACTGCATGGCTTTCTCCTCATCAATTTTTATATATCATCACACAACAATCATTCTGTTGTTTGGAAAATACACTCGATATTTGTGGGGTGTTTCAGTGTACCCCACAAAAATCCTGATCTTAGTTGTCGGTTCCAGCTTCTTCCTCGCGTCTTTGGTCACATGCACATAAGCATATAAGCCAAAAATCTTAAAGTGTGAAACATCAGGTTTCTTACCAGTGAAAGCCTCTTCAGGTGTACTAATGCCAAGTATCCTATGAGGACAACAGTTCTACACAAATACTGCAGTGTTGCATGCTTCTGCCCACATATGCATCGGTAGGCCTTGATCATGCAACATTGCTCTTGTTGTCTCCACTGGATCTTACATGCATGTAGCTAATAATAGTAAATATTCAGTTCCATGTGAGATCACTGATTGTGAGTTAATTAATATTTAATTCACTTGATCTCTCACTAGTGTATCTAACAGTTACAACTAGCACAACTGAGTTTAACTCACTTAACTAAGTTAAACTGATTACAACCTGCATTAACTAATGCACCACTTCACTTCGAACTCTATTACAACTAGAATTACTCTGCATGCCTCACCAACTACCTCTAACTTGAAATTCATGAGCTAACTAAGTTTATCACACTCAATTAACTATTACAAGCTATTTTGAGATTAGATTACATTTTATTTTACATCTTAATTATAGGATAACTAAAATAGACATGCACCAAATTTAGCCCTGTGTTCCCACCCTAGTGTAGGTGCTGCTTGGACCTCCTGGTCCCACTCTAGGCATGGGAGCTGAAATTTCTTGTTGAATCTCAACAATACGTTCCATGAAACTCTTCATTTTTCCTTGGAGAATTACCCCCGATGGAAGAGGTGGAATTTGTAATGTATACTTGTATCCTTTAGGTGTCAACATTGTTGGCCATGGCCCTGAGAATGACATTGTATACTTTGGCTCTACTCTGCAACCCACAACTGCCATGAGTTCTAACCTTTTTGTACTCGACTCCATGCTTGTATTCTCTTTTGTTGTTTAAGAGCTTCTCTTTTTCTAGGATGCCTTGATTTTTGCTACCTGCTTCCCCTTGTCCCTTGACGGGAATAAATGGTGTTTCAGACACGTCTTCCGCTCTTATGCTACCAGTATTTCTCCTTCCATAATTATTTTTTTGTCACTTCTTCCCAATATCCCACTTCCTCTCTCAGCGCTCCTCTTATTTGAGTTCTTTTAATTCACAACTTCTCTTTTTCTTTCTACTCCTTGTTTATTGTCTCTTATCAACCACTTGGTACCATTCTCCCGTGTGTATGCATCCACTCATCCTACCTCACATTCCCGAGCCGTTATTCTCTTCTGACACCATAGCCTAACATGATTTTTCATTACAACAAGTATAATTTTCCATAGGTGAAAAGGATGGTTGCCTTTCCCAGCTATGATTGTGATCTCTTTCACAATAGTTTCCATGTAAGTTACCAGTTTTCCTCATAATTACAAGTTATATGCCTAAGGCATGCTCCTTAATTATCTGTCAGACTTCTTCCTAGTTGAGTTGCTAGTGACTGTTTTCTGTTAACTATGACTGTATTGATATGACTTGGACTCCTTTTTGCAACAATCGTCATGCCACTCACCTAGCCATTTCATCACCGTTAGTTACCAACTCTGAATACGGGTGCCCCCAACACTGTGTGTTGTCTAATTTACTACAATACCTCTTCAAGTGCGAAGTGATCAACTTCTTTACAACTAGGACATAATAAACAACTCCTAAACCCTACTCCTATTATCCTAGGTTTCCTAAAACTGAACATTATTCTACCTTATTTATGTACAAATGGTATACTAGCCTTTTATCTTCTCTATCTATAATGTGCAGGAGCTTGGTTGTCTCTATAAAGTTTCAGCCTGCTCCCGTTAACAAACCCCGCAAGTGGTGTGCCATCCAAATTACCTAAATACACCATGTCAACATCAGTCACATGTTGGATGATATAGGGTCCCATTCAGTGCATCTAGAATTTACCCGGATGCCTTATAATTTTACTATCATATAGAAAACTAAGTCCCCCACCTAGAATTTCTTTTTCTTAATCATTTGATCATGCCATACCTTGTCTTTGGCCTTTTTCACCACCTGGTGAAAGCTGGATAACGCTTGATCTTCCTCCAATTGTAGTAGATATTATAATTTCCTTTCAACTACATTAGGCTCTATCATTTGTGTAGCTAGTGCAATGCGCAAGTTAGGTACTAAGAATTCCATAGGCATGACAACTTTCGTCCCGTATACCAACCGAAAAGGTGTTAATCCGGTAAAATTCTTACAAGTAGTTCTATAAGCCCACAAGATTGTGGGAATTCTCAGATCCTAATCATCGCATTGTGCATTACATACCTTGGTAAGCACAGTCTCCAAAATATTATTGAAGGTTTCCATGATTTCATTGGCTTGGGGATGGTACATAGTGCTCTTCTGATGATAGATCTCAAATTCCTCTATCAACACAATTATATTTATGTTTAGAAAGTGTGTCCCCTGATCACTCATTAAATTATTGGGACATCCAAACCTAGTCACCACATTGTTGAACAGAAATCATGCAGTAGTCTCTGTGTTCCATTCTGTCACTGATGTAGCCTCAACCCATCTGGTTAAGTAATTCATGGCAGCAATAATGTATCATGCACCGATCATCCTCGCAGAAATGTGAATTGGTCCAATAAATTCAATAGCCCACTTGTCAAAAGGTTTTAATGTGAGCTAAGGGTTAAGAGGCATTTCCTCTCATCTAGACGTTCTTCCCACCCTTTGACATACCTCACAAGTCCTGCAGTACTCCTTGGCATTAGCATATATTATGGGCCACCATAGTCCAACACTTAAAAAAAATTGCGTCGTAGATCGACCTGCGTAGTGCCCCCCTGCGACCCCTGCATGTGCTTCCGCTAGGATCATAAGTAGTTTGTGCTCCATAACACATCGTCTCAGGATTTTGTTTGCCCCTAATTTATAGAGTGCTCCAACAATCAACTGATAGTCAGCTACTTTAACCACTAGTTGTTTCTTTTGCACCACTGCATAATCTTTTGGTGCCATCTTGGTGTTCAATAAATATGTAATTTCCACGAACTAATCATCCACCATAATTACTACCAACAACTGTAGTCTTGTATGTTGTCCTCTAAGTTCATGGCTTCCTCGCCCGAAGCCAAACGCGATAGATGATCTGATCCCAAATTTAGTTTTTTAGGTTTAAATACTACTTGAAAATTATACTCCTCAAAGTATAACAACCATCTGTAGATTCTCCCCCCCAGCCCCCGCCAAAACACAGGCTTGTTGACCAGGTAATTTAAAGAAAAATGGTAAATATACAACTTGAATTTGTTGCCTAATAAATAATGTCTAAACTTTTGGAGGGCGTACACCATTGTCATCCCCTCTCTTTCAGTAACGGTATAGTTTTGATCCACATTCGATAACTTGCGACTAGTAAAGGCGATAAGGTGATCAACCTCTTATTCTCCTAGATGAGCCAAATTTTCTCCGAGCGTGATGCATCGAAATGTACATGGAACTATTTATTCATGTCTGGAAAGACCAGAATATATGCAAATTCCATCTTCTTCTTCAAAGTGTCCAAAGCCTATTGACATTCCTTGGTCCAATGAAATTCTACCCCTTTTTTCAATAATCTTTCGATGGGCAAGGTGCCCTTAGCATGTCCTTGTAAGAACTTTCGATAATATCCCGTATGGCCCATGGTTGATCTTAGCTTTCATACCGAGGTAGGCAACGACAAATCCACTATGACAACAATTTTGGTCGGATCTACCAGCAACCCGTATTTGCATACTATATGTCCCAACAAAATGCCAAAGGGAGAAAAAAACATACACTTCTTGAGATTTAAAGAATTCTGTAATTGTCTACATCTGTCTAACATCAAACACAACACATCAATATGCTTTTTTCCAAAGACTAAACATTGTCCAGTCATCTTCTAAGAATTTATGAATAAACTCCTTGAATGTTGCTACCACTATTATCGAAAATATTGTTGCTGTATTATTTAAACCAAATGACATCACTGTATACTGGAAGTAGCCCCACTCCATTTCAAAGGTGGTTTTGTATTGATATTCTTTGGCGATCCTCACCTGGTGATATCTTGAAAATCCATCAGTTAAAGAATAAGCCTCCTATCCTCCCACATTTTCTAGAATCTCGTTTGTGAACGGGGTAGGAAAGGGACCATGTGCACAGGAATCGTTCAAGTTTTGCAAGTCCACACAAATTCTTATCTCGCTCATCTTCTTATTTGAACCACCATCACGCTGATCCATTCTCATTCTTCCATTGTTTCGATAATTCTCGCTTGCATCATTTCTCCAATTCTCATTTGACCTTTTCCTTCTAAACATGATTCAATCAATAGGGTCGATGCTTTACTGGCTTCACATAAGGTTTTAAAGGAATCCTCATTTCTCCTAGCTCCGTGATATTCCTTTCATTTGTTCAAAGGTAATAGCAAACAAGTCATGGTACTCGTGCAATAAATTGACAACCTTTTTTATGATGTCATCATCCCAATGTTGACTTTTTGAGTCTTGATTGGTTGTGCATACTCCATGAACTGTAATGACGGTCCTCCTATTGCGTGTTTACCTTCTACTTCCGGAATTTGAAGGTTTCAGGGAGCATCCTCATCCTCTCCCTACTTTGCTACATTGTAGCACTCCAAAAATTCCTACACTGGTTGCAAATGTTTATGTGTGGAACATAGTGGCCCACTCTAGATCATATTTGGTTCATTAGAAACGAATATCTTCTGTCACAACACCTTTAAAGCTTCATCCAATGCTGGTTCTTCTGCTTCAAAGCTAAATGTAGTCCATAAATTTTGCACCATTTCTTCTCAATCTCATGTTCCTATTTGCACTTCTAGCTCAATATACCAGTTAGATGGGATGGTGGCCAAGGGGTGTATCTATGGCCTTGACCCCAAATATGATGTGGTTGGGGTTGACTGCCTCCATGTCGAAGCCCTGCACGATGACTTTAACCCCAAGCCTCTCATGTCGTGGTGCCTCTGCCAGCGGAAGGCCATGCCATACTAAGAACTCGATGGGCACAAAAATGAATCGGTGCCCTGAAATGGCAACCCACAAATCCTCGCTCAGTGCAAGGAGTTAGCTTAAGGACCTGGGGCGTGCACCAAGAGTTGAAACTTAAAGGAGTATCACAAAATAAATCTAAATAGCTATGAGTAGCAAGCCAATAAAACAAACATTTTCCACCAAATATGATATTGGTATATTGATAAATGTTAGAATCATCAGCCAATAGCTCCCTGAGTCTTCAAAGAACAAAACACAAAATCCATTTGGATAAATACTCTCTCAAAGGGTCTCTTCTCTTCCAGACCAACAGTAGTAAAAAGAAAACATGAAATAAAACCCAATCACCCATGCAGAGAGTAAAACCTAAATGATAGTGTGCAAACCTAAAGCACATGCCCATCGAGAAGATTAAAATAGCATAACTAATAGAAACAATTCAATCAAATTGAGACTGCCCATAAGAAAAACTAGCGCTTTCCTAAGAATTTTTGGAATGTGGTCTTTCTAACTTGGAACATTGTCTGAGAGACCTGTTTCCCACGAATTATCATAGGGAGATTAAGCGAAGGGATAATAAAGGGAGAGTACAGTGATAGAACATACTCGTAGATGTTGACAACTGGATATCGGGAGAGACCTACTTCACTCGGTAGAGAGGCCTCGGGAGGAACCTTTGAGAGTGCACCTAAGTATTCCACTGAACCTGTAACCAAACTAATTACATTTCCTCTAGCACTCGAACCAAAATCGTAGCATAAAATCCCAGGTGAAAGTTATAACACTAGTCTCTCTAATCTTCATAAAAGCCTTGCATGCGTATAACCACCATGCAAAGTTTGGCGAGTTTGTGAGGGCCTATACAATGCCCCTCATCGTCCTTTCGTCTCAATATGTTAACCATGACATGGATCTCGAGGACTCCAGTTCTCCACTTTCACCCCGATCGGGGAACATGCTATATATGTATATAATATTACACGTTTATAATCCAATTTTAAGGTCATGGCCAAGCTAGACACCAAATTGGTGTATGAGACCCCCTTGTTTGTGGGACAAGGGACCCACCTCCGCACAACGATTTGACTACTAAGTCTATGAAGGCATACATACTCTACCCCCCTCTGGTTTTGAACCAGTGACCTCTTAGGAGGAAAGACATGTTCTTAACCATTAGGCCCACTCAAGATGTATTAACAAAATCTGGGTAACAATATATATATATATATATAGAGAGAGAGAGAGAGAGAGAGAGAGAGAGAGAGAGAGAGGTTCACCATGAGCAACCATGTTCATCATGTCAATCTCAAGCTCCTAATTTATTTATTTATGGGTTATAGTTTGGGTGTTCTCTATTTTGGAGTTTTTTTTCGGGGATGTTTTTGGTCAATTTTTTTTGAAATTTAAAACGCATTTTAAATAACATTTTTTTTTTTTTTTTTGAAATTTCATTTTACCTTTGCACTTAATGAAAAACTCTTTAAAACTTAAAATAATCGTAAAATAATATTTTTACCATTCAAAAACAAAAATATACAAATCATGCTACCAAATTATGGGCAAGAAAATGAAACCTAAATTATAGTGTTTTTTTTTTTTTTTTTTTTTTTTTTTTTTTTTTCGGGGATGTTTTTGGTCAATTTTTTTTGAAATTTAAAACGCATTTTAAATAACATTTTTTTTTTTTTTTTTGAAATTTCATTTCACTAAATTCCTAATGAAAAACTTTAAAACTTAAAATAATCAGGAAATAATATTTTTACCATTCAAAAACAAAAAATATACATAACAATCATGCTACCAAATTGCAAGTAAGAAAAAAATTAAAACCTAAATTATAGTGTTTATTTTGGAGTTTTTTTTCGGGGATGTTTTTGGAGTCAGATTAATTTATTTATTTTTACAAGAAAAATTAGATTAAAAAAAAGACAAAATGGATAAGAAACCTACCTTGGCTTGAGCCTCTGGGATGTTGGTGGGGTTGTTAGCGAGTTTGGTTGGGTTGCTCCATGGCCCAATCGCTTGATCGAGCTCCAATACCTTGATCGAGCTCTTGTTTATCCTGTTGTTTATGCAAATGACACACACAGATCACAACCACGTGCTTTAATAGAAAATAAGGGCTCGATCAAGCTCTAACGCTTGATCAAGCCCTAAATCTTAATTGAGCGTTATAGCTTGATCAAGCCTTAATGCTCAATTGAGGGTTTGTTTTAAACCCTTGATCGAGTTATTTTTTTAGCGCTCGAGGAGCTCGATCAAGCCCTTTTTTTCACCTAAATGCGCCCTCCTTTGCCAAAAAGTGTAACCCACTCCATGCTTTTACCCAGTCGAGAATAATAGATAGTGTCGTAGGATTGTAAGAAGGAATAATACCGGTTAAGTGTTGGTATAATGTCTAATAGCCGAAAGCGTGAACCCTTGGTATTTCCAACGTAATTTTAGTCCTAATTCGTGTGTTGACTAGTGGTTGAAGGGCTTAACGCTTTGCGCAGTGTGTGGTAATAGGTAGATAGTGAAATATGTGTCATTTAAAAGTTGTGTGTTGTGAGCTATAAGACAGTCTTGTCAGACTGCAAAAAATTGGTTTTGACAGTCACCCATTAGCATCTTTGGTGGAACTTCACTTACTTCGTGGGTGTTGCCAAAAGGGTCGATGCTAAGTGGGTCTTTGTTGGCCATTACGTAGCAAGTCCCGGGTTTGTCAAAATTCTGTGGGCCAACAATTTTAAAGTTCGTTTTCCAGGTACCTTCCTCTTTGACTTGAACCTGGTGATATCCTAAGTTTAAATCCATCTTGGTAAAGTATTTTGCCTGCAGCAACTGGTCCAATAGGTCATTAATATTAGGAAGGGGGTACTTGTTCTTGAGTTTAATTTTGTTTAGTTCTTTGTAATCAATGCACATTTGCAAATTCTAATCCTTCTATGGCACAATTGTGATGAGTTATCCACATGGCGAGGTACTTGGCCGAATAACACCCTACTCCAATAATTGTTGTAACTGTTTCTTCACTTCATTTGATGTTAGAAGGGATTGCCTATACAACCCAATGTTTGGTAATGGAGAGTTCGACAATAATTGAATCTCGTGCTTTACTTCCCTCTTGGGTGGTAACCTTTTAGGCTTATGGAACACTCTCCTTTGTGCCCATGGAAACTCTTCCAATTGTTGTCTCCATTCCCTTAGTGCACCCGTCCATGGATGCCTTTGATCTCATTAACTCTTCTACATACTAATTTTCTCTTAAAAATAGTAAAACATGCTTCCTGCTATAAATGATCATTTTCTTGGCTTGGTTGGCACTTGCTAGGGAAATTTTAGACTTTCTCTTTTTCGCGTTAATAATGAAGGATTTTCCATCCTTGATGAACAATATTGGTTGGCTCTTCACAGGAGGATTTCATCTTGCATGTACATATAGGCACTCTCAAACACCACTCCACATACATCAAGTGGAACTACATCTAATTCTACTTCATCAATAAAATCAACATTAATAACGAATCTTATTTTACACCATTCTTTTACCTTTATTTATGCATCCTTATCTACCCATCCTAGTGGACATGGGCTAGGATTATCTTGAACCTCCAATCCTAATTTGTTGACCAACTTTGTTGTAATGAGGTTTGCTTATGGTCTTGAGTTGAACAAAGTATCATTTTTTGTTTTCCTGACCTGTATATTTATATGGAAGAGTTTGATCATCTCCTCCTCTTCCTATTGTTGAAGGCTACTCAGATTCACCGCCTTCCACACTGATGTGTAGACAATATTCTCATCCACGTCCAAGCCACTTTCGACATGATTGCTCAAATTTGTTGCTATGGAATTTTTCTTCTTCTAATCCTTCCAATTCTTCAAGTTGAGTTCTGGATGTAATTTCCAACACTTCTCCTTTGTGTGACCATCAATGTTGTAGTGGTTGCTAGGATCTTTTCACTAGTGTGTTATGGTTACGATCTTATTTTCCAAGACAACAAAAAGTGGTCATTCAAGGCCTCAAAATGGGTTCTGAATTGTTTCGCCCCCAAATTTCCAAATTGGGACCATTGGTAAAAACGAACTTGCAAGCTAATTCCTCAAATTTTCCCACTCTAAAATCATCGAGATGGATGATAAATAATATAATGATCCAATTCGAATCTGGTGGATTGGTAGGCAATTGCAAAGGTCATTGTAATTGATTCTTAGTTGATGATTAGAGTTCTATTGGAATCCAAAATGTTGGTAATGAAAGGACAACATAAGGCTTGAGATAAATGGAAATCATGAGTCTTAAGGAGTTCAATCATTCATTGTTGTTGCACTCAGAATAATGAAGTAGCAAGTTTCAAAATTGCATTGACTAAAGTTCATAATAGTGTTTTTTTTTTTCCAAGGAAAAAAGCGTAACTTTGTTTATGTTTGTAAACAAAATTACATTTCGAATATATAATTTAGAAAAGTGTATTTCCTTGGATCTACCTAGATCCCTCAGTGGTAGCAATAAAAACATCACAAGGTTTAAACAAATTGTTTTAACACAAATGAGTACTAGTTTGTATTAAATCCACGCCTGGTCGTGACAAATACCCAGGAGAATGACATGGCCATTCCTCTCAAAGACATATGGTATGTTAGATGATGTCTAATTTCCCTTACCAATATTACAACAAAAGACCCCCGTCCTAACTATATCCTTATTTGTCGAGAAGAGTATATGCAACAAAATTGGAACAAAAAACATAGGAATTTGAAACCAAACATTACATCTATGATTAATCTACAGGATATGTTGTCCTGTTGAGGTCGATATCTCAGGAGGGCTCTGAGGGTGGATTGGCTAGATGAACATACTTAAGCTGGAGGCCCATGAGGATACTTCACAATGCATCCACCTTGTCTTCCAAATGAGAATTTCTCTGCTGTAGAGCCATACTTATGTTAAGAGAGTTGCTCTCAGAGGCATGTTCCTGATACATCATGACATGCAAGTCATATATTTATGCATTGACAACTTCATGCTCTTTTCTGCAATGGTCACACACTGTTGAAGCCAAGGAGACTAAGACCAAGGAGTTTGAATCCATAAAAGGGCCATAATTATGCATGAACCGAGTGAAGAAGACTATAGATGCACGACAACAAAGGGAAGAGTACCCAAGATAACCAGTAGAGGGCGCAGTGTCCGAGAGGTTTCAACACAACAACCAAATAACACAATTTGAATTGGGAAACCAACTTATAGAACCAGGACACAGTAATAAGGAGCGAGCCACCACAAATTGAGAAACCAAAATGAGGACAAAGTTAAGAACTGGGCATAAAATATGTTGCCACTGGAACAATAACTCACAGAGTAGAATTAACAACAATTGGAAAGCTAAACTCTGACTTCGAAAAGCCAAAACGATAAAGCACCCAGTTGCAGTGGTGTTGCACTCACTCTAGAATATCACAACAGAAGGATGCCCTTTGAGAGACCTTGAGCACATCACATAGCTTCCAATTATGCCAACGTCCAGACGTCACCATTGAGACAGGGGAAACCCACTACAAAAGCCACCCAAAACTCTGAATTTTGAACCAACTCCATTCACATATCGTGAGTGAGGCTAATCTCCCACAACCGGATTTAATCCCGTCGTGCCATAAGATCCACACTTGAGCTTTCATTTTGACATAATTGCTTCTAGTACCCGAAAGTAGAGAAATCACCATGCAACTATCCAAGATGATGTAACCATAAGTGTCAAGGAGATTGAGACTATGAGCAAGTCTATTCCACACAGGGGATATTAAGGCAGACACACTTGCATGGAGCATGCAACTAGTTCTTACCATGTCTATTTGACAAATAAATCATCATGAAGAATCTGGGTGAATTAGCATGATCTAACATGTAAATATAGTCAGGACGAGAGGGGAGGGATGAGCTTGTGATGGGGCATAATGATTCCAAGGGTGAGGGACATAGGAAAAAGGGGGCACTAGGGAGAAAGATATGGATTCTTAAGGGACAAGACATACCCTCTTATATCATTGACCTTTGTTTACCCTTCAGCTAGAAGGAAAGCCTTATTGGCTTGATGATCTGCCTTAGATTTAAGATTTCTGAGGATTTGGAATACGGAAGAGTTGGAAAAGGAGAGAAGGGTTCTTTCAATTTGACGATACAAAAGTCTTAATGTATTATCTTTTTGATGGGTGTCGATTCTCAAATAAAGAATAGTTATGAACAAATCACCCATAATGATAATGTCCCTGATGCATCAATCTTGGTCTAGAGATACCCCAAAAAAATGTCCATATATTTCTCCCTGGTTGTTAGATTTTTGCCCAAGGCCCCATATTGAAAATTTATCCACAATGTAGGGATTAAGTAATATCCCTCCTCCTCCCACCACCCCTACAAGATTTAAACAATTTTGACCATCATATGAATTCAATATATACAACAACCATACAAGTATCATATAAACCAAAAAACTATATCAATTGTCCAAAAGAAACAATGCTAAATGAAAATGGCTCATAAGGCTCCTACCAAAAAACCATGACACAAACTTGAAAACCAAGTTTGATGAAGAAGCTAATCTGCAAGAAAAAAACATAAAGGACCATGATACTAGTGTTGAGCGACATGTTCATCCATATACGACCTATGATAATAATTGTAGTGTTCTTCATTCATAATTTCTTCAATGTGACAAAGGCCTCGAACCAACTATAGGCCTTTCTTAGAAAGCTTGTCTACCACTTGGTTCATGTCCCTGTAAATATGAGTGCATGTGAAACATGAGTAAGAATGCTTTACCCTTTGTAATCCTCCAAAATATGAACAAGATGAATATTATGACATTGCTGAATCCTATTAACCCAATTTATAAACAGTAAGAAGTCACCCAAAACTTGCAACTGATCACAACCCTTTTCTTTAGCAAAAGCAACCAGAGAATGACATGTTAAAAGTTCAACTAGATTGTTTGTACCACTTCCTAAACCCATACTAACATCAAAACAATATTGTTCCAAAAAATGTAAAATAAAACAACCACCATAAAAATAAGTTCATAATAATGTTGAGAACTTGTTAGGAATCTATAATTTTAGCAGATTGGTGAGACTAAAACTGCAGAAGCAACATCGTTTCAACCAACTTTGGGATTCTAGGATCTAGCCCTCCTGAATCCGAAGAGGGATCTCTCCAACAAGTAAAGGAGCTGATTTGTTTTCTTTGAAGTTTTGGGAAGTTATGATATTAGGCTAGTTATGAAGGCCAAGGGTTTTGTTTGTTTTTTGGATGGTTGAGCATGAATACTACTTGAGGGGAAAGTTCTAAATGCAAAACAGTTTCAAAGGTGAGAAGTTGCAAGTGAATAGAACAACTATGGCTAAAGAGATAGATATAACGCTGGTTTTTAGTCCATTGGGCTATGGAGTCATATCTGGGCTTTAATTGAACAACAACATCAAGAGTGATCCAAGGGGAAAGTCATCTACATCACAAGATTATTGAGATTATAATGATGGAATGGAAACAATAAAGTGTTGGAGATGGTGGAAACTGATAATAATTTCACAAAGGATTTATAGTCAGTCCAAACAAGAAAAGCCTCTTAAGTAACTGTTTAAAACCAACCAAGTGCAGGGCTAACCATTGACTTCTTGGGCAAGTTTTTATTAAAGCATCTTAATTGACAAACAATCCAGTAATCCACATAATTACCTTCAGAAAGTATGAAAACACATAAGAGAAACAAATTGAAACTTAGGATCAGATAAGGTACTTTTAAACCTAGTCTGCTTTCAACCAACACCAAGGGAAACCTTCAGACCGTTTTTGGGGATAATCGGGACTGTGGCACACCATATCTTCCATAGTTACTTATTACAAATAAGGGAAAAAATAACTTTCTGGCAAACAATGTTTAAAGCAAACAGTAGGACGAGGGAACTCCAACATTCCTAACTGTTTAAACTGTATTAAATCATTCTTAAATAAACAAATTGGAGGAAAACATTGAGATAAAACTTTTCAGTTAGAGAAGGTTACTGATATACAACAGGTCCTAACTCTATAAATGTTGTTCTTTATCAGAGAAAGTGAACAATATGACATGCATAGAAGAAAAACAATAACAAAGAAAGGAGCACTTCACTAGTGATATAGACCAGGATCCCAAGAAACAACTTGTTTATTGATGTCAAACCAGTTATAGTACACAGGTCCAATGTTTCAGTTCAGCAATCATCTTCACTATCCAGCCTAACTAATCTATCACAAGGTGTTCGCCAAGGCCGCAGTATATATAGAAGGATGAGGAGGTGAGATCTGATAAAAGATCTCAATTACAATTAATACAGAATTAATGGCTTATTAGCCTTTGAGGGGCTAAATGAAGAAACTTACATACATATCCTCTATATTAAATGATTTACATAAAGATTAAAGCTCGGTGGGAGCTTTTGTTGACCTTTGAGGCTCTGTGTGGCGTCGACGTAACTCTGCAGATGTCTGTCATTAAGTTCCTTGGTAGAATTTACTCTTTGGCTGCATTTTGAGACAAATATCTGATCTTGATCAATAAATTCAACTCCTGATTGAATACTTTGAGGCACAGGTGGCATCGTGGTAGCTAAGGGATCAATTTGCCTCAATTTGTAGCGGTGGAGGGTTTCCTGTTGATAAAACACTTTAGATTTTCTTTAAACTGTGTTTTAAATCGGGGATTAGGATTTTGATAAACGTTCTTAGCCGTGATCCCTGCAAAATTTGTCCTTAATCCTATGTTCTGATAAATTTTGGTCTTCGTCACTGATACTCTCTGACTGTGCCCGATTCATGGTTTTTTGCCGGTATGCAGGGCCGCGCAGGGTTATGTGGCATCAATCCTTCATGAATGATTGATGAAAACGTGGATTTAACCCTTGTGATGATTTTCTTTGGTGAATCGAAGGCCGGAGGATCGTCACTCTCTACCTTTGAAATTTCTTCAAAAAATGGCGAGAAAACCATTTAAACCCTGCAAAATACAAAAAACTATTATAAAATCCTGCATATATAGGTTTACTACTGCAGAGGACACATGAAGGAAGCGTGGCTGTTGGATGGCATCATCCAATGGTCGGGATTGATCGGAGGAAACAAAGGGAAGGCGGAAGAAACGTTTAAATCTGCGCTGTCGATCGCGCAGAGATCGACGGTCGGGAGCAGGCAATGGAAAGTCAAAATGGGAAATGTTGACTGGGCGACGGAAAAGGGTGATGGAATATGGACCGTCGATCTGCAGATCAGATCGACGGTGGAGATTGATTTAATGACGCGTCGTAGCCCGGTTAACTGTCGGGCAACTTTGGTGGGCGATAGCCGTCAGATGGGCAGCCTCAGAGCGGACGGTGTACGGCGATATCGATCGGCGTCCACGTCCGAACGATAACGCGCGATGGACGGCGGTTTTCTGAACAATGCCCAGGACGTGTGTCGGCCAGCGTATGGAATCGCTGGCGATCGGGAGAAAACCACCTTTGCCCCAAAGGCGGTGCGATGAATACCGCGCGGTTTTGGCAATCGGCTTATGGACGGCGGGGACCACAGTGAGACGGATTCTGCACCGTCGATCTGCAAATCAGATCGACTGTGGAGATTGACTGATATTTTAACTGGCGAAAAAATAATAAAAATCGACGATTTTAATATATAACCAATGTTTTAACTTTGGCAGGGAATTATTTGACTTTGAAGCAGATAGGCGCCCGATTGCGGGGCCATGGGCGTATGGGAAATGATGTGACCGAGGGTCAATGGGAAAAAGGACTAAGACCCATATAAGCCCAAAAATGTGGGTTTTTATAGTCTTTCGATGATTTTCAAAGGGTTAGAGGGGTTCCGATAAGGCAAAAAAGGAGTTTTTAACCTTGTCAAGGGGTTTTGATGAAGGGGAATGGGAACAACATGAAAATGAGGGATTTTTCATGGGAGATGGAAAGGTTAAAATGAGGTTAGTTTGGGAAGAAGGGAAAGGGGAAAAAGGTGCTTGTAGCAGAATCCTGGCTTGGAAATCAACATGATTTCTAAGTGTAAAATGGGAACAACAGTGAAGTTCGGATAGAGGATAGGCATGAGGCCTTCAAAAGTCTTCAAGAGTCAACAATTTTTAGCAATGAAATTTGTTCCTTGAAGGCTCAAAAAGTTTTTTAGCTATCATTTGGTATAACAAATTTTATAGCTGGCTAACATAACTAAATACCAAATATTAATATAATAACATAAAAGGCGATGTAAACCTCAAGCCTACTAGGATGTGGAGGCTCTATAAAAATCACTAGAATTCCATAACCATACTAAAATTTTCCCTTGTGGGATAAATCTCTTTATTTATTATTTTATATAATGGTTACTTACATTATCTTTACATTGAAATTCCCAAATAATAATATTATACAATAGGTTAAAAAAAAATACAATATAAATGAATGAAATTTAATGTTAAAAGTTTGTATTCATGAATCATATCACCATAAATTCAGTAATTATAGAATATGTTTAAACTATTTAATAAATATAAATTCAAGATGAATTCATTTCGTTATATCTTTTAATAAAAGTTATGATTTGGTGGGTTCTAAAGTCATCAACCAAAATTCAATTTCTTCAAGAATTAAAAAAAATTTCAAAACTAGTGTAAGTGTGAGAAAATAAATTGTATTATAGGAGAAAAATCCAATGTTTTTGGTAATTATTATTAAGAGGCAAAATTCTTTTAACACAAAAAAATTGTACTATCTTCAAAATAATGCTAGAGAGATCAATTCAAAGGGAGAACAATGGTTTCCAAAGCTTCAATAATCGTGAGTTAACAAATATATTTTAAAGTGCACTTGAAAAGTACAAAAGAGCAAAAAAATAGGAAATCATAATCACACTATTTTCATGTAAATGCTTAGTTTGACGAGGAATGCAAAATGACAAGGAGAACTTTGAAAAAGTGAGGCAAGAAGAAGAAGAATGTAAAATTATATAAGCAAATACTAAAAAGGAAAAAAGATGAGTTCATGCAAACAAGGCGAGAATAATTAATATATCTAGATAAGAATAACCCAAAGCTTTTCTGGCAGGAACTTCAACCAAGGAAGAAGCAAATAAAAAATAATATTACAACCAATCAATGGTTTGAATATGCAAGACAACTCTATGAGAAAGAATCAAACGCTAAGCCTCCCACGAGGATCAACACAACTACAAAGCTCTTCATGTTATAGGAGGTGGAGATTGGAATTAAGAAGCTGAAAAAAGGAAAGCAAAGGACTTGGTTGAAGTTCAAACAGAGTATCTAAAATGGGGAATGAACACTCTTGCACCGCACATCATGAAAATATTCAACAACATCATTCAATAAAGATTCCCAATAGACTAGACAACTAGCCTAGCACTACCCATTTTTAAAAGTGGAGACATTAATAATCCTTCCAATTATAGAACCATTATGATCAATCATTTGTTTGCAAAGCTTTTCAGTGGCATGGTAGAAAATAGAATCAGTAAGTGGGCAAAAGTAAAAGAAAAGAGGGCAAAAGGACAAGCGGGTTTTAGGCCGAAGCATTCTATAGTGGATCACACTATCACGTTGAGACACATTATTGAAAAGGTTTGAGGGGACAAAGAAGAAGTATTCTGCTATTTTGTTGACTTCAAAAAGGCATTTGACACAATCCCTAGAGATAAGTTGTGGGGTAGAATGAAAGAACTTGAAAATCCTTTGCATTATAGAGCTGCTGTCCATAGAATTTATGAAGAGGTGAAAGTCAAAATTAGAACCTCAGTGGGTATTTCAGAAAGCTTTAAAAGTGACATTGGAGTCAAGCAAGGTTTTCCTCTATCCCTTACTCTTTTTGGTTATATATTGATAAACTGGAAGAGTGGCTAAATCTGCAAGGTGGAGATGGTGTTCGGTTGAGGGAGTTTGTGATAAAGCTTTTTTTATATGCTGATGATCTTGTATTGATTTCTAAATCGACCCATGGATTGCAAATGCACCTATATGCCCTTGAGCATTTTTGTAGAGCAGTGGGTATGCAAGTCAATACGAGCAAGACCAAAATAATGTTTTTCTCTAATAAAAGGAAGCAGAGTCAGCGTACGTTCTTCTTTGAAGGCAACATTCTTGAAGAAGTGAATGAGTACAAGTACCTCATGATTGATTTCAACAACAAACTTAATTGGGAGGACCGTAAAATGAAGAGAATTTCAGGAGGGTGGAAAGCATTATATGCTCTTCAAAAGAAATGTAGAGAGGCAAAGTTACGGGATTGGAAAACGATTAAAGTGTTTTTTGGACTCCTTGTTTGTCCGATGATGCTATATGGGTGTGAACTGTGGGCTAGCAACACCGCCTCTCAAAATGGAAACAAATTGAGGAAATAAAAAAGCGCTTGATCATGAGCAAGTTCAAAATAAAAAGCTCAGTACCTTATGAGATAATATTGAGTGAAACAGGAGCAACTCCAATCGAAGCAATTGCTATGGTGCAGCTCATAAGATATCTAAAAAGCACTGAGCAAATGATAGTAGGTAGATGGCCTAATGTTATCTTCAAGGAAGATATAAGTGAAAGGAAGAAAACATGGATGAGACAAAACTACACATGGATGCAAAAATTGAATATCTACTTCAATGCTTGTCCCACAAATAGCAAGGATCTAAAGAATTTTGTTATGAAGTAGTTTCATAAATGGGTATGGGGAAAAGTGTTGGATAGAAAGGAGAAGTACTACACTGAAGAATTCAACCCTACGTGTGATCTCCAACAAAAAGAGTACACTGGAGCTAACATTCCATGGAGGGCAAAGGTTCTTATTGCTCAATTAAGAACCAATTCACATCAACTTTGGTGTGAAACAAGATGGTGGAAAAGATTTAAAGAAGCTTGGGAAGAACGGGTTTGTACATTTTGCACGTCTGGGGCAGTGAAATTGGAAAAACATTTCATTTTGGAATGTGATGCGTTCAAAGACATAAGAGAAAGCTATGGGAATATGTTAGCATCGATTTCTTGGCATTGATTTTCAGCGAGGGTATTGTTGGAAGGTTGGGCGAGCTCATTATCAATTTGAATAAGAAAATGATTGAATTGCAAAAGGCAAAAAATATGGAAGTGATGGTCCCATAGAGTATTTTTAGTCTCGTAGACTTTAAAATATCATTTATTTCAGTTTGAAAAGACGGTGTGGCTTTTTTTAAACAGGGAACTAAGCAACCTCCTCGGGTATATGCAATAGCCTGCAAGCCACATATACCAATAACTCATGACTTCGTAAGGACCGAGGCATCCAGAGACATGGTTAGAGCCCAAACTCCAACGGGACATCTATCCCTCTAGCTTGGTCATGACGGGCCATAGACAACCCTACCCCCACCGGTTTTGAACATGTGACCTCCCAAGAGAAATCACAAATTCTTAAACATTGAGCCCACTCAAATTGCGGTATGGTTAACGATGAAGATAGTGGTAAAGTTAAGACACCTACCGAGGCCCACTTTTTCGTAAGTACAAATAAATGGCTTAGGCTATGTCCAAATCTGCGATGGCTTGCCCAATTAGTGAGCCCTAAAAATAGGGTCGTGGACAAGAGAGAATTGCCCGTTGGGCAGGCGTTGGAAGGTTCTAGTATAAATCGTTCTACATTTCCCTGAAGCCGATCTGTAACTAAGTTCATCATTGAACAAGTTCAATTCGACGTCGCTCTAAGCAATACACGCTGGTGGAATTTTGTCCGTTCTATACTTCCCTGAAGCCGATCTAATTAGGATCATCATTGAAGAAATTCAATTCGACGTCTCTCGAAGCAATACACGCTGGTGGAGTTCTGTTTCCGATCAGCTATCTTAACCAGGGTACAGGTACTAATTTCACCTACTTTCTTCCTCTGATTTTCGTTTTTGCTTTCAGCCACCTTTCATGTTATTTTTTTTTGAAATTCTGCCACAAGTATGGTTCTCCACAATTCAGGGGTTCTGCATCTTTAAATAAAGGGTTGGTGTTTACGACATATGTATGCCTGGATATTTCTTCCTCAACCCTTTTCTTAAACCAGCTGGAGATGTAGCCTATTAGGGTTTTAATGGGATGAATTTGGAAAGTTTCTTCGTAGGCGCCGCACCCGAAACTTTTACCAAAATTGTGAGATGTTTAAGGTTAAGGCTGAAACTTGGGCTTCTGTTTCTGGATCCTGAAATGCTATTTCAGAAAAACAAAAGCAGCCCTTAAATATTTTGGGGTTGTGTCTTCCCTATTTCAGAATCTGAAATGGGGAATGGCATTTCGGTGGACCTCAAAAGGTACTCATGGTAACTTGGTGTAAAATTCTTTCATCCTACACAGCAAATATTTAACGTAAAATTTGGATTAAATTGGTGGACTAACAAAATGAGGGTATTGAACATTCTCTTCTTTTCTGGGCTAAATTCTGTGAATCATGCTTTATTTGCTGGTATCCAGGACGGAATATTCAGATACATGATAAATCATCTTTGCCTTTCCTATCTAGGTGGGTTTGAGTACATTTTTTGTTTTATTTTGTTTACCAAGGTAACATAATCTTGAAATTCAGTTTTATCTGCAGTATCGTTGGAAAAATGATTCCGAAGTGCTTGATAAGCGTACCTATTATGATATGCACGTTATGTGTTGATGGCTTCAGTTAGCTTTTGCTTCAGGTCTGGGTTTTTTTTATAAGTGTTCTGAAACTATGCGTTGCTTTAATATATTTCCAATTACCATTAACTGTCCTATTTCAGGAAGTTTTTAAGTTTTGTTTGTTTGTTATATATCTGTTGTTGGTTATATTCTCTATGAAGGCTGTAATACTTGTGTATCAGATACTTAATACATAGATAAACATGATCTTGTAAATGCAATTCTCGATATCTGCATCGGTCCTTCGGGAAAGTAATTGGCTTGTTCTTTTCATATGTTTGTTTGGTATGAAGGTATACAAAATGAGTGGGCGGTCATCAGAAGAAACAAGTATAGGGGGATCAACCAGCATCTCCCTTAGGTCTTCAAAGAATCACAGGGTTTTTTCCATCCACTTGAGTAGAACATACTTTTGTAGTAGTTATTAAGGCATGAAAATGGTAGGAAAAGTGGGCAAGGAAGCATCAGATAGCATTAAGCTTTCCCAATAAAGAATTAAATAAACTGAAATAATCATATAAGGAGGGGGTGTGGATGGCACATATCTTCTTTGAGTCGATTTCTATGCCCCCATGGGAAAAAATGACTACTAGTATCTTACTGTTAAATTTAGATAACCATGGTGTTCTATGCTTGATGCACTTTTACTTCAATCTTTCTTAGGACCGATACAAAATTGTAATCACATAAGCATGAAAGTAAAATGCTGATAGAACACATAATAGATCAAATAGAAGATAAGCCAAATATAGATCAGATTTACAATTCCTTTTGTCCCGCAAAGATAGAGATTGTTGCGTTACGACAGTCAACAGGATGCTACAACTAGCAAAGTCTTTATCGGTCAGCGAATCTTCCATGTGTCACACCCACAACCCTCAAAGACAACTCATCAGCAGGCAGCGACAGAAAAGTCAATGCAGGCAGCAACAGAAAATTCAACGCAGCAGTTTAGGGCTTCGATCAAACAACCCAGAATTCCTCTATTTTAGTGCCCAACAATACGGCCTCCTAAAATCGGATTTTTGGCAGAAGTTTGAGGTCAAATGACCAAGGGTTGACCACGGTCAACACTGCAGCAAAAGGCCCTAAACAGATCTGCAAAAAACAGCAGCTACGCTCCACACGTGTGAGGGGAAAAAAGGCCTCCAAAGGACATCGAGCCAATCAGATCACAATGAGAGAATGTGTGATGAGTTGATGAGAAAATGACCTCCAAGTCTCTCCAATTTATATCCATCAATGAGGGTGTGACACGTCTTTAGGCATGTGAGCCTGCATTACAATCTGGCCGACCTTGCACATGTGGAAAATAAATTCAAAATAAATGTTCTGTTGATCCGATCAAGATGATCTTTAGATCAATCTTGCACCTCTTCGAAAGAGGAATCCAACAAAAATATGGCCATTGTCATATGAGCAGTGCAACATGGAGTTTGGACCTAGTTGCCCAAAATTAACACTTCCTCTCAGCTACGGAGAACTCCATCTGTCCACAAGTGCCATCCTCAATACCTACTTCCAACATGTACTTTCACCAAACATCGTGCGTCATCTTGTCGTAACTTGCTTTGCTGGCTCTTTCTGAGATAGAGCAAAAAGGTGAGTCACAAAGACATCACACTCAGCTGACCTGAAGTCAAATCAAAGGTAAAAACCTCACTTAGACTCAAAAAGAGTCTCATACTAACCTGAAGTTAGTTTAGAGGTAAGAACGTCATCATACTTGATCCCAGATCAAGGTGTTGGACACGTGCCATCCTAGACATAGAGAGTACGACAATCTCCGATGTGTCCATTGGTCTTGCTATTGGTCTCTATCCACATTTCCCACCTCATTGGCCAAATGAGAGGTACTTCCTATGAGTCCGAAACTCCATGGGTAGGATGCATGTAGGGCATCACACTAAACTGACCCGAAGTCAACTTAGAGGTAAAAACCTCTCTTAGACTCAAAAAGAGTCTCATACTAACTCGAAGTTAGTTTACTAATCCAAAGTCAGTTTAGAGGTAAGAACCTCATCATACTTGATCCTAGATCAATGTGTTGGACACGTGCCATCCTAGACATAGAGAGTACGACAATCTCCAATGCATCCATCGGTCTTGCTTTTGGTCTCTATCCACATTTCCCACCTCATTGGCCAAATGAGACGTGCTTCCCATGAGTCCGAAACTCCATGGGTAGGATGCGTGTGAGACATCACACTCAGCTGACCCGAAGTTAGCTTAGAGGTAAAAACCTCTCTTAGACTCAAAAAGAGTCTCATTCTAACCCGAAGTTAGTTTACTGACTCGAAGTCAGTTTAGAGGTAAGAACCTTATCATACTTGATCCCAGATCAAGGTGTTGGACACGTGCTATCCTAGACATAGAGAGCACAACAATCTCTGATTCATCCATCGGTCTTGCTGTTGGTCTCTGTCCACATTTCCCACCTCATTGGCCAAATGAGAGGTACTTCCCATGAGTTCGAAATTCCATGGGTATGATGCATGCGGGGCATAGATCAAAGAGAGATGAACCAACTCAATATGATAATGGTGGGGCACAAGCACAACAAGGTTTGACAAGCCTAGCCCCGTGTGTGCTTATAGTTCCAAGAAGCTATCCCCAAGTCCCCTGGAGCTCCCAGAGCTCATAATCCAACTCAAGCAAGACCCTTAGAATAGGGTCTTTCCATGATTCCAAGCTTCTCATGGAAGGTTAGGAACTTGATCTTCCCTAGGGGCTTCGTGAGAATATCCGCGACCTGCTCATTAGTTCCTATATGATTGAGCCTTACGGCGCCTTGCTGTACCATATCTCGGATAAAGTGGCACCTGATATCAATATGCTTTTATCGATCGTGGAACACGAGATTCTCAGAAAGACGAATCCCACTCTCGTTATCACAAAGGATAACAGTGGTATCTAGCACATGCCCAAACAATTTACCAAAGAGCTTTCGCAACCAAACAGCTTCACAACAGGCCGTACTTGCTGCAATGTATTCGGCCTCAAACGGTGCTCAAAGCCACTGACTTCTGCTTCTTGTTCATCCAAGATATCGAAGCAGAACCGAAGGTGAAGCAAAATCTAGATGTGCTCTTGCGATCCACCACATTGCCAGCCCAATCTGCATCAATGTATCTGTAGAGTTTCAAACTCACGGCAGTGTATCTCAGCCCATGGTTGATTCTGCCCCGAAGATATATCAATAGATTCTTGTCCCCAATCTAGTGAATGTGATGAGGATCAACCATATGTTGACTCAAAGTGTTCACTGCAAAACATATGTCCAGACGGGAGTTCACTAAGAACATCAAGGCCCCCACGAGTTGTTGATAGTTGGTAGGATTTGCCATCACGGGCCCAACATCGTTTCCACTCAACTTCTTAAAGTTGAGTTCCATCGGTGTCGACACAGACTTACAATCCACCATACCAAATCTCTCCAAGAGCTTCATGACATATTTTCCTTGAGAAAGGAAAATCTTGCCTGGCCTCTGCCAGACCTCTAAGCCTAGGAAGTAGTGCATCAATCCTACGTCTTTCATCTCAAACTCGGAAGCTAGCTCCCTCTTACACTGATGAATGAGAGGGTCAACACTTGTCAGGAAGAGATCGTCCACATAGAGAACCAGAATGAGAGGCCTTTCTCTATCAACCTTAAAATAAAGGTTCAGATCAACATTACTTTGAGTGAAGCCCAACTTCATCAAGTAGCTATCCATCCTCTCGTACCAAGCCCTAGTGGCTTGCTTCAACCCATAGATGGCTTTCTTCAACTTGTATACATGGGTGTCTCCATCTTGGACTTCGAACCCCAGAGATTGCTCCACATACACCTCCATGCAGATCCATGCAGAAAAGTGGTCTTCACATCCATTTGACGTAGACTCCATCCTTGTGTAGTTGCAAGGGCAATAATAGATCGAATGGTGGTATAGTGGGCCACAGGTGCAAATATATCATCATAATCTATGCCTTCTTTTTGAGGGAAACCTTGGGCAACAAATATTGCCCTTCCATAAGATCCATGCTTGATCTAATAGAGCCATTTCGAGGTGACGACAGATTTGTACTTCGGTCTCGGGACCACTTCCTAGACATCATTTTTCATAATGGACTCATTCTTCGTGCATATCATCCTTCCAAAATTGATGCTTTTACGGCTTCTTCAAATGATCCAGGCTCAAATTGTACTATTGTACTCATGGCTACTAGATACCCTTGGTATCTCTTCGGCTTCTTGCTTTCACGGAATGTCCCCCTTGGGGCAACATGTCTCTCGGCATCTGCGAGAGTATCCCGGAGCCATGAGGGTCTTCTCTTATTTGAAGGAGGTGGATCAATGGGATCCATAGGTCCTTCAACATCGAGCATCAGGTCATCCTTTGGCTCTTCCTGCTTCCCTGCTTCTTCATCTTCTTTGTCTTCCTTGGAGCTAGGAAGATTTCTCACTTTCTTGAGGGCAACATCTTCATCGAAGGTGACATCGTGGCATATCTCCACTTCTTTTTGACCTGACACATAGATTCTATATGCCTTCGAAGTTTCACTGTAGCCCACAAACATTCCCTTCTTTCCAGAAGCATCCAACTTGCTTCTCTTTTCTTTCGGCACATGAAAGTAAACAAGACAACTGGAAACTGTAAAATGAGAAACATCAGGTTTCTTACCAGAGAGGACTTCTTCGGGAGTTTTGGAGTCCAGAGCGGACTGCGGGCATCTATTTTGAACATACACAACAGTGTTCGCAACTTCTCCCCATAGAAATTTCGGAAGACCTTGGTCACAGAACATGGTGCGGTTAACTTCCACAATGGTCCTGTTCTTTCTTTCATCAACACCATTTTGCTCAGGAGTGTACGCAGTTGTGGTCTCCCTCTAAATGGCAGCTTCTCTACAAAAGTCATTAAACTTATTTGACTCATACTCGGTCCCATTGTCGGTCCTCAAAACTTTGATTTTCTTCTCGGTTTGAATTTCCACCAAGGCCTTGAAGGTACGGAACCATTCGAATGCTTCGTCCTTCTTCTTCAAAAAATATATCCAGGTGTTGCAGGAGAAGTCATCTTTAAAAGTCATGTAATAGGAACATCCTCCCAAGGATATCACAGGTAGTGTACCAGATAAGTCAGAATGTATCAACTGCAAGATATCAGTTGTCTTTGTGACACTAGAGGGGAATGGTCCCCTTGTATGCTTCCCTTCGGCACAACCCTGACATATACCTTCATGATCATCTCTAAATTCGGGCATCCCTGTCACCACCATCCTTGCTTTGGGAAGGGCTTTGTAATGAAGGTGTGCAAACCTCCGGTGCTATAACTCTGTTTGAAGAGTTGTATCACATGACATAGCCCCCAATGGACTTCCTCCAACTCGATAGAGTGGATCAACTCTAAAACCAATAGAAGATCTTCCTCGAAGTTCTTCTTCCAGATAAGTACCTTTCCATTAATGAATGCCACCCTGAACCCTTTGTCTTCCATTGCTGAAATGGACACAAGGTTCTCCTTCAAATCAGGTACGTACAACACATCTTGTAATCGGAGGTCTTGACCTTGAGATAGATGGAGGGTCATAGTCCTTGTCCCTTTCATGGGATAGGTGGCATTATCGCCAAGGATAATTTCTAGATTAATATCCTTCTCAACCAAATCAAAGAGAGCTTCTTTATAACTAGTGAGGTGCCTTGAAGCACAACTATCAATCAACCATACATCTAGGGTGTTGGGTGGAGATGCAGCAGAGAGGGCAGATACAAGAATAAATTCATTTCTCTTATTATCAACAACATTAGACTCATCGTACTTGGAATTTCTTGACCTCTTGAAAGATTGCCCATTTCCACTACGATCAGAGGGAGCCTTCCTTTTTCCTTGGAGCCTGTTGTTCCTGCCATTCCTTCTCGAGTTGTTGTTGTCATCATCCTTGGGAGAGTCCCTTATATTAGGGCACTCTCTTGCATAGTGACCAGACTTGTTACAAGTGTAACATCTTCCCTTCCTTCCTTTGGGCCCCGCTCTACCATGGTTTTGATTTCTCAGGCCACCATGGTTCTTCTTCTTTGCATGAGCGGTGAAGGCAGTAGGGTCACTTCCATTACCATTAGAGGCATACTCCATCATTCTTGTTTCCTCTCGAGTGCATCTCGTCAATATTTCATCAAAATCATGAATCACATTATTATTAAGAATAGTGGTATTGAATACATGCCTATCATGGGGGAGACCTCCAAGTGCAATAAGAACCATTTCTTGATCAGATATTGCTTCCCCAATAGCTAGGAGGTTATTCTTGATTTCAGTGAGCCTCAAATAGATTCATCCTTGCCCTTATTGATATTCTTCAATTGATTCTTGAAGAAAAGGATTTGATTAGCATTGCTAGCCCTGAACATGCTCACCAGCTTATCATACATCTCCTTAGATATCTTCAGCTTAGAAATGTAAGCAACCAAGTGCTTATGATTAGAATCCCAGATAATCATCTTTGCTTTGAATAGAATCCCAGATAATCATCTTTGCTTATGAATAGAATCCCAGATAATCATCTTTGCTTTGAATTCCCCTTTTGTATACTTTGTCTTCGTGGTAGCAGCTACATTTGATGGAGGCTCTTGAATCTTCTCCTGCACATAGTCCATGACATCTTGATCTTCTAGCACCAAATCCAAGGACATCTTCCATGCATGATAATCAGACTTATCGGTCAATTTATCATCAGCCTAGAAACTTTGTCTTTACCTCAACTCTGATACCATGTTAAATTTAGATAACCATGGTGTTCTATGCTTGATGCACTTTTACTTCAATCTTTCTTAGGCTCGATACAAAATAGCAATCATATAAGCATGAAATTAAAATGCTGATAGAACACAATAATAGATCAAATAGAAGACAAGCCAAATACAGATCAGATTTACAATTCCTTTTGTCCAGCAAAGATATGAGATATTGTTGCTTTACGGCAGTCAACAGGATGCTTCAACCAACAAAGTCTTTCTTGGTCAGCCAATCTTCCATGAGTCACACCCACAGCCCTCAAAGACAACTCATCACAAGTCAACACTTGTCAACCCAAAGTCAATGTAGGTAGCAACAGAAAAGTCAACACAACAGATTAGGGCATCGATCAAACAGCTTGGAATTCCTCGATTTTAGTGCCCAGTAGTACGGCCTCCTAAAATCGGATTTTTGGCAGAAGTTTGAGGTCAAACGACCAAGGGTTGACCACGGTCAACGCTGGAGCAAAAGGCCCTAAACAGATCCGCAGAAAACAACAGCTACACTCCACACGTGTGAGGGGAAAAAAAGGCCTCCAAAGGCTATCGAACCAATCAGATCACAATGAGAGAATGTGTGATGAGCTGATGAGAAAATGACCTCCAAGTCTCTCCAATTTATATCCATCAATGAGGGTGTGTGACACATCTATTAGGCATGTGAGCCTACAATACAAATCTGTGACTTTGCACAGGTGGAAAATAAATTCAAAATAAATGTTTTGCTCATCCGATCAAGATGATCTTTAGATCAATCTTGCACGTCTCCGACAGAGGAATCCAACAAAAATATGACCATCATCATATGAGCAGTGCAACATGGAGTTTGGACCTAGTTGCCCAAAATTAACACATACTCATCAATATAAAGGATTATTCATTGAATCCCTGCTTGTGGTAATAATCTAAATTATTTCATCTGTGGTTTGACTTAGTGTCTGAACAATTGCAAGGAGGATATTTGAATATTTCCCTCTGGTGACATGATCATTTTCAATCCCTAATAGAGGATTGAAACATAATTCTTGGTAATGCTTCAAAATATGAACTAGACATTATGCATTGACTGACCATTGGGATTCTATCATTATGATAGTTAGTATGTTTCCAGCGAAATTGCGTTGAAATGGATACGAGAACATATACAAATATGGGGTTTGAAACAGATACAACAAATTTTAAAAAAATCTGGATACGATACGACAAGGAAACAACATATATAACAAAATAAGAATTTCATATTAAAATTCATCTTTTAGAATCTAGATTCTATATCTAAAAGTACATAATCATCATCATGAATTTAACATAAACAAATCATCATCATCAATTCAACACAAACATTGTCGTCAT
Source organism: Pinus albicaulis (assembly GCA_034641835.2). Classification (NCBI taxonomy): domain Eukaryota; kingdom Viridiplantae; phylum Streptophyta; class Pinopsida; order Pinales; family Pinaceae; genus Pinus; species Pinus albicaulis. Next base: position 1,710,953,568 of record CM076578.1, read on the forward strand.
CATTTCAGGCCAAACTCCTTCAAAGAATGTGTCATGCATGGCAGATGGTATCTATCTTCCTTGCTTGGAAATTAAAAGGCGCATGGGATCATTGGGATATTCCGTCAAGACCTATTTGAACATTTCAAACTTTTTAATGTCAGCTTTGTCTCTTGACTATATGTAGGCAAAAGATTGGCTAGAGAAGATTTGTTATATTAGAGGGATTTATGAAATCAAGAGCAAAATCAATGACAATTAACAAAACCTTAATCAAATTGAAAGTTAAGTGCTCAAATAAATCTGTTTATGAAGAAATTCATCGAACCCTTGTGTTTGTATTTTTGAACATTTATCTTTTTCTCGGTAGTAAGAATTCTTGATAGGTATATGGAATGTTGTTGTTTCTAAAGATTTAGAAGAGATGTTATGAGACTGCGTTTATAGTGAGTTTATTTACAAATCTGATTTCTTCATTTTTATTATTTATTTATGGCTATACAATTTTTCACGCTTTTTAACATTTTAAGGGTGGATTTCGATCACGATTTTCATAGAAATGTTTCCAGATTTTCGGAAACGGATCCATTTTTTTTAAATCCCTTGGAAACTTATCCAATTCCAAATCCGAAGTTTTCAATTTTTTGAAACGACACAACATGTTTATGGTGTTTCAGACAAGGATCGTACCCGTTTCAGTTTCCGAAACGGGGATCCGCGTTTTCGGCAAATTCTTCAGCCTTTTCAGGTAACTTAGGTTTCCAGAATAAAATGTAGCTAGTTTGTCCATGAGATGCCATATCCTAAGGCTACTTGATGGAACCTAAGTCTAATTTTGTGCCATGGCCTCTCTTTCTCTCAAATTTCCACATGATAGAAAAATGGGGACACCAAAAAGTGTTTTTTCTAATGAATAGAGATCTTAGAACATATGTCTATGAGATCTCTTCTTTGAGTATGTCAAGGAAGCAAAGTTTTCCATTGCTGAATTTTTCATCAACTTGGATCCCTTCTCAATCTAGTGTTGCTTCTCAAAACTGCTAGCAATAAAAACTTAGGTGTTATCATTACAAGAATAAATTCCAACAATGTTGCTATCTCAATCATGTTAGTTCATTTATTTTCTCTGTTACACTGAAACTGTTCCCGAGAGGTGGGAAACCCGTTCCAACGGTTCCCCTGCTCTCGGGAGCTTTGGAACTGTATGGGAATGTTACCTTTTCAGCAGGAGCTACAATGGGAGTTGGGGACAGTTCCAGGAGTTTTGAAGACTGTTTTTTTTTGGAGTTCTCGCGTTCCCATAACTCAATGATTAGGTTAGGGATGTGAATAATGACAATTGCTCAGAAAAGGGAATTACGAAGTTGTCACAGTTTCTTCATAGTTCAGTATAATTAGTACAAATATATAATTACGTCTCTGTTGTATGCAAGCTTCATAAATTCATAATAGGCAGAATTCATAAAAATGCTTCATGAGTCATGGACTAAACAAGCAAATGTGGATAATTCTTATGGAACCTCTGTTTCTAAAGATCCAACCTTGGGGTTAGGGAATACAAAGCCTGTAGAGAAATATGCTGAACTGCCCACAAAACATGAGCCTATGTTGAAACCTTCACAGGAAGAAGGGCCAAAGACATCCTTAACACCGATATCCTTAATTGAGAAATTGGAGCAATCTCTAGATGGGTTAAGGAAGCGTGTGGCACCTCGATGTAAGGGCGATATCTGGGATGTCATGCTGATGAATATTTATTTTGCTGTTTATGTATATATATCACAGAAGATTGTGTGTGCAGATTGTATGTGGCAGTCAATGCTTAAACATTAGAGTTGCTTTTTCTCTTAAGAATAACTAGAGAAACATATGTAAAACTGTTCCTTTGTATTTTTAAGCCAGATTGTTTCAAAGACTGGTCACATGTCAAAGAATTGATAATAATGAAATATTTCTTTATTTTTGTATTTTAAATTTTTTTATTATATAATATTACCGCTCTCGATTAGCTGTTTCCTGTAAATTTTGGGGAAACCTCTAGTCGTTCATGTGCATATTATATGTGGCAATCAATGCTTACACTTGAGTTGCTTTTTCTCTTAATAATAACTAGAGAAACATATGTAAAACTGTTCCTTGGTATTTTTAAGCCAAATTGTTTCAAAGAATGGTCTCATGGCAGAGAACTGATAATGAACTTGACATTTTATATATATAAAAGGGAGGGACTCAGGGAGAGAGACAGCCAGAGAATATATTTATATGTTAAAAAAATATTTTTTATTTTTATATTTAATTTTTTTTTATTATATAATATTACCTCTCCCAATAGCCGTTTCCTGTAAATTTTGGGGAAATTTCTAGCCGTTCCGGACACCTGTACCCAAGTTCCCAACGTTCCCACGTTCCAGAAACTCATGCAACAAAGTTTATTTTCATATCTATAAAAAATACTTCCTTGTTCAAGAACATAAGAAGAATGTCCAAATATTTGTACAATCAAGAATTGTAGTTCATCCAAAGATGTGAAAACAGTTGAAAGATAAACTGTTAGGATTTTCTTTCTTCAATATACATCAAATGAAAGCAAACATTGCAAGTATATTTTGTAAAATGGGTTTTATCAACTTAACAAACCCAACCTAAATTCCAAAGAAAACTGTTGCTCCAAGTTTATGACGTGTCACGTAACTAAATTAGTATCAAGAAACTAATTTTTGAATAAAATACATCTGTGAAACTTCCATTGCAGTGGAATGATATGTATATGCATTTGATACAAAAAGGTTGGCTACATATGCAACTGTCCCAGACTCACAAGCAAAAACAAGAAGCTCGAAGTACCCCAGTGCCTGTTAAAATATGCCTTAAAAGGGGCGAAAAGATAAAAAATTCCAATGTTCCACCAAGACTTTGGTGCTAGGAGACGCGAGTGCATGGAGATACAGAGGGGGGACGCGTGGGAGTACCCTCAAATTTTAGGGAAACTTCAGGGGTGCGGGGGGATGCCGGTTATATAATTTTTAATTATATATATATATATATATATATATATATATATATGATTCAAGTTCATATTCAATAATGAAAGCATAAATAGACTAATAGTAATACATTGATCCACAGATAAAGCTTAAATTCATAATTGAATTAAATAATGGCATACATTGATCCATCCTCATCATTAATTTTGATACATACATCATTCATCCATACCATGAGATTCAATAATGAAATAATCAAATACATTGATCCATATCATTCATCATTCTAGAAGAGCTCGATGACAGGCAAGAGAGCAAAGCTCGACGGTGGCAGACTCAGTAGGAGAGCAAAACTCGACGGTAGGCAAGAGAGCACAACTCAACGGCGGCAAGAGAGCACTCATCAGAGCTCGATGACGGGCAAGAGAATTTGGGAAATGAATAGGTAAGTTAACCTAGGTAAGTTTTGACATTTTAATTTTTAGTTTGGGTTTTTTATTATTATTTATTTTTAAGTTTTTTAATCCATGAATTAAAAAAAAAATATTAAGTGTTTGAGCTGAGAGGCTCATTCTACAACCTAGTATGAGGGTGATGTGTAAGTATATTCTTCCTCAAAGTGGAGTTGACATGTGTCCCTCTTAAAATAAAAATAAAATATGCTATGACACTCGTCCCTCTTAAAATAAAACAAAAATGAATATGCTATGCATGTTTAGTTAGTTTTCCATGTGATGTAATATAATTTCCTGTAAAGTAATTAGAAGTAAAAAAAATGTTAAAAGAAAATATTTTAATGGTGCATATAATAAAAATATTCAATGTTGGTGATCAATAACATATTTTAATACGAATTAATATTGATGTATACTTAAAAATATATTCATAACAAAAAAACCATTTTAATGTGCGCGATAAAATGTTTGGATGCACATGTTATGTAAAATATTTTAATGTCAACTATGTATATAAAAATATTGTTTGAATTTTTTTTTTTGTTTATATTGTATAAAGCTATTGAAAAAATAAAGTTTTTATGGTTAAAATGTTTGAAGTAGTGTCAGTGTTTTACAATGTGGTCATTTTTTAGGTATATGTTTTTTTTTTCTTTTTCGAATTCCAACAAAGTTTTTTTGGACTTACAAGTTAGGTACTCCATATAGCATTCAATAATACAACTTAAACAATGAAAAATTACACATTGTATTTTGCACCGTCAAAGAAGTTTGAACATGAAGAAATTTGATCCCTCTCGGCTCATGTTAGTTCTGTGCTTAAGATGGATCTATGCTTGTAATAGACAAATTCGAGGGGGGATGCACCAAGGTGGACCCCCAGAATCACCCCTTTTGGGGAATCGCGTCCCACACACTGTGGAAACACCCCCCTCCCCGCGTCTCCCCACGGCTCCCCAAAAGAGGTGCGTGGGGAAACGCACCCCCAGACGTCCCCTTGTCCTGGGTGCGAGGGGTGAGTGCAGCCAACCTTGGGGGACGCATCCCCATGGAACACTGCAAAAATCACATGGACAAGGACTAGAAAGCAAGGAACCAAAAACAAGTATGGTGGCCATGTCCCAAGAAGGATAACCATAAACATGAAGCAACAGCAAAATGGATCTTAGATCTAGTGGATGTGAACATTAGGGTTTGGGCCCCACCCAGTAAATGCTGGAGCGGTGTCCCATCAATCTTCCTGCTGCTCTCGTGGCATCTCTATCGAAATAGCCAAGTCCAGCTTGAGGAACTTGTCATTCTTTGGCCAAGGAAGAAGTAGATTGCTGTGGTGCTCACAACTTTGGCTGCAACATTCATTGTGCTTTCAAATTAGGTTGTTTGTTTTATAGCATGGCTCGCTAACGTGGCACAAATGAGCTGAGTTAGGACAGTGAACTTTTGAGGGGAGCCAAAACATACTGCACATGGGACTGACCCTTAAAATTCCATCAGTTGCTGGAGGTGTGCTAGTTTTAATTCTAGCCTGGACGAGAATATTCTATTTCTGGAAAAGTAATTCTATTTTGTAATTCACTTTTTAGTCTTATATTTAGCAGTTGAGAAGGTTGAGCAACAGAGATAGGGAGAGAGCGCAGCGAGGCAGGAAAGAGGTGCTTTTGGGCTGTGTGCAGTTCTGCACAATGTACGGAACAACTCCCCACAATCATATATAGGCTTGTAAGGGCTTGCATGGTTGCGTGGACATCATTGTGTGGATCCGTACAATCGCATAGACAGTCCATACAGGCACCAATAAGATTGTACGAGTAAGCTGTACATCTGTATAGCAGTCACTTTGCTTACTTCAAGGTATTTTTGGTATCTGTTCAGTGCTGTTTTTTGGGCATAATGTAGAGGGTTCCTTGTAAGTTTTTTGAAGGAATGAACAGCTGATTTGAAGGAGTAATTACCTGCTTATGTGTGAAATTATTTCTTATGCTTCTGCTATTTGATTTCTTGCTATTGTCTAATTGATGTTATGGTCTGAACTTTAATTTCAATATTAATTAAATTAAAAAAATTACTTGTTTTATTGAGATTGAAAGGACATTAGTTACCCAGGGCTTGAAATTTTCAGTCTTGAAGCAGAAGTTTGTGCAGATAATAGTAGTCCGGTATAGCGGTTTTATTAATTGACATACGTACTCATTGAGGCTTAATAGAAGATTTTCACTGAATGGAGTTAAACCAACTATGTAGATTGTTTAGAGCCAAGCCTTCATATCTTGTTTAATTTGGCATCTAGCATTGGCTTCATACTTAACCACCAATATCCCTCTGCTGGTTTCATGGACGATTTAGAACCACTCCACTTCCAGTCTGCCCACCAAGCCATTGGGCTGGCCCCACCTATTTTAGGAAATAAGTCGTCTCTTATCAGATCTTAGACCCTATCAACAATTGTCTTGTTGGGTCGAGCAAGACAATTCTAATTTTAAAGTTTCACATACTTTCCATCAATGGAAGCTGCCAAAGGGGTCCATTGATGAAAGGAGACTGGAAAAAGTTCGGATCCAATTCCTACAGTTATGGATATAAGCGCAATCCAAATTCCTTTGTCACGATATTCTATATTGTATCACATTGATTTTTTGTTGTTGTTGTTCATTTTTATTGCTAGTTCTTCGAAAAATTCAAGAGTTCTCTCGAATATCATATGTTCCAAAAATAGTATTCAAAACCAGAGGGTTCAACCGGTAACTGGTCAAACCCGGCCTGTCAGATGCCCAGCCAAGTCAAACCGGCCTGAAAACCTGGTTAAGGGAGGGGCTTGAACAATTTTTCCGGTCTGACTGGTGCTAACCGGTCGGTTTATGGATAAATCGGCCGGTTAGCTGCCACAGCTGCAAAAGGAACCACAAACGCTGATTTGGCCGGTAATTGGTGGTTTTGGAGGGAAAAGGAGGGTTGTTTCTCTCCAAAAACACCCTCTCCAATCCTTTAAAAGCAGGGGTACCCTCTCATTTATCTCACACATCTCATTTGGAGCTTTTGTGAGTTTGATTGAAAGTTTGGAGAGTGTTGAGTTTTTGCTGGAGTAGTGGAACAACGTAGAGTTTGAGCTAAGTAGTAGCCATCATGTCTCCAAAAGCCAAGGATACTACTTGGGCTCATTGTGATATGATTGATGGAAAAATGATCTGCAAATATTGCCAAAAATCTATTGCAGGAGGGGGTGTTTACAAGTTCAAGCAACACTTGGCTGGGATAGGAGGCCATGTAAAGCCATGTGGAGCACCAAATGAAGTAATACGGCATATTAGGGCAGAATACCTTTAGAAGTTTGAGACTCAAGTCACTGAACCAATTGAGAAGTTTGTGACTCGAGCAGTTGCAAAGTTTGGGAGTAGAGACTCAACCAACTGAGTTTGATCACGATGAGAAGTTTCAAGTGATAACGCTGATCACTAATATCATATATGTAGATTTGTAGTAGGCCAGTGGCCCCATAGTTTTCAGGCTTTGTTTTTGAACTCTAGAGGCCATTTAGAGCTTCATTGCTTATGTATTTTGTCAATGATATGTATTGCACTCGGTGCCCATTTTGATATATTCACCTTTACATGGTATATAAATGAGCAAACTTTGCATATTTTGACTCTATTGGCTTGGAATCATGGTTAAAAATCTTAAAATTAGTTTTTTTACTATTAATGTATTTTATTAAAAACTCATTCATTGAGATCTGACCAGTCCCGGTTTGAAACCCGGTGCATTAGGTCCACCGGACCAGTTTTTAATACTATGGTTCCAAGCAATCCATCAAAAAGATCTGGGGCTTGCACAATACTTTTCTGAAAAAGTCTGTTAGCTGAAAACAGAAAGGAATTCTGGCAGAGTTTTCCCCTCAAAAAGGGCCAAGGGAGACCACCGAATGCAATGATTGTTAAAAGATAGGCCAGTGCCCAAAGGGTCTCCTTGTCAGCTTAAATGCTGCCTGATGGCTTTCTTGGTCTTCTAGATCCTATGCACCATGAAGGTGCCTTGAATATGGGGCTTCGTCGGAGTTAACAGTATAGATTGGAAACTGAGATTGGCCAACACTTTTCCTCCAAGAGGGATCATTGCAGAATATGATTGCGGAGGAGGACCTTCCAGTTGCTCTGCTCTTCCATGTCTCTTATAACCCACTCAGCACTAACCTGCTTGGCACATAGGGGCTTGTGCTTGGTGAGCTGAACCAATCATCCCCAAGCTTCCCTGATCTTTCAAAGTGCAATTAATTATATGAATGCCCTTCCATCCTTGCAGGCTGACGCAGAGAAAGTCACATCATGAAGGAGCTTCTCAAGCTGTTGAGAGGTTGCTTGAGAAGGGTCCCAACATGACAAATAATACATGAATGGCTGCTAGAATCTCAAAACAAATGTGATATCTTGTCATGATGGACAGAGGCTGAGAAATCCATTTGTCGACATTCTTATCGATATGCTGGAACACTACTTCCCAAGGTTTCTTTGACAAGGCCAGGAAAATGAAAGGAATCCCAGAAACTTGAAGTCTAGACCAGGGTGAATCTACAATCATTGCTGGCTGGCAAGCCAGTCTGGAATGGCTTTTTGGGCTCACTAATAGCACCGACTCTTGGCTGGTTGGATCTTAGACCTGAAACTTCATTAAAAATATGAATACAGTCCACAGTGTTGTCCATTGGCACCTTGTCCTCCAGAATGGTAAGAAAAGAGTAATCAGCGAAACTCCCAGTGACCATCTGGCTTTTTGGCCTGGGTAGTGTAATACCCTGCTAAGTCCAACGATGAAGAAGGTAACTCGGAGCATCCATGGTCTCCACATAAAGTGCTGGCAAGGCAGTCTGGAAAGCCTTCTTAGACTTGCAGCTTCATTAAAATTATGAATACAGTCTACAAAGTTGTCCATTGGCTTCCTTGTCCTCCAGAATGGTATCATTTGTGAAACTCCCATTGACCATTTGGCCAGTTTTTGGCCTGGGTAGTGTGATACGCTGCAAAGTCCAATGATGAAGGTAACCCAGAGCTTCCATGGCCTTTACATAAAGTGTTGGAATCTAAACTAAGGTTAATTTTAAACAAAATTGTGGATCCAAAATTTTATGGTGCAATTAAACTGGTATCTGAAAAATATCAAACCATATTTGAAAAACTGGAGGGAGGCTACCTTTTCAACCACAAAAAATGATGGATCCTTGTAATATTTTCTTTCCCATGACTTGTGCCTTATCACTCATGGGATGTTGGAAGGAGTGATACCTTCAAACTTCAAATCTTAGCCTTTCATCTATAAATGGCATCTAGACACATACAGCCGTATGATTCTCAAAACCTTAATAGTCCGTTGTAGTTTTACTAGTAATCCTTTCTATGCTTTGTATTGGGGTTTAAATTTTAACGGAGCTTTCTACTGCTGCACTAAATGATGCTCATCTGTGTTCTAATGATGGAACCATGGTTGATTTACTGCAATAAGGAAACCCTCAAGCTGAATTACTCCCAAGTTAGTTGTCATTTGACTTGCAATGATTTCTGCTGTATGTGTTCTTGAAACTAGCTTCAGGCCAAAAGGGGTTGGTCTTTCACCATGAAAACTCTTGTGAGCTAATTCCAACTCGTAACTCATAAGTGGGCCATGCAGGCCCTTTTCAAGAGCTGGAGATGGGAGTTGCATCTATTTGGAGCTGACAAATGTGGCTTGCAAGACTCACAAATGAGGATTGCGGGGTGTCTGTTGAGTCCTTAGTCTGAGAGTTGATTAGGAAACATTGTTTGAGATTTCTGTCTTAGGCAACTGCTGAGTCATTTCTGAATCAAAACACTGGAGGAAAAAAACAGGTAATGGCCCCAATCATTAAAAAAGGAGGTGATTTTGACCTTGATGGTGAAGCACAGTGCTCAAATGCAACTCCATACAAATCAGCTCCCCATGTTCCCACCATTGTTTGGGAGTTGTGTACTGTACTTCAAGGTGCAGCATAAATGCTGTGAAACTAAAACTTGGGCTTGAAATCTCGGAGAATTATTTCTTACCAATTGTATGATGATATACGGTAAATCATGTTTAGTAGTATTAATATCGAGTGCAATGAGAATCTCAAGGGACAAGGATTAGAAGCAATTTTATCACCTCTCGGCAGGAATTTAAGGATGCTCCAAAGAAGCACTTTGATTCTGATGGATATGGAAATGCGCCTTTCATGAATTGGTAATACTTGTGCCAAAGCTGTAGCCTAACAGGTGACAGACTACCATGGTAGCGTGAATTCACTAATTTATTGTACATCTAGAAGTCTGAGATGAGGACGAGAAGATAAAGTGCAAATTACGAATGTCAACCTTGAGATATATAATATATTGATAGCATTTAAGATGCTGATGAAGCAAGTGTTCAAGTGGCCAATGCAGTGCATTAAACCTGAGCAAAGGATCATTAAAAATGACAGTTTTTCTAAAGAAAGAAGACGGAATATGTTGGAAATTGTAACTAGGTTTGGTCTTCATTTGATGTATTTGAGTCATCATGTAATGTACTTGTCAAAAGAACAAAGAAAATAATAATAATTATTATTACTGTGACTTAATAAAGCATGGGTTTCATGCTTGGGTCAACATGTTTTAGGTCAAAGTCCCCATTGAGACCCTTGGGCTTTTGAATCATGTAAAAAGGTTTAATATTGAGTCAAATATGAATTATGTGACTTCCACACCAAGTCGGCCTAGAAGAGATCAAGTCGGCTCATGTAGGTCCAAGGGACACCTATTTGACCTCACTTGGAGCCTATAAAAGGAAGCAATTTGAATTCATTTGGAGCACACTCTCTCAAGCAGTTCGATATCTCTTGAAGCCATGAAGAAGTTTGAAGTCTGTTGCTGGGAATCCGAAAGAAGTGCGAGTTTTGGGAAGTCTAAGGAGAAGAAGAAAAGCGCAAATTTGGTGCCTCTCTCTCTGTTTCGGGCTCTGGATTGGGAGATCGAAGTCTTCCAAGTTTCACTGTTGTCAGAAGCCATATGATGCCAGGAGTTGTTGCTTAGTCGAAGTTGCTAGAAAGGGGTCGAAATTCTGGAGGTTGACTTGGTGTGAACAGAAGGTCTGGTCTTGGTCTAGGGAGAAGAGTCTCAAACAATACTATTGAAAGGAAGAATTTCTTGACTGGGTTTTCCCCTTGAGGGGGGTTTTGCCCTGGCATGTGCCTACATCTTGTGTCCATTGTTTTATGTGTTGTCGCTTTGGTAATTGCTTGATGAACTAGAAGAAAGAAGATATAAACAATCATAATAATAAGAAACATCACAAGTGATTATCAAGAATAAGAAAATATTTCTGCCTTTCTGATTTTCTAACATGGTATCAGAGCTTTGGTGAAGAAGGAAGAATTTCTTGACTGGGTTTTCCCTTCGAGGGGGGTCTTTCCCTGACATGTGCCTACATCATGTGTCCATTGTTTTATGTGTTGCCGCTTTGATAATTGCTTGATGAACTAGAAGAAAGAAGATATAAAGAATCGTAATAATAAGAAACATCACAAGTAATTATCAAGAATAAGAAAAACTTTTTTCCTTCCTGATTTTCTAACATGGTATCAGAGCTTTGGTGAAGAAGGAAGAAAAAGACAGTCTTCAGCACATTCAAAGGATCATCTCAGGGAAGGAATCTCCTACACTAGGAAGATGTCTAACACAATCAAGGGAGAAAACAAACTATAGGTCCTGGAAGAAGATAATTGACCTCATCTTTGAAAAGGATAAGGTATTGAACTTGGTCAAAGGAAATGTAAAGAAGCCTATAGAGAATTCCGTTAATGATGAAAAAGAAAAATTCAGGGAACAGGAATTGGTGGCCATGACTCTAATGGTAGAAGGAATAAAGGACCACCTTGTCCCGTTCATAGCCAACATCGACCATGCTCAGGAAATGTGTGAAGCCTTGTCAAAGCTATTCACTATTAAGAACATTGGTCAAGTAACAAGTTTGAAGAATGAGCTAAGAACTACAAAGATGACTAATGAAGACATAATAGCCTCCTTTGTGAAGTTAACAAGAATCAGGGATGAACTTTTGGCCATTGATGAAATTGTTCTAGACAAAGAACTCGTTGCATTTGAGCTACCTTCCAACTGTTAAGTCTTGCAAAAAATGCACTCCAAGTAGGTGACAATCCTAGGTGGCCACCTACTTGGTGTGCATTTGTTGCAGGACTTAACAATTGGAAGGTAGCTCCGACTTTTGAAGAACTTGGACTGCCTGCAGTCAGGGAGAATTAAGGATCAAATTAGCTGCCGATCCTGAAGGGACATCAAATGCCTACATTACTTAACATAAAGGAAAGAAATCGATAAGACCAAGGAAGGAAGTTGACATGTCTCAGGTAGAATGCTATCAATGCCATAAGAAGGGTCACTATAGGAGTGACTTTCTCGACAATCCAAGAAACAAGAAGAGAGAAAGGGATCAAGCCAACATTGCTGAAGGAGACTCAAAGAAAGTCAATCTTGAGGAATCTAACATTAGAGACTTTCATTACCAAGTTCTTTGTTTGTAGCTTTAGATATCTTATTTATGATGTTTTAGGATTTATAGGTTTGTAACATATTTTGGAAAAGACATTTTATTGTTTAGAGGTATCCCTCAAGCTGTGGAGGGATACCTCAACAACTCCTAAAGATAAGTATCTCATTTCCTTTCAGTTATTGGTTTCATATACTTATTTATGTTTTGATTATATCAATACTAATCACCTTTCTCCCTCTTTTGTCTTGATTAGGAAAACATCTGCTATATTCTCAAGGAGTATCAAGGTAGACCTCTCAAGACAAGGCTTGTCAAGGAACAAAGTTATGCTTTAAAACATTGACTTCTTTATGATAAATGTTTATTCAATTGACAATCTATTACTAACATTGTTGTGTCCAACTATGAATCACATTGATTCTTATTGTGGGTGATTCATCACTTGATAAATCTACCCACTCCACTCATATTCTTCACTGATTTTGTAGAACCCTAGACAGGTTCTGGAAAACCCTAATCAAAGGGTATGCTATTGTGAATGTTTGAAACCCTAAAATTGCTTGGGGATATTATTTGAAGTTTTATTGATAATGTCATGTTTGGGATTTTGGTATGATCAAGAAAGCCTAACTTGTTAGGGTTGAATGATAAGGTCTAAAATCACGACCCTTTGAATTTTTGGTAATGTTGGGTTTGCTATGATTTGGTGGAATGTGTAAGCAAGACCCTTATAATGTCTTAGAAATATTTTCCTTGGTATGTGTGTGTCTGTTCGATCAAACACTAGTCTAATCCATTGGCTAACACTTATTGATCTTTGTGAAGTTTGGTTTGACCAACACATGATATGAAATGTCTATGCGTGATTATGAATTCCTAGATATGTGTGTTGACCTGGTTATTGATTGTCATAAGTTTTGGGATTTAATAGAAGTCCTTGTTTGAGATTCTAGGATGAAGATATTTTGGAAATCTATGGTTTTATAACTAAACCCTAGTAGTAGTTAAATTGTCTAGTATATGTGATGTAACAATCTGAAAGGTATATTTAATGATTGTTGAGGTTGTGAAAATGAAATTCTAGGGTTTTGGAGCTAAACCTTAGTAGAAGTAAAAACTCTGATGTATAATAATATGATGTTTTGAGATTTGTGTAAAAATCTAGGGTTTGCAACGAACCCTAGTGGAAGCTGATCATGATAATGATTGAGCTGTGATTGATTCTCTTGTATGAAATCTAGGATTTGTATAAAATCCTAGTGGGAAGTCTAATATATATGACTTCTGAAAGTTATTAGATATTTTTCTTTTGACATATTTTAAGGGATCGCTATATGTCAGAACTAATCTTTTGCCATCTTGAATTTTGAAAAGTGTTTCTAGGGTTTGCTATATGTTGTAGTAAGGTATTTTATACCTTTAGAAGAAACATTGAAACCCTAGATAGAATGAAAGATGTTATGAAGTAGTCTAGGGTTTATGATAAAGTCCCTAACAAAATGTTGAAGAGTATATGTCTCTTGTTTGGGTATCTGATATGTATAAAGTTGAAAATGCTTCTGTGATTCTGATATGGCTAACTTCATGCTTCTATAGTTTTGGTTGTACTTGCTACCTAAGTTGTGCAGGTACACAATCTTCAATCTGGTGAAGATGCTCGTTGATGTGATAAGCATGACGAAGATGATGATAACTTTGATGAAATGTTGGGAAGCCGTGAAAGATTCTCCGATGATGAAAAGAAGATGATTTCCCTTAGGAACCCTGTATAGAAGAGATCTCCCTAAGATTAAGAGGGAGTTCAAATGAAGAGATGCTTCCTGGTTGAGAGGGAGGACACAACTTGATTTTGATTGAAGAATGGATTTCATAGGGTATGTTGTTATATGAGAAGTAGGAAAAGGAAAGTATATAATTGAGGAATCTTCTGTCAAAGATTCAGATGATAGTCCTACTGAGTTAAGGAGCAACATCGAGAATGACCTCGGAGGTTTGTATTTGTTTACGTACATGTGAAAGTATATTATTGATTGGGGTTGTGTTTGTACGGATGAATCTCTCGAAGGATTTGATAACATGCTGGTTACCAATCAATTTGATTGTGAGAGATTGTTGATCCTTGATCTGCTGGATCAAGGGGTGTTGAGGCTTTCTAAGTGAAGCATTGCCTAGAAGACATCGGGCCGACACTTTGTTTTGATGTTTGGTAGGGAGGGTGGCATCAGGTGGATGTGCACCTAGTTCCCTGGGTTTATGGTTAGCAAGTAAGCCTGATGGTACTTAGAGTAGTTGAAAGCTTGTGCCCATCTTAGTCCCACCCAGATAGATTGGCCTGGTTAGGAATCTAGTTCGTGGCATTGCGGTCTCGAAATTGTTGAGTGAGCAATGGATAGATTGCCCTTTTCAAGAATCTAGTCCATGGGATTGCAGTGCCCAGAGTTCTTCATTGTTCATATAGTATGAGATCTTCCATTGTATATGTATATGATGTTACTAGGTTCGGTCTTCATTTGATGTATTTGAGTCATCATGTAATGTAATTGTCAAAAGAATAAAGAAAAAAATTATTTTTATTATTATTGTGACTTATTAAAGCATGGGTTTCATGCTTGGGTCACCATGTTTTAGGTCAAAGTCCCCATTGAGGACTTCTAGGATTTATTCTGAGTTAATAGAGTCATTTTACTTTTAAAGAGACCCTTCTTGGGCTTTTGAATCATGTAAAAAGGTTTAATATTGAGTCAAATATGACCTCCACACCAAGTTGGCCTAGAAGAGATCAATTAGGATCATGTAGGCCCAAGAGATACCTATTCGACCTCACCTGGAGCCTATAAAAGGAAGCAAATCGAATTCATTTGGAGCACACTCTCTCAAGCAGTTTGATATCTCTTGAAGTCATGAAGAAGTTTGAAGTCTGTTGCAGGGAAGCCAAAAGAAGTGCAAGTATTGGGAAGTCTAAGGAGAAGAAGAAAAACGAAATTTTGGTGCCTCTCTCTCTCTCTGTTTTGGGCTTTGGATTGGGAGATCGAAGTCTTCCAAGTTTCACTACTGCCAGAAGCTGTATGATGCGGAAAGCTGCTACCTAGTCGAAGTTGCTAGAAAGGGGTTGAAATTCTGGAGGTTGACTTGGTATGGAGGGAAGGTCTGGTCTTGGTCTAGGGTGAATAGCTATGTTGCCAGGAAACGTGGGCGCGGGTGCGGGGACGGGGACGGGGACGGGGACGGGGACGGGGACGGCATTTTTTGAAACAGGGTGCGTGGGTTCGTCTGGGTATTTTTATATTAATATATATTATAAATTATAAATTATAATTTATATATCATATATAATACTATATTTTATAAATTAAATTTATAAATTATAAATTTCATGAAAATTAAGACTAAACAAACTCTAAGAAAACGGCTACCATCAGAATTCTTATCAGAATTGCATCAGTCAAACATCTGGGGTGTTTTTCCCACTCAGTGTTCTTAAGCTTGTTATCCCTGCCATGCAGACACAGATTTGGTAACGTTAGAAAACAATCATTCATTAATTGAAAAATGATGCAACAGAAAAATTGCTGCAATATCCACACAAGTTTCCTGCGGCAGTCAAAAACAACTGTTTCAAAATCTACACATAAATTTGATGAAGATCCTACCCATAAATTTAATGAGGAATGTGATTTTTGAAATCTACACATACACTTGATGAAGTAGGCCTATTAGTATTGTAATTCAGATACTCAGATGATTCATTTTTGCTAACTATGAAAACTCAGGCAGACATGCTATTTTGCACGTTGTCTACTGATCAAACTTCCTTTTATTGAAAGTCCCACAAAGGCAAGTAAAATTTTGGATAGGTATATTGTCAGTACATTAAAACAACTCCAAAATCTCAAAGCATGTATTCATGCTCTTGTCCACTACAAATTGCTGGTTGTGGAGTAAGCAGATAACTTTTTTTTGGTAATGAATAATTAAAACCCCTTCTAAAAGCAACTATTTACAAAAGCATCTTATAAAGTGCCAGCATACTGGATTTCAAATAACTTGACAGGATTCAAGCATCCTAGCATACAAGTTGCTTCTTCCATTGTGTAACTGTATCGAGAAGGGTCAAAACACCATATCAATTTCTTGTTCTTTATACAAAAGAGCAAAGGAAATGCATAGCAAATATGGAAGCATTCAAAATTAATTTGCATGGTTATGGATACACCCCAAATGTTTGACTGAAAAACGATGGGTTCTTCATACCAAAAGAACCCAAGAACCCGAATTTTTTTTTTGAAGAACCCGGTTCTTCTGAGAAGAACCCGGTTCGTTTGGGTTCTTCAGGGTACTTGGGTGCGGAGAATCCGGTACTTGGGTGCGGGAACCCGGTGCGGGTGCGGGAACCCGACCCCCGGGTGCGGGAACCCGTGCAACATAGGTGAATAGTCTCAAAGAATACTATTGAAAGGAAGAATTTCTTGATTGGGTTTTCCCCTCAAGGGGGGTTTTGCCTTGACATGTGTCTACATCTGGTGTCCATTATTTTATGTGTTGTCGTTTTGGTAATTGCTTGATGAACTAGAAGAAAGAAGATACAAAGAATCGTAATAATAAGAAACATCACAAGTAATTATCAAGAATAAGAAACTCTTTCTGCCTTTTTGATTTTTTAATAGAATGGAGAGGTGGCTTCCATTTGCAAAATTTATAGGTTTTATCCTAAAAGTTCAGTGTAAGGTGCTTCAAATGGTTATGCAAATTGTTGGGGAGCTTCTGGGAAATATTTTTAGAGGTATCTATAGGAAATGATAGCCAGACAGTTCCTAGAAGAGTTGAATATAAAAATGACATTTCCTTTTTAATACCTCTTTAAATAGTTGCGTAGCACATTTTTTTAGAAGCTAAAAATTAGAAATCGTCAGTAAACTATCCATACATCTATGTGCCAGTGTATATAAAGAATTTGCTTTCTGCTTATGCACCTAGATAGAGATATGTTGTTCTCGGATTCTTAAAATTTTAAAAGTACCATATGTACTTGCAACCTAAGTCACTTGACATGGTGGCACGCAACATGAGGATTCGAGTGTCGGACACGGACACGTTGACCCTTGGAATAGGACTATATATATATATATATTAAAAGTTAGATATTTCTTACACAAATTCTCATTCATGATATAAATTCATTGATTCAAAGTTCAAACTTAGATTTTCAATTTCATCTAGATGTATATTTTACAAAGATACAAAGTAACATTATGCATACAAATACAATTGTGACATATTCATCAATGATCCAATAGGAGAAAGACAAGATACTGCAGTTTTCTCATTCAGTCATCAAAATCAAATTGTGTTACATAGGTAGTAGCAATGCCAATGGCAAATAAAAATAGCAAATACAAAATGAAAACAACTACAAGCCTCAAGGCAGTAGGTAGTTCATGAGTCAACAATCCTCATCATCAAAAATAACATCACTGTACTCATCATCATGGTCACCTATGCTGCATCCTCCTTTGTATCCAATGTCATCTTTGCATCTGCTGGTGTTTGGAGGATGACCCCTCTACAGTATCACCATCATCAAAAGTGACAGGCTCTAGCATTGGCTCATTAAGATCCAAGTTGGTCAATGCCAACTCAACACTATTGTCCAAACTCATATCATCAGGAAAAACATCCCACATCTTTGTCTTTTCCTTCAACCACTCATCCCTCTACTTGTAAATAAGATGAAGGTTGGTGTGCACAGACACCACTGTCTCTGCCCTGGGTTGCTCAAACCAACTCTTCTTGACACTATACAAATTTCCAGATGTGCTCCAATTTCTCTCGCAACAAGAGGATGCAGTCACCTGAGAGAGGAGCCTCTTGTCTAACTGTTGTAGAGGAGGGTTTGTTGCCCCATGAGTTGTCCACCAAGAATAGGGCTTCTTAGCCTCCCTGTCTCTAATCACATAATATCCTGCAAATCGAACAGTGCTAGTGGAAAACTCTGCAAAGGCATCCTCCACCTCATCAAGGGATGCTCTATCCTGAAAAATCCGCCTGAATGCATCTTTCCTCCCCTATGAAATTTCACCATCCATGTGAGGATGGAATCTGCGGGAAGGTCCACCATTCAACCACCCATGGCTGTAGTATTTTGGGTTCAATGAGTGAGCCAAACAATGTAAAGGTGTGCAATTCTTGTCTTATTTGCTGACAAGAATATCTTGTATGGTGGTGAAGAATTCCTCTGATCATGTCTCATACTCGGGGCACTCACTCTATAAAATAATGCTCCCCACATACTTAATCATGGAATCCCATCCCTCGTAAACCTCTCCTAGGATGGGTTGGTTTGTATTTGCAAATCAAAGTAATGAAATGATAGGGTCCATGATCTGAATAAGTAGATCTACCCTCTCCCACGAAGCATCATCTAACGCTGTGTCCTTCACTCTTTTTGAGGCTGCTTGATATGTATTTCTCCAAAAAGACCAAAAATCTGAAATAACCATGGTCGCAAGAGTGGTCTTGACCTCCCTCAACCTCTTCAACATGATGAATGAAGAGGCAAACCGTGTATCCTAATCTTTGACAATGATAGATTGGTGTACTCCTTGTAGATAGTTAGGGCATTTGTATGATTTTGTACAAAGTTGCGGATATGCTGTGCATCCTCAATCATGCTTCCAATCGAAAGCACATCAGAAGCAATATATAAGTGCTAAATTCAATGAATGGACAATGTGAGATGTCCAAAACACTTGTGGATATTTAGCTTCCATAATCATGCCAACAACCTTGCAAACAGGTGCATTATCTGTAATGATTTGCACACAAGAATCAACACCTACATCTTCAATAACTTTAATAAACAACTCATCCATATATTGTGCATCCTTGTAATGCCCAAGTTCATCCACTGATTTCAAGAAAACTGGACCATTCAAGGAAGACACCATGAAGTTGATGAGTGGGTGCTGTGCTGGATCTGTCCATCCATCAGAAACAATGCTAACCCCAGATGTTGGCCATGCTGATTTAATAGGCTCAAGCATTTTTTCCACCTCTTTCTTTGCCTTCGTCAACAATGTGGTTCTAAGCTTCTCTGACCCAGCAGGCACATACCTCGATGGAGTCCCTTGAGTTAGAGCTCAGAACATTTCAATAAATAAATGTGAGCGTGCAACAATAAAGGATATGAAGTTCTGATAGGAAAAAAATGCAATGGTGAGATCAAGCTCTTCCCGTTTCTCTTTCTGAAAAATCTTGTCCACTGGACCTAGTGCCATTGCCTTTCTTTTTGCTGCTTGTCCCCCACCAGAACTCTCAAATGGAAATTTGTTTCTGCATTTTCTCAAGAATGGAAGGGCATCATCATTCTTTTTTTTTTAGATGTTGCAGCCACCTTTGCCATACCAACATTGGCCTC
This sequence comes from Pinus albicaulis, assembly GCA_034641835.2. Taxonomy (NCBI): domain Eukaryota; kingdom Viridiplantae; phylum Streptophyta; class Pinopsida; order Pinales; family Pinaceae; genus Pinus; species Pinus albicaulis. Next base: position 1,710,972,923 of record CM076578.1, read on the forward strand.
TTTTTCCATTTCTTTCCTCTTTGCTAAAGACACCTGTGTACAAGCTGCAATTCCAGAACTTGGTAAAGCCAACAAATGAGCTTTTAGACGGTAATATGTGCTCATGAAATGATTTTGCAATAGTTGCATTTCCAAGCAACATTGCCTTCTCCCCTCATCCTATTGCCTGGCCCTTGCTCTCTTGTGACATATTTCCACAAGGGATATTTGTATCTCGAGGCTGTTGTCTTCCCTCAACATATGAAGCCGCTGTTGCAGCCCCACTTCCAATAGAGGGAACACTTGCAGACCCTGATGAAATTGGAACGAGAGGGGCATCTCCAATGGGAACATTCATCCCCTTCCTTTGCTTTTTCCCTTCTGCCCTTGATTGAGCCATGAATGCTGTAAAAAATAAACAAAAAATACACAAATTTGTAAAAGAAATGCAAATGCAAACTGCTGTAATAAAAATGCAAAAAAATAGAGACAAAATGCACTTACCTGTTGCTTGAATTGCCTCCAAAATGCTCCCACACCCCTTTGCTCTTTGCTTTCACACACCCATGACAAACCCACAGCAGCAAGAGAATAAGAGAAATGTGAAATAAGAATGGCCAAATTGGCCATTTATGGCTGCATGACACTCTAATTTTCGGGTTTCGTGTCCCAGAATCGGGACACAATTGTGTCCCAATTGGACATGATCAGAAGGACACGAATCCGACCAAATTGTCTCTGATTCGCCTGATTCGGGACACGAGAGGGCCTAGGCACGAATCCGGTTTCTTAGCTAGCAACTGTTTACCTGCTACAGGTGTCATGACCACGATGTAGATGAGCCAGACAAGAATGTGAACTTTTTTCTGGTAAAGAAACGCTATACTTGGAAAAATGAACACATAATTCTTAATAAAGATAAAGGAAATTGTCCCACTAAAGCAAAACGATTGACTGGAAAGATGAATCCCATTGCACTATGTTTGGACAAGAATTTGACACATGATATAGGCTTCGTTCAAAAAGGCCAATGCAGGCTCTTGAAATGGCTATGCAGAGAGGAAGGGAGGAGGATTCATTACTATATATAAGCCAGAGAGAAAATCACCTCTAAATGAGAAATAAAAAATAGAGAAAACAGGCTTCCGGAGTTGGGACTCATTGTTGTATATATTTTGGATAAACTCTTTGTTGTATATATTTTGGATAAAACTCTTTGAATATTTTGGATAAACCCGTGTGAATATATATTAATTTTGTGCTGTTTTATCTGATATATTTTGTGCAGTTTTATATGACATAATCAATACATTGGCATAGATCTATGAAACATGGAACAATCAAAATTTGGCATGGCAATATCAGTATCATTAAATAATCTGAGGATGTGGCAATATCAGTATCATTAAATAATCTTTGAGGATGTCCGATGCACATCTAGAGTCTCTCGATTTATCTTGGTTTTTAATAGATCTGGGGTTAAGATTGGCTCTCTGCTAGATATATATGTATATGTATTTGCTATTTCTAATATGTTTACATGGATTGCTATATGGCTTTGGGCTTTCTTAAAACATTTCCAACGCTAGTAGTTTATCAGTGTTTATACATTTATTGAGGGTAATATTGTTCTAGATCTGTGTTATGTGCATGCACTTGGGTTGGTCTGAGCAATGGGTTTGGATCTCTGCTGATAATATTCGTTTCTCTGGAAATGAGTTTTTTGGGTGGGCTCGGATGTTTGCCCACGATTTTTTATGATAATGAGTTTCAATTGAAAGTTGGGTTTATTTATATAGATTATTTTGATCTGCTTCCAGCACACCTTTCCTTCTGGTTGAGATTCTATTTTAGCACAGAAAATATTCTGTGACTCCCCTTAAAATTAATTGGTTGAGAAATCTCTTCCCGTTTGGTCTGGAATCTGATTTTACTATCCATGTAACGGAGTGTGGGCTAGGAAATTTTAATTCATTGTACTCCATTTTATATAGTTCAACTAGTTTTCAGTGAAAAATGAAGTTTCTGACTAAAGGTTAAATTATATAGTGCTCATCATTGGAAAGGATGTCAGCGTATGGAAATGTGGTGGGAGGAAAGCTGAAGCTGAAAGGAAAAGCTCTCGATGTAAAAGCTGGTGGCATTAAGAAGAAAAAGAAAGAAAGGACTCATCACGAGCAGAATTTGGCAATGGTAGAAACACGGAAATCATCAACAAATGATTCAGAATCTGATCCTAAACTGACTGGTGAGGCTGAAAACGGAGGCACTGAGGCACAGCAATCTGTTTACGAAGACCATCGCACGGCAGCTGAGAAGAAATACGAGGAACAAAGAGACCAGTTAGATGTAAGAAGATTGGCAAGATTGGCAACCAAATCACACAGACAACGAATTGAAGATTTCAACCAATATTTAGCAAATCTCAGTGAACATTATGATATTCCTAAAGTTGGTCCAGGATAAATTTTTAACCCCACTTGAGACTGTGTCCAAGCCTTTACAAGCTCTGTACTTACCGTGTAACTTATGATAATTGCTTTTGACAGTTTTAAATATCAGGACAAGAAGAACCACATTACATCTGTTATAGCTGTGATTATGGCTATCTGTCATAGCTTTGGAAGAAATGCAAATTGTGAATTTTAGTATTCTTTATTGCAATGTAATGTTGAGTTGTGACTCTTCGCATTTCTTTTCCCTATCATTTGAAGTCCTTATCCAATTCTAACTGCATTTAATGTGTTAATCACTGAAATGCGGTGGTCATGTCTGTCTTATTTTGATGTGTGGATTTTCATCTCTGTTGTCATTTAAGCTGCTGGTAAATATGTGGTTGCATTTTGATCAGTGAATCTGATGCTGTGTATAACTACTAATTATACATCTCATAGCACCCATCTTCTCGTCTATTTTATTCCTTCGCCAGAAGTTCCTTTGTACATGAATGCCTCCCACCAATTGTGACCTTCTTTCCATCTACCACCCCACAACCTTGACTAGATTGCTTGGGAGGCACCTTCTCCTTATAGCAACGTTCTACCCGGCTTATCCAAAATAGATCCTTCCCAAATGCTCCTCGTCTGCTTTGTGGCAAAGAGGTTAACAGATTTCACAAGTGGCATTACCAAGCGCAAACAGAAAAAACAATGCATGCATAACTAGGCCCAACCCCAAGGGTGAGCACTGAGTAAGCCTTAGTGTTATTGTCATATGATCATTTTACTGCAGCTTTGAATGTCCGTTACCTGCAATGATCATCATAACAGACATAGACCTAGATCCTTCATGTACATAGGTGGAGGATTGGGTGCAAAATGTTTGTCCCCAAACCCCCTTCCCCGATGATTGCTTAATACTCAAGATGTATTACGAGGGAAGAGAGGGTGACTAGACCGTTGCAGAATATCGATATCCATTCCAAGGAGTCTGTAGAAAAATCCAAAAGAGGATCTACTTTCTCTTAGATTCACCTACCCTAACTTCCCCATTTCCTTCAAACCTTGTTAGTTTTTTCTAACATGAGAAAGTAATTATTATGGTTATGAGATTAGAATTTTAGATCACAGGTACATGGATTATGTTGAATTATTATCATCCTATAGATTTTATTATTGTGAAGAATATGCGTAGATTAGGTTGAATTATGAACATCTTATAAAGCGATTTTAAAAGATCCATCTCATTGATTTAAAATCTAATCAACACTATTGTTTGGTGAGGAAGATCTAAGTTGTGATCAACTTCATCCCTATTCGGTGATAGATTTGCTAGATTTGCCTTGCTGCCCAGTGCTGCCTTGTGCGTTGCCTCCTTGTTCTGGCTCGCTCTTGTCTTTGTCCGTTGAAAACCCCAAATTTTGTGCTGGAAACCCAAAATTTTGGCCTGGAAACATATTATTTATAGTATGTTTCTCAATCTTAATGGACTTTGTTTCAAATATGTGATATTCATCATAATCAATGCCATCTTATTATTTACACCGTTACATGCACCAAACCTTCCATTTTTGGTATCTAGCAATATGGATTTACGTTGATGGCCATGAATATATATTTATTTTATTAAAATTTGTCTATTTTATGTACTTTTTCAAATGACCATCCCAGACTTTTTAAATTTTTTTATCAGTTATTGGCTGGTTCTACTCCATTTCAATCTAACCCTTGGTCAATTGTAGTCCCAGTTTTGGTACTGATCACATTAATAATATTTCTCATTTTGAAGGCAAATTTTCCACTAAACTGACCTAAGCAATCTTGGAACTCAAAAGTGACCTAAGCAATCCTCCAGAAGTGACCTAAGCAATCCTCCAACTCAATTAACCTTGACAATATACCAAGTTGAGCATATTAACTAAAGCACCCTTTGGCTGAAATTTCTTAGCACCGACTCAAGCCAAGTAGTCTTCATCGTTTCTCCTTTTGTTTAGAGATGTCTTTAGAGGACACGAGTAAAACAGTAACTTCAATCGAACTAGCCTATGGAATAACATTTTGCCAAAACTAAATAAGGTTGGAACAAATTCTATGCAAAACTCATGTTTGGTGAGGAAGATCTAATTATTGTGATCGATGTGCCAAAGCCCTATTATTAGCATTTGCATTAAGGGCATATTTTTAAGTTTCCAAGAATGTAGCAAATGAATCCAAATGTTTTTAAATGAAATCAAATTATAAGCTTTTTATAAATGACATTTCGATGGTGAACATCAAGAATTCTCGAGGCACTCAAAATAATTCTGAAGTTTGACACCTGTAACTCTGAGTCCCAAAAATTGCAGCCACATTTCCTATTATTTTCTAGGTGAAATTGTGACCTCCTTAGACTATTGATGGAAATTATGGAATGAACAATGCAAAATATGGCATCTAATTCATTACATCAGGGAATTGAAAGGAAATGCTTGAAATGTGTATGGGTTCCATTTGAAAGGAAATGCTTAAAATGTATATGGGCTCCATTTGAATCTTTTTGATCTAACATCCTTTTCTTTTATGTGTTTTTTTTGAATGTTTATTATGTGCTTGGGTTATTATATTTATTTGGTTGAGTGTGTTTAATTTACAAATCTTAGTAAGGGCGAGGGTGATGTTGTATGTGTGTGCATGTGCATGCAAGTGTATAAAACAATTCAATGGGTGCATCGAAATTGGACATTAATGCAAACCCGTTTAAATTTGGCTTTGATATGAACATTGAGCTTGTAAAGCTTCAGAATGTATATCTCTATATCTCTATTTACACAAATGACACACGTATTAAACATTATCCAACTTCGACCGTTGAAACCTTGAGGTGTATATTAGACCTAGGCTTACACATGTTTGTGCTAATTCCAATTCCAATAATAGATTTGATCATTTGTTTGATTGTCACATAATACTCCTAGTCAAACTTTGGTTAAGCAATATTCCTCTTTGTGTGTTGCAAGTGTGCAAATATATATGTGGGCCCCTTTTGATATGTAGAAAGGTAATTGATGATATGGCTACACTAGTGCCACGTTTCTTTTTTGATAAGGGTCCAATGCTTTCCTCATGTCATTTCTTTGTTAATTTTGGTTTCGTTTATTCTTTCTGACTTTAGGAGTGCTACTACATGATTCTAACCCATCAAACTGAAAACATCAAAAGTTATCTCACCATCCTTTTGGGCTTTGGCAAAAATGAGCAAATATATGATGTTTCACCTATTAACAACCTTGCACTATATTGTTCTCTAATGATTTGGGCATTCAATTGTCAAGGAAACACATCATTATTTTGATGTCACTTTTCACATTGTTACTTGATCACTATCACAAGTTTGCATATATTGTTCTTAAGTGATTACTAGCACAACCTTGCACTATGCTTTTCTTAAGTGATTACTGTTACAACCTTGCAATATATTGTTCTTTAGTGATTACTGTCACAACCTTGCACCATATTATTCTCAAGTGATTGGACATTTATTAGTCTAGGAAGCACCTAATTTGTTCGATATTTCACTCTTCACATTGTCACCCAATGTTGAAAGCCAGAAGTGCCAAAACCATATTTACTATTTGATTCTTCACTTGTTTTCATGATGACTTGACCCCTCTTTAGGCCTTTTTTCCTTTATAGTTCTCTTCAATTATTTTCATAAAATAACAAGGAACAACTAATGTTTATGTTGAAGCATCCATACATGGGTCAAGAGTTGCATAAACAAAGATAAGAGAATATATAATGTGAGTGTAAGATAATTCATGATATTAGTTAAACATTATAACAAAATCTATAAAAGCTTAAATTCACTATAATGGTTGATTTTTAATATCATAACAACTTCTTTAATAGGAAGCCACAATGCATATACTCTACTTATTGACAACTAAAGGATAACAACTAAAGGATAACATAAGATGGTGATTGAAGATGCTTTCGATTATCAATAATGTAGAATATCCATTGCCTATTAGGAACTGGGGACATAATATATATATATATATATATATATATATATATATATATATATATATATATATATATTGACCAGAATTAGAAAATCGGTAACTTCAATAAGATCAATGACCATTATTACACAAGATACAACTATTTCATATATGCCATTGACGGGCCAATTACAACATGTCTCCGGACACTTAGCTCATGCAATTGGGGAAACAAATTTTGCACCAAACTACTCGAGCTAAGATCCTTTGACAGGGATTGGGACATCATTAACATTTGATAGAATATCTATTCGTTATCAAGAAGTGGGACACAACTAACATTTTAAATGTGTGAAGGAGGTTGATCTTTTTTTCAATAAGAAAACAATAAACATTCTATTATAATAAAAAGTTGTTTGCATATACTTGCTATTCAAAATCTTCCTCATTTACTCTAATAGGGATTGGGACATCATTAACATTTGATAGAATATCTATTAGTTATCAAGAAGTGGGACACAATTAAGATTTTAAACGTGTGAAGGAGGTGATCTTTTTTTCAATAAGAAAATAGGAAGCTTTCTATTATAATTAACCGTTGTTTGCATATACTTGAATCTTCCTCATTTACTCTAATCCCACTTTTTGGGAAAAAAATGGGCATCACTTCGCTGTCTAGACTATATATCTTGAACATGTCTCTTTAACTACTTACATAAAATGTATCATTCTACTTTCAATCCCTCAACCAAATTAGACTTACATATTTCCTATTTAAAATTAGTAGACAAAAAATCTCTTCAAAAACACTAATTTGTAGAGAAAACTACATAATTGTGGCGTAATATTAAAAAAACCATAATCTAGCTAAGCTATATTATGCTCCCAATACCACAATGAGTTCCACTGAAAAATGCAGAGAAATATATCTTCCTCGACAACCTGTTGCATCCTTCTTTGGATAAAGAATCCGCTATATGATTATGTTACATGTAGATATGTGAAAAGGTCAGATTCTAGAATTTTTTTATCAACAATCTTATGTGATGCATCCGATATATGAGTATTGGCAGACCAAAATTTGACCTCTTCAATACCCAATCGATAATCACCCTGGAATCTCCAAAAATGTCCAAGGAATTAATTCCAAGCCACCTTGCACAAGATAAGACCCTCTAAAGAGCTAATAGCTATGCTCTAATATTTGTACTGTCGCCACTGTTCCAACTGAAGAGACGAAAATCTCCAAGCTTCAAGACAATATAAACTCCGCTGCCACTAGCCCCATTTGATGCGCCCCATCAAAGAAACCTACTGGAAATCTTTTCCACACATCCTCCCATTTATAAACCCTGATAGATAATTTCTTCTTTTCTCGGCCCAACCTCCATATAAAAAGCTACAATCTTTTGGCAAGTGCCTCTTACATCTGTCGTTGTCTCTTTGAAAATGTATGCATTTCGGCGTCTCCAAATACCCCATAGAATATAAAAAGGTAGAGTCCTGTATTCCTTTTGGTCCTTGAACCATTGAAAAATACATAATGGAATTCCTTTCCCAATCAACTGAGAAATTAAGCAAATTCATCACACCAAACTAAACCGACACTGCAAATGGACAAGTCAGGAAAATATGTACCTCATCTTCATTTTCTGCTTGGCATAAAATGCACCTCTCAGGTCACACGAACCCTCTTTTAAGAAGATTATCCCAAGTTATGATCTTGTCCCATAAAACTAGCTAGACAAAACATTTCAGCTTAAGGGGGATCTCCCACTTCCACATTTTTTGAAACCATGAGTGATCCACTCTCGGACGAAGTGTAAGGATAAGTAGTTTTATGTCGTACTACCATTTGCTCTTTGAAATAAATGTCATCCCATGAAAGAGAATCCTCCTTATTTGACATATCTAAACTTGCCATGTTTAGATGATAAATGTATCTCTCCCATTAACGACCAACAACCTTGAAAGGCCAATCTCCCTTGCACTCAACCATGAATGTGAGGGAGAAAAACGTACCCAATACACATATATATACCATTATTATGCAAATGCTGAATAATTGGGACATATAACGAGTGGTCACCACTGAAACCCCTTATGGAATCCAACCCAATCTCTACCTTATTTCCAGAGCCTAACTCCCATTTCAGGTTCCCTAGCAGCGAGATTTTAATATTCATCATCCTTCTCCATATGTATGAAGTAGAGTTTTGGACCCTAGCTCCTTGTTTAATCCACGACACATAATGCTTATTTCTTAAAGTATTTCTCTTTAATGAACTATTGCCATAAATCCTTTCCAGTCAAAGCTCTACATAAATTTTTGATCAACAATGCCCTACTAAAACATTCTCTATATTTTATCTCTTAACTGACTTCTTCCACCCTCTCTAGAAATATCTTCAGACAAACAAAATATATTTTCATTATCGCCCAAAAGATTTTCGCGATAATGGAATCCATCCACTTGAAAATATTCTTTGGAAACATTAAAAAAAAAAAAATGTATCCAATAAGCATATATACCCGCAATACTGACTTGAAAATAAACCTCTCCCATATCGATAGCTATTTGATTGATCTTACTACAACTCCGCTGCTTTACAATAATCCCTTTATATGAACTAGCTATTTAGATGGGAAAAATCCGTTGCTATTTGAAAAATCAAATCTGAATTAGCATTGTCACAATTCTTCACTTTCCCTAACTTATCTCACTTTTCACAAATACAATTAAAGGAAAACAAATATTATTACCTCTTACAAATTGGCAACTAAGGAAAAGACATTAAATTTCTTTTATGGGCCTCTTCCAAAGTCTTTTTAATTATTCCTTTATTGTACGTTGAAAATATTTCTCTTACAAATTGGCAACTCTAAGAAAAAGACATTAAATTACTTTTATGGGCCTCTTCCAAAGTCTTTTTAATTATTCCTTTATCGTACGTTGAAAATATTTCTATTAGAAAGAATCGAAGAATATAACTAAATTCACGGTGTGTAAATCATTCTTTTAATTTTCCAAAAAGAAAAAACGCTGATGTATTACATCAGTACATGTGCAAATACATTCATCCTGTCTATCAAATAATAGCAAATAGAAAACATAACAAAATCAAAACCATCAAAACCATCATCCTGTAACAGAATAGAGCTATGAGCCAATGATCAAATCTCATGTGACCATAAAATATGATAACCCATATGTATCTAACATAAAGCTGCTAATGATCAGGAACAGTGTAACAGAATAGAGCTATGAGCCAATGATCAAATCTCATGTGATTGTAAAGTATGATAAATCATACACATCTAAAATAAAGCTGCTAATCAGGAACAGTGCCAGATCCTAATCAACAGTAGAGCTCCTCAGACCAAAACATAAATACAGGGGGATTCCCACACCATCTGCCTGACATCGGCGACGATTTGATTTTTTGTCCCGTTGGTGGATGGTTGTCTCATTTAATGAGATACTCAACATTAAATGACATATTCGTTCACCAACTCATCACTGACCGGTCGCCCACTCAACAGTGACCGTTCACCAACCGTTTACACCATCTCTACAGTGCTCCGGTTTTTGTCTCTCGGATGTTTCTTTGACTAGTTTTCGATGCACAGAGGGGGGGGCTTGATACAATCCCAGACATCTTATTCTTAAGACAGATAGACACCAATCTGGTGAGAGCCCCATAGAGTAAAATAAAGATGTATATAATTATTTTAAGGGACTTGACTCAAGGCATCAATTCATGTATTTATATTTGAATTGATTTATATTTAATTTAAAGAGATGAACTGTATGTATTTGTAATTATATTACACAAACTTCTTTATTCATGTTATTTCACTTATAATCAGTAAATATAATGAATTAATATAATATGAATATAAAAAAATATTTCTTTAAATTAATAATTTGTTAAATATAAAATAAAGGCTTAAGCAGATTTTTTTTTTTAAGTATTATTTTTAGAATCATATATAATTATAATTTATAATTATATATAAAATTTTAACTAATAAGTAAAATAGTGCATATTATATTTGTTAATTATTTAGACTTTTTCTAGAGGAATATTAACATATTTTAAATAATGGAATATGGTTTTTAGAATTTACACCATTCTACTATTTATTTTGAATTTGGCCATAAACATTTGATCAATTTAATATTTTTATATTAAAAACTTTTTGATAAATAAATTTAATCTAACAAATAATAAATTATATTATATTTAATTGTAAATGAATTATGTTATGTTTAATTATAGTTTTCGATATAGTCAAGTCCTGCTAGCACAACTAGTTGAGGATGGGCCTCGTCAGAAGGGCAACCCATGATCAAACCTCACGGAAGCTGACGTGCCTGTGCTAGAAGGAGTAGACAAGTTAAACCCAATTAGCTTAGTGTTGGTGTGGCCCAGGCCGAGTGCGATCCCCGGGTGACTTTGATGGCTTAGATGCCCCTGGGTCGTGGTTTCTTAAGCCACAGATCAAGCCTGATGTAGATATAGAGGAATAACAAACTATATTAAATTTAATTACAATCAACCAACTTCGTTAAAATGATATTTAAAGTATGACCTTCAACTTCTTCCCCCTCTATTTTTATTGCGGATTTGTGTTTAACTAATTAACTAATTAATTTTTATTTCACAACAATATTATTTTTTTAATGTAACTGTAGGAAGAAAATTAGGTTTCTAAATATAACTGATTTAACTTTAGCCATCGATATAGAACTTTTAAAGAAAAAAACTTTGAATTCCTTGCGTGGACGATTATATTACTGCCACACAATCCTATATGGGATTGGAAGATTAAGAAAACCCTCCTTGGTTTATAGTGTTGCCAATCATCCTCTATGGTTGCAAGATATGGGGAGCAACATGTCAAGCCACAAATGGAAACAAATAGAAATAATTCAAAAGCATCTAATCACAAGTAGTTTCAAAGTCAAATCAATGGTTCCATGTGATATCCTTTTAGCTGAGGTTGGTATGTTTCCAATTGAGGCTTCAACAATCATTCATTTGTTAAGTTACTTTAGAAAGGTTGAAAATATGGATAAGCAATGATGACCCAAAATGGTTGTTGAAGTAGAGCTAAATCGTCAGAAAAAGACATGGATGAAACAAAATAGAAAGTGGTTGGGAAAATGGGACATAAATCTGCATGACTATCCTCACGCTAAGGAGGAGATAAAAAAGCGATTGTTAGAAAAATTCAGGATCCAAGCCAAAGTTCAATTCTCGTAGTTATAAAACATGTCGAGTTGCATTTTTGGAGGCCGACAAAGATCAGGTGACCACGACTATCAAGAAATCATCCAGTGGGTTGAGTGCGTTCATCAAATGACTAAGTGGTGCCCAACCAATCTAGTAGGAAAAGTGTTGTTTATGCAAAGTAGAACTTGCGCCTTTAAAATGACTAGTTGGTGGCCATAACGAACAAATTGGAAAACAAACAACTGCATCACATGTTAGGAAGCCACTTGGCACAAATTGACATAGCCATTTGGAATGCATCCAAAGGGACAAGTGCCCCAAGGGATGGACCAAGTGGTGGCATAGTTCGGCAGACAGGGATGCCACTTGGTAGGTAGAGAGTGTACCACATTTTGGGGTGCCACTTGGCAGATGGACAAGGTGCTGCAAATTCTGGTGCTACTTGGTGGGTAGGTAGGGTGCCAAAAGTAAGGGAGCATGGGTGCACCAAGTGGGCTAAGAGCAGTGCCACATGTTGACAAATAGGTCTGCCACCAGGTAGGCCAACACGGGTGACACTTGTAAATAAACCAAGATGACACTTCACAAGTTGATTGACATGCCACATTTCAGAAAAAAGTGTGGTACTTGGCATTCTGAAAAAGTGCCACATGTTAGATGTCACTTGTTGTGGAGATAGGGGTGCCACTTTGTGAACCGAGAAGGGTGTGACATGTTGGGTGGTTTTGGTGCCACTTGGTAGACCACAGGTGCCACATGTCGGGAAGAAGGGGTGCTAGTTGTTGGGCCAATAGGGTGCTACATGTCAGGGATAAGGGGTGGTTGTTCAAAGGCCAACAAGGTGCCACGTGTTGTGGAGCAGGGAGCCCATATGGAGGAACAACATGAGTGCCAATCTTAGGTAGAAAAGTAATACTTAATTTCCAAGTGTCACCCTTGCTTATCAATATATGTCACACCTCTTAGCGGTCCAAGTGGCACCACTAATTGCTTGAAATGTGGCTCAAGTGGTAATAACCCTTAAAGGTGAGCGATTGCACTTGTCGATAACCTCTTCTCCGACCAACATGTAACTTTTCTTCTTGCTAAGTTGCACCAGTGTGTGCCAGATATGTGATGTTGTTGCCTTGCCAATTGGAGTTACTATCTTGCGAAGTCACGTCCTTGCCTCATGAGATGTGGCATCCTTGTCATTTGTGTTTGGTAGAAAAATCACTCTTGCATATAAGAGTAATCTCCCTAGGTTCAAAAACCAAACACTAGAACAAAACAATCAAATACATGGAAATATTCCCTAGATTACGATTAAATCATAGATGTAGGATTCGATGAATGGTTCATACCTTTTTTGAAATGTTTGTCCTTGTTATTGTTTGTTATAACTTTCGATCTCGTTCTCAATGTTCCAAGAAAATATCTACAAAGATACAAACATAAAAATTATCAAAGATTGTGATACATAAATGATTTAACAAAATTTATAGAAGTGATCAAGGAATCTCATAAAAATCACCATAAAAATGAATTTGGGAAATACATATTCATTTGTATTAATAAGGAAAAGGAGAGAGTTACAACTGAATCCTTGATGTTGATAGCTTCCTCACAATAGTTTTCAATTCGAACCTTGCATTCAAAAGCATTCAATGGATACTTCAATAGAGTAGAAGTATAGTTTCAAGAGTTCCCATTTTCAATGGATGACATCGCAACATGTTTATTATACAAGGAACGACGTCACAGGTTGTAATATTTGCACTTGCGACGATCTCCAAAAATATGGTTTTTAAGGTATGTAATCCAGGATCCTTAAACTTCATGGAGAGGTATTTCTTCCACCTTTTTCAGGGATTGATGACAATAGTTCTTCGGACGGTGAAAGATCGATATTTGAAAAAATTTGCATGGATGTGACAAATTGACGTGTAACAGTTCCCCCCTAAAGTATAATGTCAGAAAACATATAATTACTAAAGCACTTTATCATATAAAGGTTCGAATCGAGGAACAACTGGTTGGAAACCTGCAAGTCAACAATTAAGAGATTACAATACAATATCATCATATGTTCATCTTTGAGGTAGGAATTTCCATACTTAGAATACATGTAACTCTAAGCATAAGTATGGAAATGTACAAATATCCATGTCAATAAAATAAATACATGGCCACCAAAATACATCGTGAATCCATGCTTGGAAAAATCAGTATGAACATATCCACTAGACATACATTGTGGATTTATGTCATAGTCATGAATACTCAAAACTCCACACAACCTATACGTATTAGATAAGATCCAGGGTTTTCATCTCTATCTATATGTGGTATGAATTTAACCATGTAAATGAATGTCTTGAAGTCGAACACGACAGAAACCATCTAATTACCTGTCAATGATGAGAATCGTTAATAGATGCAAGAGGAACCACCAATGATGACAATGGCCCTCAAGGTACCCTAGTACAATCTATGGGGTGTGAATAGGTGATATGAAGTCAAACACCCATATAATCGTTCGATTGAAGGTCAATGCTGTAAACCCGTCATCGAAAGTGAGGAAACCTTCCATTGAGGCATGCAAGTTCCAAGGTATTGAGAGGGGTTTCTGAATCAAATTCCTAGATAATGCGTTGAGGTTGATAAGAAATGATCCATAATATGAGGGCCTTGATGTATACCTGATCAATGACATGAAACAAATATCACTATTTGAAGAAAAAAACAAGAGAGATTCAGGACTAACTAAGGGATGGTTGATGCAATAGTGGGCTTTAAAGACTATAAAATGGTTTGAAAGAGGTTGAAATTATCTTGAACATATTGATGACACTATAATGACTTGGAAACACTTGACTCTAAATAGAATCAAAGTTCAATATGAAGACTTTCAATGAGGCATGATTGATTAGAGAGACTAGTTGATTTCCCAACTCAAACACGAAGAGTGACAGAGTGTCATGTGCAAGAGTGACTTGTTGCCTTTTCAAATACAAAATTTATACATATCTTTCCCAATTTCCCCCACCATTTCTAGCAAGTACCTCTTTATTTTTACACAAGTTTGAGGAGGATAACATATGCTTGAAGTATAAGCTCATCTTTCAGATGAGTCATTTAATGTATCTTCAATTTTTATCAATGCGAGTCTTCTCAAAAGTATGCATAATGGGTACTCATTGGATGTAGAATTTAATTTCGCATCCAACGAGTGTCTACATTTGAAATTTGAGTAAGCCCATAAGGAGATAAACCAAAAATACAATTAAAAAGTAGTTTTTCTTCTTTTCCCTCCAAAATATTTACATGTACCTATTTTTAAATTTAAAGGATTTTGATTGGTTTACATATTACGACATGGAAATTATGTGAAAATTCCATGGGCACTTTTATGCTGAAATTTCCTCTAATTCCTTTTCATAATTAGTTTATCTGGTTCAAAAAAGGGGTAAACTTATCATGAACTATGCCCTTTCTATCCTATTAACGAGTGTGAAAGGAAACAAGGTCACTTAACAAACTTTTCATGTTTAGGGAGTCTAAAAATAGCTTAAAGGAAACTCCACAAATTTTATTTTTCGTATAGTTTTTATGAGCCCAAAAAAGTGATAAAATTATACTCAGTAACTTATTCTCATGTATTTACGAGCACAAGAAGGAACAATACTAAGCTTGAGATAGGTTTCATTTTTACACAAGATTGAAATAAAGAAAAAACTATTCTTGAAGGTTGGTACTGTGCTCCAACATAACCATAGAGGCTAGTGGCTTAATTCTAGCATGGTGACTAGAGGCAAATGCCCCCCAAACTTTATGGAGGCAGATCTATTTCAATTGAGCTTGACATAGGAAAGGAACTATGCTCATGAGTCTTGTTTCATTTTTTAACGAGCTTGACACGAAAAATGAACTATGCTTATAATGATCTTGATCATGCCTTCTAAGAGGACAAAGTTATAGAAGGAATACATGCCAAGGGACACACCTCAATCATGAATTCCAAGAGGTCTTCATTGGACGAAAGAATAATTCTATAGAAGTAATACATGTCAAAGGACTCAATAGGGGTAGGAAGATCAAGCTCCAATCTCCCCATTGAAGTGTTCACCATGTCAACTTCTAGCTCTAAATCAAAATAAGTCGATCATTCAATAAGAGGCTCTTTTTCATTGGTAAGTGAAGGCATGGGAAAATTTACCACATAATTAGTCTGTTGTGGCGGGGTTACCACTTGCATATATGGAACATTCAGGGAGGTTGGATGGTTGTAAGTCAGATCAGGACCAAAAAACGAAAGCTGGTCAAGAGTTAAAATGTTTCCATTATGAGGGAAAGACATCACACAAAAGAGTGTGGACACAACAACTTTCATGGCATAGACATAGTCTTGCCCAAGGAGAAAATTGAAATCCAAGGGGCATTGGACTACCATAACATCAATACAGATAATTTTTCCTTCTAAGGTAATGGGAAGTTGAGGAAGGATCCCTAAAGGTTCATTGAATCTTCTGTTAAAATCCAATAGATTATGAGAAACAAACATAAGATGAGGGGAACCCAAAAGCTTCAAGCGATTGAGGATAGAATGCTAACAAAATAACCTTCATCTACAATAGTGCGATGTATGTTCTTACCACAAGCCTTCACAATGATTTGGAAAGGGATGAAAGAAGGGAGATGATGCTTTGTCAGTCTATTCCAATCGAGGCAATGATAGTACTCAAACGGGGTTCCATGGGAACATGAGAAATGCCCCCTAGTTGGGAAAGATCTGAATCAACAAGAAGAACCTGAGTTTTATTAAATTCACTCTCTAAGGGGAGAGTGGGATCGATCGAAGATGGAATTGAGTGGGCCACTTCATCAAACAATGGTGGATTGGGAGAAAGATTATGGTAACCAGTTGGGAGTCTTTGATGAGAAATGATAAAGTTTTCCAAAATTTTCGAGGCTTTAGCCATATGAGTTCAAAGTTGAGTTTTATGACTCCTTTTGCATAACCTACAAGGAAAATTAACTTTACCATTTTCCCCCATAACCTTATAATCATTGGCTGATGGACCAACAACAAGTTGATGAGAATCCTTAAACCACACTGCTAAGGCTTTGGGAATACAAAGACAATTTATAAGAAGGTGGTCACCCTTACAAAGCTTGAAAGGGAATTTAAGATTACAATGTATGTTGGAGGGTTCCTAAACATTTTCAATACTCACATCAATGGTCGGTTGGTTTCTCCTTTTCTTGTTTTGCTTCTTCTTTTTCTTAGCCTTCTGGTTACTAGCATTAAGAATTTCACTAGGAAAAGAAGAAGAAATGGAAGAATACATGATGGGCGAAGAAGGTAAAGGGTCAACATGAGGTTGGTGTTGTTGAGGTGGAGAAACTTGGGTATTTGGGACCAACGAAGTTGAAAAAACCATAATGGTAAACCTATCATGAATTCAAGAAGGGACAAAATAGCCATATAAGGAGGAACTATATTTCCAAAGCAAGGAAAAGGGCTAGGATCCCCATTGAAATGGGTTCCTTGATTGAAAAACTATAGAACTATTGCCGGAAGATTCAACCTAAGGTTTGCTAAAGAGTAAAACAAATAACACACAACAAATAATCTAAGGTAGTAAGCATACAAACAAATACACTAATTTTTTCACAACGAAATCACTAGTCGGTGTTGGAATCCAACATCGTAGAGATTGATATGTAAAGTGGCTAGAGATAGAGTGGGTGGAACTAGTCATGAACTAGTGCAAGTAACTTCACATATAGCGAAGTACCCTCCAAGAAGGCCCGAATGAGTTTAGTCAATGTCTGTCCCAAGTAAAACAATGAATTCCCTGTTGCCATCACCTTTTGTAATAGCCCTAGGATTGTGGTCGCTAAGGTCACCACCTACAACAACATGGCTTGGGGGGTAGTCGATAGTCAAATACACATGCAAGGGAAAGGTGGAAAAGCCCAAAATCCCCTTGAAAAATCCCTCAAAATGATATAGTCCTTTCAAGTGATCCCCAAGTGCATTTTGACACCATTTCTAATGTGTGCATATCAATGCCACCGTAACAAAGAAGCAGGGTAGATTATTTCCCTGAGTCTGACGTAACCTCATGCTTGAATCTTGTGTAAGAGGAGATTCCCGGAGACAAGATGTGGTAAATGGATTTCACTCCCTATCACATTGTAACCTCATGCTTCTGTGTTTGTTTGTAGCTTTGGAACGTTTAATTTCAACACCTATTCCAAAGCCCTACAACTAATCTAATGCAGGTGTAACTACGATAGAAAGATAAGATGTCTAATTAATTTTATTAAAAATTTATTTTAAGCTGTTGTTTACTCAATAGGGTCCATAGAGTTGAAACCAATGATATTATGACTTGACTCCAAATATAATGCAACAAATATGAAAATGTATTTTTTTTCAATTCGATGAATACTAACTATTGTAATGAGTGATAGGTTTCAAGAAAAAAAACAAGTGTAACATTTAAAGCAAGAAACATAAACTACCCTTTGAATGCAAATGAAAGAAACTGTAGGATACACGATTCTTGTCCATGGGGAGGAATTAAAAAAAAAAAGACAACTGACATTGCTTAAAAATGCAAGCTAAAAAATACTTCAACCATGAAATACAATACAAGATTTTTTATTTTTGAAAAACAAATATTATATGGAAAGGAACAAGAAACATTTTCATAAAACACTCCAACAAACAAAACTTTGACAAAGTAATTCCAATGTAGAAGCATACTGTAAATACTTCATTCAACAAATAAAAACTAATTATATCAAAGGAATGGAAATGAAAACTTTTCACAAAAACAAAAATATTTTCCACAACAAGATATCAAAACAAAAGAATAATGAAGATTTTAACCTACAGTAGACTAATAACAAACTCAATAACCAAAATAATGAACAAATCCAAGATCACACAGAGTAAAACTTGAGAAAAATTCTCTTTTTTTTTTTTTGGTCCAGTACATATAAATGCAATGAACATGGATAGTCACAGTCTCTAAACAGACATGATGCGATGCCGACGCACTGTCTACCACAACAGGGCGCGACGAGCTTAAAACTCAAGAAAAATAAGACTTTTAAAAGATCTAATAGATCTGGGTTTTCATAATAAAATAGGGTTTGATAAGGACTCAAGAAAGGTTCGACTTAAGAAAAACAAGGAATAATATCGAGGAAAAACTCATTCCATAGTGGAGTTTCTAATTTTTTTTGGCAGACAAATCACTCTTGCAGACAAGAGTGATCTTTCTAGGTTCAGAAATCAAACACTATAACAAAACAATCAAATACATAGAAACATTTGTTATCAGCTTATTTTACCCCCTGGATATATAACCCTTAGTCCTCATGGTTGATTGAATTTTTCAGACCTGGGACCTATATTTCTCTAGTTTGACCCTTTGACGAATGCACAACAACCTATAGGTGCGTCCAGAGCCCTCCAAACGCTCCCAAAATTTCCTTATGGGAGCGTCCAGGTAATTTTTCACACCTTTTTGTGCTAGCGTCCATGGATGACTTCTATAGTGCTTTAGTCCCTAGGAAATCAGTTCGATTTTTCACCTATTCGAGCTGGCGAAGACTTATCAGTTAGAAGTTCTATGACTTCTCGTCGTCCTAAGCAACTACATAAATCCTCTTGGGACCTCTCTTATGCCTATTTATACTGGATCATTCGAAATGGTCAGACTAGTTTTGGAGAGCCATCTTGAGTCCATGCTTCGATCTTGCCATTTGTGAGAGAGATTGTGATATCCTTGCCATTTGTATGCTTCTCTTCATGCTCATTTCCTGGATATAGTGGATAAAATTTGTCGGATTGTGGATAGGAAGCTTTGGGGTGATGGTATAAAAATTGTAATTTTTTTCATGATTAATCAAAACGTATGTTCCTTCCCTATATGAATTTGTATTCAACATGTTATATGGTTGATTTTATTGCTTTTGATCTAACGATATTCCAAGGAAGATCACCTGTTGTCTTTGTTTTGTTGTGATTATGTCTAGGGATAAGAGACCGGGTGTGAATGTGGTGGATCGCTTTAGTGGAGCACAAGATCTGCATCGACCCAAAAACCCTTCTTTGGTCTGCGAGGATTCCAGGTGTGATATCATTTCCGTATAGTGTAGAACCGACTGTTTGCTGCATGAATGATTATTTATGATCAAGGCTTTCTTATTATTTTAGTAATCTTTCTTTCTCTGTCTGGTTATCTGATTTGGACACAAGATTATAGAGCAACAACTCGCAAATTTAGATGCAACAAAATTGGTGCTTTTGATGAGAGCATTTTCCATTTGCCCTCTTTGTATTTAGATATCTCCTCTTTTGCTTTTGGTCTAGTTTTTTATTGGTTTACCATTGAGTTCTCTGTGGCTTTTTGGATTCATTTTGATCTTCATTGATTTTATTTGCTTAAGATATGAGTTGATTTGAGATCTAGAGTTTTGTTTTCGTTTTTTATACTAGAGTATAACATATCGTGTGTTTAAAATCAAATTCTGGAATTTTATGTACAAAAATTGATTGAATTAACCACAAATCTAGATTCCTTTCACATTTTCCTCCAAAAACAGATTCTGTATGAGTATTTTATGGCCGATTGAAGTTAGCTAGCCAATTTTTTTTTCCTAGACGCTCCCACAAGGAGTCATACGTGCGTTTTGGAGATAGAGGATGCTCCCTTGCAATTGTCAAGCCGATGTCCGGACGCTCTGAGCCTAGTGTTGTGTGTGCATCCGAGATTTTAGCCCTGTAGAAACTACTTTTCCTCTTTGAAGTTTTTACTTCTGTTTTTGCTCAGTTTGGGCCCCTGTTTACCTCCTGGATTTGGTCCAGATCTGTTTTTGTCTACTTGATTTCGTTAGATTGGTCAGTTTTCATTAAGAGGAGTTTTTTTCTTTGATTGGATGTTGATATTATTGTCTTTCACTGATATATTGGAGAGCTATGGGATCTATGGTTTGCTGTTGTTGATTTGCTATTGTGTGTGTCTGATATAATCCATTTTGATCAGTTTATTCAAGGTTTTCCGTTGCTCTTTTTCATTCAAGTTGTTCTTGGAGTTTTGTTGGATGCTTTGGTTTGAGGCTTGATCTTTTCCTCTAGATCTCATTCTCAAATATGATTGGATGTTTTCAACAATTTCTTATGTCTAATCTACAATTATTTTCAAACTTTTGTGGCTTTTGATCACTTTTGTTGCTTCTTGTTGAGCAAATTCTTTTATATTTTGGTCAGTTTCGTCACAATTGGTGGTGTTGTGACTGGTTGTGAAGTTTTCATCTAGAAAAGTTACTTTGAGTGTGTTTTCATTGCTTTGCATCACCCTCATTTGATCTTGTTTAGGCCTTCTTGCATGTTGGGTATGTGTTATATTCTTTCCACGACTAGCCCCACGCGCTGTATGTTGCGCCGGGCGCAATAGGGGGGTCACTTTTTTTTTGGTATGCGGTCCCACTCATAGGCCGACCCACCCATGTTTTGTGCATGAGTTTGCACATGGTTTTCGGGTATGATGGTTTTCGGCCCCTGGTATTTTGTAGATCCGGTTAAGGGAACTACGGTTATGTTCTAATCCAGGGTTAATGGATTGGGGTTTATGTATGCTTTGGCATGTATATATATGTGTAGTAACACTAAAAGGAATATAATTAAAAATCAAGCTGGTCGTCCTGATTTGGGATCCATGGGAAAATCTCTGTGTTTATCTGTTTTATGTTTTATGCGCTCGCTATTGTTTATTTTATGTTATAAGATTCACGTGTAGATAATTTCTGTTCAGGGTTAAAACCTACATTTGGTATCAGAGCTATTTCGACTTCAAGGGGACGCCTTTGCTGCTGAGGGTTTTTTTCTTAGGCCTGAGGTAGACCCTGTTCAGTGGGAGATCTGCGGGATCGATTCTTGCTGTGAAAGAAGATGGCGAGTGGCAGAAAGATAGAGATCGAGAAATTTAATGGTCAGAGTTTTGAGTTGTGGAAGCTCAAGATGGAGGATCTGCTGGTGGATAAAGATCAGTGGATCACAGTAGATCCAGGTACTAAACTAATGACAATGTCAGATGAAGACTAGAAGAAACTGGATCAGAAGGCTAAGAGCACAATACGGTTGTGTGTCTCAAATTTAGTATTGTTGAATGTATCTGGGGAAGCTACAATAAAGAATTTGTGGGAAAAACTTGGGACTTTGTACCAATCTAAGTCTCTGGTGAATAAGTTGTTCTTGCGAAAAAAGCTGTATAACCTGAGGATGAAGGATGGAGACTCAGTGACAGAGCATCTCAACGCCTTCAATACTGTGGTAAGTTAGCTGTCATCTGTTGATATTAAAAAAATTAAAACTTCGTATGAAGACAGTGCATCGCCTTGGCTCCTCGGTAGCCCACCCATTCCAATGTATCGTTATTTAACAGGTAGCAACATGTAACTACTCACTCTTGATGACATTGTCTCCGCCTTGCTGTCGGAGGAAATGAGACGGAGAAATATGGAGGGTCAGAATGGAGATGCCTTATCTGTACGAGGAAGGTCCCAGAACAGAAACAAGAATAAGGTTTCGAGTGGGAGATCTAAATCTAGAGGGAGATCTAAATCTCCTGGAAAGTTTGTAAAGGTGTGCTGGAAATGCGGAAAGGAAGGACACCACAAAAAGGAATGCGCATTCAAAGCTCCCAATAGAAAGGACCTGATGATGCCTTCAACAGAGGGCGTATATCACCCCGATGAAGGTGGGGATGTGTATTCTGCTTCTTTCAACAGCTACGAGATCACGCAGCTTGCTGATTGACTCGTATGCATTTTTTTTCACTTACCCTACAGAGTGGTTCGCGAGTATGACAAATATGATGGTGGTGATGCCTTCCCAGGGGATGATAGAAGGCCGAATCTTTCATCGTGAAAGGTCGAAGTCGAAGCTACAAGGTGGAAGGATTAGAACATTTTCAAGCTTGCTATTCCCATTGCTGGCAACCAGAGATTGAAGAAGATGGATGATGCAGGTGTAAAAACAGTGTTCGAGAAAGATGCCTGCAAGATGGTTCGGGGAGCACTGGTATTAATGCGGGGAGTTCGGACTGGAACTCTGTACAAGCTACAAGGTAGCACTGTTATTGATGGGTGTAACAGTTCTATGGTTCTTGAAAGAGGAGCGGAAAGCCTAGCTGTCTCTGGAGAAAAGACCATGCTATGGCATCAAAGGCTTGGACATATTGGAGAGAAGGGCCTTCGGATACTGCATAGAAATGGTATGGTAGAAGGTATGTCTAATTTCTCTCCGGATTTCGATTTCTGTGAACATTGTGTATATGGGAAGCAGAATCGGGTGAGTTTTCCTTCTGGTGCTAAGAGGGCGAACAAGATATTAGAACTTGTGCACAGTGATGTGTTTGGACCTGTGTCAGTTCCATCACTGGGAAAGTCTGTGTACTATGTTTCATTCATAGATGACTTCTCAATGAATACATGGATATATTTCTTGAGGAAGAAATCTGAAGTCTTTGACAAATTTAAAGAATTTAAGGCTCTGGTGGAAAACCAGACAGAGAAGAAGATAAAGGCGCTGAGGACAGATAATGGTGGGGAGTTCTGCAAGAATGAATTTGAAGAGTTCTGTAAGAAGTGTGGTATAGCACGACAGAAGACTACTCCATACACACCTTAGAAAAATGGAGTTGCAGAAAGAATGAATAGAACACTGATGGAAAAGGCAAGAAGCATGCTTAGTGGTACCGGGTTAGGACAAGAATTCTGGGCAGAGGCAGTGGAGACTGCATGTTACTTAGTTAACAGATCACCTTTATCAGCGTTGGAGGATAAGACCCCACATGAGGTATGGACTGGTAAGAAACCCTCTCTTTCACATCTAAGGGTATTTGGATGTGATGCATATGTACATGTTCCAAAGGAGAAAAGGACCAAGTTGGATAACAAATCTGAAAGGTGCATCTTTATTGGGTATAAGGATGGTTTAAAGGGTTACAAGCTTTGGAACCCAGAAACAAGGAAGGTTGTGTATAGCCAAGATGTGGTGTTTAGAGAGGTGAAAGATGTTGTTAAACATGAAATCATACCAAAGGAACCTGAGAAGATAGAGTTTGAGCTAAAGGAGGATGAACCAGACTCTACAACAGAAGAAGACTCAGAAGATGAAGAGCCACAAACTCCAGCTTTGAGAAGATCAGTTCGGGAAAGAAGGCAACCAGAAAGGTATAGTCCATCCGCTTTCTGTTCAGGTTTTGCCTTAACTATAACTGATGATGAACCCAGAACTGTCAGGGAGGCAGTAGATTCAGAGGATGGAAAACTCTGGAAGGAGGCCATGGTTGATGAAATGGCATCCTTGCACAAGAATGATGCATGGGATATGGTGGAGTTGTTAGTTGGAAGGAAGCCCATTGGGATAAAATGGATGTTAAAGAATAAGATGAATGTAGAAGGCAAGGTGGAGAAATACAAAGCTCGATTGGTAGTAAAAGGTTATTCCCAGGTGCCGGGAATTGATTTTGGTGATATTTTTTCTCCTGTTGCCAAAGTTACTTCTATTAGATTACTTTTATCTGTTGCTGCTGCATTTGATTTTGAGACAGAACAGATGGATGTGAAGACAACATTTCTTCACGGGGATCTAGAAGAGGAGATCTACATGAAGCAACCTGAAGGATTTATGGTGAAGGGTAAGAAAGAACTGGTATGCAGGTTTAAGAAGTCTCTGTATGGGTTAAAACAGTCACCAAGGATGTGGTATCAGAAATTTGATACCTATATACGGGGACTTGGCTTCACCAGAAGCAAGGAGGATCACCGTGTTTATTTTAAATTAATTGGTGACCGTGTTATTTATTTGGTCTTGTATGTGGATGATATGTTGTTGATTGGAAATGACAAAGAAATTATCCAAGATTTGAAGACCCAACTGTTCTCCAAATTCGACATGAAGGATCTTGGTGCTACAAACTATATTTTGAGCATGGAAATTAAGAGAGATTGGGCAAAGAGGAAGCTCTGGTTAAACCAGAGGAAGTATGTCGAGACTATATTGCAGAGGTTCAATATGAAGGATAGTAAACCGGTGAAAGTTCCTATTCCTGTAGGTGTAAAAGAGGAGGATATGTCCCGTGTTCCATATGCAAGTGCAGTGGGTAGCCTAATGTATGCAATGGTCTGTACTAGACCAGACATTGCACATGCGATTAAGAATATGCAGAAATTGTAAACCCAGGGAAGGAGCATTGGACAACAGTGAAGCGGGTTTTCAGATATTTATGTGGCACTTGTGATTATGGCTTGTGCTACCAGGGAAGACCAGGATTGGAAAGAATGTTGGACATTCATGGTTTTGTTGATGCAGACTGGGCTGGAGATTTGGACCAAAGAAGATCTACAAGTGGGTATGTGTTTAGCCTATTTGGAGGTGCAGTCAGTTGGATGAGTAAAAGACAATCTGTAGTGGTACTTTCAACTACAGAGGCAGAATACATAGCAGCCACTCATGCAAGCAAGGAAGCAGTTTGGTTGCAGAGATTTTGTTCAAGTATGGCGTTGGTACAACAAGCTATAAGGATAGACTGTGATAGCCAAAGTGCAATTTTCTTGGATAAGACAAAGCACATTGATGTTCAATATCACTTTGTTAGAGATATGGTTGAATCTAAAAGGGTGTTGCTAGTAAAGGTGGACACTTTGAAGAATGTTGCAGATGCATTGACGAAGTCTGTAAGCACTTAGAAGTTCTCTTGGTGTAGAGAAACAATGGGTGTTGAAGAATTGGCCCAATGACTAAGCTCTCCTGTGGCCCCCTGTGGAAAGAAAACAACAAGTGGGAGAATGTTGGGTATGTGTTATATTATTTCCACGATTAGCCCCATGCGTTGTACGTTGCAACGGGCGCAGCGCCCCGGCAAATTTTTTTTTTTGGTATGCGGTCCCACTCATAGGCGGACCCACCCATGTTTTGTGCATGAGTTTGCACATGGTTTTGGGGTACGATGGTTTTCGGCCCCTGGTATTTTGTAGATTCGGTCAAGGGAATTACGGTTATGTTCTAATCCAGGGTTAATGGATTGGGGTTTATGTATGCTTCGGCATGTATATACATGTGTTGTAACACTACAAGGAATATAATGAAAAATCAAGCTGGTCGTCCCGATTTGGGATCTAGGGGAAAATCTCTGTGTTTATCTGTTTTATGTTTTATGCTCTTGCTATTGTTTATTTTCTGTTATAAGATTTGTGTGTAGATAATTTCTGTTCAGGTTTAAAACCTACACTGCCGCTAGGGTCTGGTTTTGACCTTTGTAGAACATTGGCCCTAGTTGAGCCATTGTGCTACAACACTAGCATTGGTTTTTTGTTTTTTTTTTTGGCTTTCATTTTGATCGCCTTGAGTGTGTTTGCTTGATTGGGCTTTGTTTTCCTAGTTGTGATGCTTTTGGAGTGCTTTGCGTTCTTGCTTGGGAAATTTACTTTGGTTTTTTTTCAGTTACTTTGGTTTTCATTTTTGTTTTATTTTTGGGTCATTAATTCACAAAATTTGGGATAATTTGCATTTAAGAAGATTTAGTGAGAGGTGCATCATAATAGGCATTGGTGTGTTGTGAAAACTCTTACCCTCCTGTAGTTTGATTTCATTGAAGTGAAAATCAAAAGTTTTTATATATCTGCATTAGGGTGACTAACAAGATTTGTTTACACCATCTATTTTCATGTTGCATCCTGACTATGTAAATAATAACCATTTAAAATCAACGCGATAATAAAATTAACTAGATTCATCTTTTATTTTTACTGGTAGTACACCAACACTAGATTAGGCTAGGGTCTTGGAGATAGGAGAGTGAGTTAACTTCTCCAAGACTACAAAATCAACTTAGTAGCTTGCAATAGGGATTTAAATCCATTTGCAGTAGTGCAGTCCAGGAATCCCTTCTGACAAGAGGTTTAAGCACGAGGTCACACTTGGGCTAGGCGGGGTAACATGACCCATTTCGCTTAGTTTCGGGTGGCGCATATAGCGGAATTTTCACACATACAAACAATGTTATCAATGTTTTCTATAACACTTAGGGACCACTTGGTAGGAAAATCTCAAGGGGGTTTTGGTATTGGCTCCTTTTGGAGTTTAGTGTCCTACCCTTGCATGTATATTTGTCCCGAGACTGTCCCCCAGGTCATGTTATTCCGGTGGTAACCATAGTAGCTTAGCTCTTAGGACTCATACACAGGTGCAGGGTCGGGGTTGTCTTCTCTGTACCTGGGACATATATTATTCATACTCTTTCAGTCCTCTCGTAGGATGCCCCACGAATAATAAGGGAAATTGCATCAAGTTCATAGCTAAAAGGGCTGGAAAGCAGGTCACTAATATAGTTGTTCCACTGCCAAATTCTTTTTATTTTGGTTTGCTTGTGCTATCTTTTAGGACATTTATAGTGTGTGTTGTTTGAGTCCGTAGTTTTGGCTCTAAGGTGTTTGCACTAACATCATTGCATTAATTTATAATTTACCACCTTGGATGGATTTTTTCATCGACAGTCACGTCGTCTTCACAATTTTCCTTCTGAATGAGGTGGAATTATCACTCCTGCACAAAGGGTATCTGTCGGTGCTCAAGAATTAGACCGTCACATAGTCTTGGAGTCTATACCTAGTCCTGTTGGTAGTGATATGATTTCTATTGAGACTTTGGAAGACAAATCTGATGCTCCTACCAACCCACCTTTGACTGATCCATTAGGACCTGAGTTATTACAATTGAACACTGACGGTTCTACACCAACCTATACTTTCATGCGTTTTTCAATTATTTACCCTATGGCAGAATTTGATACCTCGTTACCTTCTGCATTGACAATGTCTACTTCCATGACATCATTACCGCCCCTTAGTGGGGCCATATCTACTCCTCCGTCCACACCTCTCACTTCTTATTGGGGCATCCCACCAGTCTCATCTATAGCTTCCGCAAATTTCTTGAATGTTTCCATGCCCACACCATCTTCTATGCCAACCATGGTGCCTCAACCTAGTTAGTCGATAGGTTTAAGAAAATTTTCACCTAACTTTTCCCAACGAACGATTCCTATTCCTTAGTGAGGCGTGGTTACTTCTGGAAATATGTGGGGGCTATCATCAGCTGTCCCTAGCCTAAATAGGGCAATGTGGCTTCTAAAATGTCACAATCTTGGTAAAATTCACTCTTTGGAGGGACACCGCCTACCAGTCCTTTTACTGGAGAGGCTAGTTTACTTGGGGGAAACCTCGCTACCAGTAACGTCTCTCACATAGGTTATCCTCCTTATGTCAGTATTACTGTGCAAAGTGGTCCTTCTTTCACTCCTGGGTACAACCCCATGAACAACCATGCTCTTGGGGGTCCTTTGCTTTTTGGGGTGTTAATTTTAAATAACAATGATATGTTCTATGCTTAAGAGAAATTTACTTCAATTTTTCTTATTATCCCAATATCAATTTCCATATTAGAAATCACATTAACATTAATAGTAAATGTAGATAGAACATAAATGATAAGCATAAGATAAGAGGATATAATATTTGGCGGATGCTAGGGAAAAACCCCCATGTGGTGAAAACCCTTTGATCAAATATTCTTATTATTCTTCAAAAGTTCAGCAGAGAGAGAGAGAGAAAATCATACAAAATTCACTTGCCCAAAAACTGTCAAAAAATTCCAGTCAAACAAAACTCAATAAGATGCCTTAATCAAAAAGTCAACACAGGTCAAACTAGTAATAATTCTCCTTCAAAGTAGCTCGGTCAAACCCAGTCAATTTAGCCTCCAAAGATAGTCAAATACAACCAAAAAATAATCCTGAAACCTTCAGTCAAACTTAATAAAATTTGCTATAATATTCTGAGGTTAAAACAAAAGTCAACGCTGAAGTGAACTTCCGTCAAACTTCTCCAATTATCTAGGATTTGTGCCTATTAATGCGGCCTCAAGAAATCAGATGAACTGCCTGAAAACCGCAGTCAAAAGAGAGGTGTTGACCCTTGGTCTGTTGGGTGTGGAGCTTGATTATATTTTTTATTTAGATGTATTGCCGCGTTGGACCCCTGTTCTTAATGGGGTGACAACATTGATCGTCGTTTGATCGCTGTCAGGGGATTTAGGGGGGGCAACGATGACCTTTTGAAGCCCCCCCTTGGTGGGGGGCTTCGGGGGTAGTGCCCCCAAAGATAAAAACAGATGTAAACTTGCCTTGTAAATTATTGTAATTTCGTAGTCAATCTGGGCTGTTCATTAGGCGGATGATCTGACGGTAGAAGTTATGTTTAATTTAGCATTTTTTTCCCTAGAAGGAAACCCCTCTGTTGTATGAGGGAATTGTATTGCAACTGTGTGTTAAGGGTGTATATTCTAAGCAAAAAATATAATGGGGGAATGTGTGAGAGAGTAGAGGATATTACATTGGATTTTCCGTAGGTTGTGTCTCTTCATTTTGCTGGATAATATAAAGGAAGGACTAGCTATTTCCGTGGATGTAGCCCAAGTTGGGTGAACCACATATATCTGTGTCTCTCTTGTTTTATATGTTTTCTGTGTTTGTGTTTCCGCATATTTTATGTGTTCCATTGCTTTGTATATATAATTTTCTAACAACCGATATTAGAGCCGAAGGTCTATTTGGCTGATAAAATTGTAAGAAAGAAGGGTTCCTGGTTCGAGTGGGAGTAATGGCGGAAGATGGTAGGTTTAGGTTTGAGAAATTTAACGACCAAAACTACCCCCTATGGAAGATGCATATGGAATATTATCTATATCAGAAAGATCTATACCTACCATTGAGCAGAAAAACAAAGAAGCCCTTGGGTATGATAGACGAAGAATGGGATATTCTCGATAAAAAGGCACTTGGAACAATACGGCTGTGCCTGGCGGTGTCGGTAGCCTTCAATATTTCAAAGGAAATGACAACAAACGATTTAATGATGAAATTGTCGAAACTATATGAAAAACCATCGGCCTTAAATAAGGTATTTCTTTTGAAACATTTATTTAATATGAAGATGTTGGAAGGTGGATTTGTTGTTGACCATTTAAATAAATTTAATACGATTACCAGTTAGTTAAGTTCTGTAGGGGTAAATTTTGATGATGAAATTAAGGCTCTGTTATTTTTGTGCTCATTGCTAGAAAGTTGGAATGGTCTAGTTATGGCCATTATTAACTCTATCTCTTTGATGATGTTGTTGATGCTATCCTTAGCCAGGAAATGTGACAAAAAAGCTCCGGTGAGACATCGGGTAATGCTTTGAGTGCATAGACCAGGGGAAGAAAATGGAAAGAGGAAATATCCTAGAATATCGCAGTAAATCAAGGAAAGGAAGATCCAAGTCCAGATCGAGGATAGTGTGCTGGAAATGCAGTAAGAAAGGATACCTGAAGAAAGACTGTAAGTCTCAGAAGGGAAAAGAAGGAGATGCTTGACAAGAAAAAAATCATGAAGCAAATGTGAAAGGTGATGTGTTACAATATTATTTGATTCTTTCTTTAGAAAATGTTAGTGATGCCTGGGTGGTAGATTCAGGGGCCTCATTCCATGCCACACCTGATAAGAAAAATTTTCATGACTATGTTCAAGGAGATTTTGGACAGAAATGTCTGGGTGATATAAACCCTGTAAAATCGTTGGAACAGGTAAATTTCTTATAAAAAAGTAGAATGGAAACCAATGGTTATTAAAGGAGGTAAGGCATGTTCTAGATCTGAAGAAAAATCTGATTTCAACAGGGCAGTTAGGCGGTGAAGGTTGTGTGACAACTTTTACATATAAAACTTGGAAGGTCACTAAAGGATCCATGGTAATAACAAAACCCATTGCCCTCCTTTCAAAACCAATTTCCTCGGATTTTCAAGAAAGGGCACAGATTTTGAGAAAAGTGGAAAAAAGGGGTAAAAAATTAGCATTCTGCCCCTCTTTTTGATAGGCACTGCACATCCAGAGACACCTTGGGAGAATGAGTTTTTGAAGGCTTGCCGACATGTAATATTAAAAATTAAAATTGTTTTGGAAGATAGACGGGCAGGGTTAGTTTATCGTTCTCTTATATTTCCATTTTGACTTCAGGAAGGTGTCCAAAAGTGGCATCTAAGTTGGTGCTGCACATCTGCAAATTTCCGAGTTTTTAATTACAAATTTCACTGTGTAATTTTTGGCAATTCCTAGTTTGACTTTTGTAAAAGTGAAAATATGAGTGTGGATGAATGTAAAAGTCAAAATATAAATGTAAATGGTAAACATAGAGGTAAATAGACGTCTTATCCTTCATTTATTGCTTTGAGGATATGTCTCTTGGTGGTTAGATAAAGGAGGAATTTGTTGTGTAACCTCCCTAGTGTGTAGTTGAATACATATAGGTGCATGAATTTGAATTTATTGCTAGAAAATTGGACCTCCAATGGAGGATTTATATCTCAGTAGCTATATGAGGCCTTTTTTAATAATTTGCAAGGGTTGGATGTTGGAACATTGGACATTGAACTAGTGTATTTCATTTTGATCAAGTAATACAATGAATACATAGAAAATTTGCAACTTAAATTTATGGATTCATGTGGTGAGATTGTATGGCTATGTTTCTCCCTAGTAAGTCACTCCATTGAATACTTTCTCTTTCCATTACATATCTATTGCTTCCAGTCATTGTCTTTACAGTTCTTTAAGCAAGATTCATGAGTAATGCATGCCCTATTTTGATGAGATGATGATGTTGTGTTTAATTTCTTCTTGAGGAATGAATTCATATTTATATGCTTGTTCTTGATCTTTCTTTTCATCGTACACCATAATCATACAACCTATTTGGTAATTTTAGCTTGCCTACCTTGCCCCTTTATTCCCCTGTAATTTTTTCTGTTGTAAACCTACCAGAGTTTCAAGCCTAGCTCTAAAGGTCCATTTTCATCTAGCACAAAAATCCAAATCAAACAAACCCTAATATTCATATCTAGCCTAAAATATCCATGATCCAACCAATTTGGCTATGAATCTCATTGAGAGAGCCCTATTAGCCTAGTAGGGATAGCTATTAGGTCAAAGTGGTATGTGTTTACCTTTGTTGGTCTCCTTCTCAGCCTTCGGAGATCCAGTGGAGTGGTAAAAACAATGACAGCCAGAGTGCCATTCATCTTGCAAAGAACTCAACATTTCATTCCAGAACTAAACACATATAGCTCAAGTACCATTTCATACAGTTAGTGTCAGAAGATGGATAGTCGAAGCTGGAAAAGATACACACTAGACAAAATCCTATAGATATGCTAACAAAAGCTATAAGTAGGAAGAAACTGAGATTTTGCTTAGTTTAAATTGTTCTTAAATTATGATGATGAAGATGAGGAATAATCAGGTCCAAAGTGGAGTAATTGTCCAACAAATGAAGCAACAGTGGAGTTGCTACAATCAGTCTCCAAGTGAAATATTTTTGGGTGTGGAGCCTAATTATCTTTATTTATATGTATTTCCACATTGGACCCCTATTCTTAATGGGACAAAACCGCCGCTTTTCATTTGATTGTCGTTAGGGGGTCTATGGGGGGGGGGGGGTGGCGCAACAACGACCTTTTGGAGCCTCCCTTGGTGTAGGGTTTCAGGGGAAACGCCCCCAAAGCTAAAAACAAATGTAAAATATCCTTGTAAAATATTGTAATTTCATAGTCAATCTGGCCGTTCATTAGGAAAATAATATGGTGACATAAGTTATGTTTAATTTAGGGTTTTTTTCCCTAGAAGGCAACCCTTCTGTTGTATGAGAGAATTGTATTTCAACTGTGTGTTGAGGGTGTATATTATAAGTGAAAAATAGAAATGGGGACTGTGTGAGAGAGTAGAGGATATTAAAAAGGATCTGCTCTAGGTTGTGTATCTTCATTTTCTTGGGAAATATAAAGGAAGGACTGGATGTTTTCGTGGACGTAGCCCAAGTTGGGCGAACCACATATATATATGTGTCTCTCTTGTTTTACAAATTTTCTGTGTTTGTGTTTCTACATATTTTATGTGTTCCATTGCTATGTAATATATAATTTTATAACATGGTCAACATTGGTTAATGCTTTCCAGATTTATGCAATTCGTCCTGCACTGTAACCCAGAAAACTTTGGGCTCCTGCCACATATGCATAGTAGAGAAGAGCTTCTCTTTTTCTGTATGATTAATGAGAGGAGAGAGAAATATGTGTTGAGTGATGATGTCCAAAATGAGGAAAAGGTCTCTCTTATTTATACAATTCGTTGAGAATGGAGACACATCTATTGGGGCTTCATGAGGCTACATTAGACTTCTGGACGACCTTGACAATTTTCACATGTGTGAGAATTAAATTCAAAATCACACTTCTTCTCATCCAAACAAGACGATATTTAGATAAATATTGCACCTCTTGGAAAGAGGAATCTAATAAAAATATCATCTCCATCATATGAGCTATCCAAGGTGGAGTTTGGCCCTGGTTTCAAAATTTAACACTCCCTCTCAACTAGGGAGAAATCCACTTGCCAATCCATCTGTAAACCAGTACCATATCTGTCATCCCTGCTCTGCTTTGATTTTCTATATTGAATCATGAAGAAATAATGAAGAAAAAATGATCGAGAGTGAGTCACAATACCTTGCCACTCTCCACTGACCCAATATCAGTGCAAAGGTATAACTTCAATTGATCCCAGATCAACATCAAGCATCCTAGTATAGAGAGTGCGACAATACACGATGCGTCCATTGGTAGTGCTATGGTCTCTATCCTCATTTACCAACTCATTGGCCATATGAGAGGTACTTCCCATGTGTCCCAGAATACATGGGTAGGATGATGCAAATTCTCCAGCAGGGAAAGAATATATCACATCGTACTCACAACCATACGAATGGAAAGGAGAAACCACATCCTACAAACACATATCATAACCACACGTAGGGAAAGATTGAACCACATCCTACATGCATGCAAATGATCAACAACATGGGAAGGATGAACCACACCCTACATGCATGCCAACCAATCAATTGTAGGAAGGACCCTACTCGTGGGCAAAGTATGAACCACATCCCACCAACATGTCAACCATCAATCATAGGGAATGAACATCCTACATGCGGGGAAAGAGTGAACCACGTCCCACCGACATGTACACATGCAGATGCCTGAATAAATCTCTCATTGGGGGATACGTAGGAGAAGGTGAACCACTCATAGTGCTTATATATCACAGGAGAAGGTGAACCACTCATCCTATGGATATGTCATCAAAAATAGCGGAAGGTGAACAACTCACCATACATACATGTGTTCGCAATCGTAGGGAAAGGTGAACCACTCACCCTACACACATGTAAACCATCATGGGGTATTATAGGGGAAGGTGAACCACTCACCCTGTATATAACACACCACTAGGGGATGGTGAAATACTCAACCTATGGTTTCTCATAGCTCTAAGAAGTACCCCAAGCCCCTAGGAGCTCCCAGAACTCAATGTCCAACTCATGCGGGACCCTCATAGGAGGGTATTTATACGACTCCAAGTATCTCACGGAAGGTTAAAATTTTTTCCTTCCCCAAGGGCTTCATCAGAATGTATGCGACTTTATCATCATTCACAATGTGATGGAGCCTTATTGTTCCCTGCTGTACCATATCCTGGATAAAGTGGTACCTAATATCAATATGCTTGGAGTGGTTGTGGAACACGATATTCTCAGAAAGTCGAATCCAACTTTGGTTTTCGTAGTAGATCAAGGTGGTATCATGCCAAAAAAAACTCACTGAAGAGTTTCCTCAACCAAACAACTTCACAATAGGCCATACTAGCAACAATGTAGTCGGCCTCAACGGTGCTCAAAGAAACTGATTATGCTTCCTTCTCATCCTGTATATAGAATTAGAACCTAGTGAGAAGAAACATCTAGATGTTCTCTTATGATATACCACACTGCCAGGCCAGTCAGTATCAGAATAACCATGGAGCCTCAAATTCCAGGCAGTGTATCTTAATCGATAGTTGATTGTGCCCCGAAGGTATATCAAGAGATTCTTGGCAGAAATCCAATGTATGTGATGAGGCTCAACCATAAACTGACTCAATGTATTCATGAAAAAGAATATGTCTGGATGGGATTTCACCAAGAAACTCAGGGCCCCCACAATTTGACGATACTTAAAAGGATTTCCAAAACTGGGCCCAAAAATACTTGCACATGACTTTTGAAGTTGAGTTCTATCGGAGTAGTCACAAACTAAAAGTCCACCATCCCAAATATTTCAAGTAGATTCACAATATATTTTCCTTGAGAAAGGAAAATATCACCTAGATTTTGATGGACCTCCAAGCCTAGGAAGTAGTGCATAAGTCCTAGGTCCTTCATATCGAATTCGGAAACCAAATCCTTCTTGCATTGATAAATGAGAGGGTCTGCACCTGTCAAAAAGAGATTTTCCACATAAAGTACCAAGATGAGAGGTTTATCATTTTCAAAATTAAAGCAAAGGTTCAAATCAAATTCACTTCTTGTAAATCCCAGCTTCATTAGATAAAGGTAAATCCTCTCATACCAAGCCTAAGGAGCTTACTTCAACCCATAGAGGGTTTTATTAAACCTTCATACACGTGTCTTTAAATATTGAACTTCAAACCCCACATGTTTCTCCACTTAGAATTCCTACTTGAGCGAGCCATCAAGAAGGCAGTCTTGATATCCATTTGATGCAAATTCCATCTTTGAGAGGAAGCAAGGGAAATGATCGAAAATATGGTGGTATATCGGGAAACCGGTGAAAATATCTCATCATAGTCTACACCTTCCTTTTGAGATAAGCCTCGAGCAAAAAACCTGACCTTGAACTTTTCAACACTTCCATCAACTCCATGTTTGATTTTGTAGAGCCATTTCGAGATGAATTTTT
The DNA here is from genome assembly GCA_034641835.2 of Pinus albicaulis. Taxonomy (NCBI): domain Eukaryota; kingdom Viridiplantae; phylum Streptophyta; class Pinopsida; order Pinales; family Pinaceae; genus Pinus; species Pinus albicaulis. The sequence goes on from CM076578.1 coordinate 1,711,008,516, forward strand.
TTTTTTCCTTGGGTCTAGGGACCACATCCCAGACATCATTCTTCATAATCGACTCATACTCTTTGTTCATTGCCTCCTTCCAAACTTGGTGCTTCACGGATTATTCAAATGTGCAAGGCTCAATTTGAACAATGGTGCTTATGGCAGCTAAGTACCCTTGGTACCTATTTGACTTAATTTCACGAAATGTCCCCCTTGGTGTAATATGTCTCTCAGCATCTTTGACAGTGTCCCTAAGCCATGAGGGTATCCTTTTTGAGGAAGGGGATCCATGAGGAGGTGGATCAATGGGATGGATGGATCTTCAACATCAGACATCAGTTCGTCCTTTGGTTCTTCCTACTTTCACGCATCTTCATATTTGTACTTCCTTGAACTTGGAAGATCTCTAACCTTCCCAAGGGAAATGTCTTCATCGAAGATGACATCATGAATTATTTCCACTTCTCTTTGACCAGGCTCATAGATTCTATATGCTTTTGAAGTTTCACTATAACCCACAAATGTTGCCTTCTTCCTAGAAGCATCCAAATTGCTTCTCTTTTCTTTCAACACATGAAAATATACGGGACTACCAAAAATTATAAAATGAGAAACATCAAGCTTATTACCAGTGAAAAATTCTTTGGGAGTTTTGGAGCCCAATTCTTGATGTTGGCATTTATTTTGAACATACACGGCAATGCTGGCAGCTGCTCCCCATAGGAACTTCGATAGGCCTTGATCATGAGGCATAGCATGGGTGGTTTTCTTCCTTTCAAAAAATCCATTTTTCTCAGGAGTATATGCAGTGGTAGTATCCCTCTTAATGCTAGCTTATCTATTGTAATAGTCATTGAAATCATTTGATTCATATTAGGTTCCATTATCGGTCCTCAATATTTTGATATTCTTCCCTATTGATTTTCAACCATGGCTTTGAAAGAACGAGATCAATTGAAATTTTCATCCTTCTTCTGCAAGAAATAAATCCAAGTTTTGTGAGATAAGTCATCCATAAAAATGACATAATACAAATGTCCTCCCAAAGATGTTACAGGAAACATACTAGATAGATCAGAATGAACCAATTACAAAATTTTGGTAGTCTTTCTATCACTTGAGGGGAATGGTCCCCTTGTATGTTTTCATTCGGCACAACCCTCACAAAAACCTTCATGTTCTACTTTAAATTCAGGAATAATTGTGACCATCTTCCTTGCATCGGGTAGAGCCTTATAATGAAGATGAGCAAACCTTTGGTTCCATAATTTGGATTGAAGAGATGTGTCACAAGACATAGCTCCTAGTGGACTTCCTCCAACTTGATATAGGTTGTTAGAAAATTATATATTACAGAACAATGCAACACATAAAATATGCAGAAAAACAAACACAAACACAGAAAACATATAAAACAAGAGAGACACAAATATACATGGTTCACCCGATTCGGCTATGTCCACCCTGAACAACTAGTCCTTCCTTTCTATTATCCAACAAAATGAAGAGACACAACCTACATGAGATCCGTTGTAATATCCTATGTTCTCTCTCATAGTTTTCATTTCTGTTTCTCGCTCATAATACCCATACAACACACATCCGCAATACAATGCCCTCATACAAAAAGAGGGGTTTCCTTCTAGGGCAAAAAACCCTAAATTAAACATAACTTCTACCGTCAGATCATCCGCCTAATGAACGACCTAGATTGAATAGAAATTACAATATTTTTACAAGGAAATTTTACATCTGTTTTTAGCTTTTGGGGTGCTGCCCCCGAAACCCTCCGCCAGGTGGGGGCTCCATTAAGTCACAAGCCCCCCCCCACACCCACAGGTAGCATTCAATGACGAACGACGTTGCCGCCCCATTAAGAACATGGGTCCAATGCTGTGATACATCTAAATAAAAAAGATAATCAGGCTCCACACCCAACAATAGGCTGTCAGACTTGAATCTAAGAGTGAATTCTTCTTTGAAGTTTCTTTTCCAAACACGTACCTTTCCATCAATGAATTCCACCTTGTTTCTTTGAACCAACATTGTTCTACATTTTATCATGAGTGGAGAATGCAATGGGATCATTCCTATTTGAAGCCATTTCTCTCTCTATAATCCTTGTCTATTATTGAGTGCAACTAGTCAACAATTAATCAAATCCTAGAATCCTTTCATTTTTGAGGATAGTGGCGTTGAACACATCCCATTCACGAGGGAGACCTCCAAGGGAAATGAGAGTGGGCTCCTTGTTAGAAATAACTTATCCAATAGATAGAAGATCATTTTTTATTTTGGTAATCCTCATTAAGTAGGATTGGATGGTTTCCCCTCTATCCATCTTGATGTCCTTCAGATTTTTTCTGAGAAAGAGGATTTTGTTTGCATTTCTAGCTTTGAACATGCTAACCAACTTGTCATACATCTACTTAGATGTTCCAAACTTGGAAATGTAAGAAAACAAATGTTTTTGAATAGAATCCCTAATGATATTCTTAGCTTTGACTTCACCTTTATTGTACTTTAACTTAGTGGTCGTTGGTGCATTTGTAGGAGGCTCAACAATCTTTAGTTGCACATAATCCATGAATTCATTTTCTTCCAAAGCCAAGTCTATATAACCATACTTATCCTTGAGCTTGTCCTTAGATTTGAAGTAAGATGAGGAGGCCATTGAATCTTGTCCTTGTCGAATAGATCTCAGTGATTTCTTTTCTCACTCTTGCTTGGGCTTTGTCTTCACCTTGGGCTCTGATACCATGTTAATTTGAGATAAAAATGGTATGTTCTATGCTTAAGAGCAGTTTAATTCAAATTTTATTTTCAACCCAATATCAATTTCCAGATTAGCAATCACATTAACATTGATAGTAAATGCAAATAGAACATAAAAGATAAGTAGAAGACAAGCCAAGACAAGCGGACACAACATTTGGCATATGCCATGGAAAAAGCCCAATGTGGGGAAAACCCTTTGATAAGATCTTCTTATTATTCTTAAAAAATTCAGTAGAGAGAAATAGTACATCACACAAAATTCACTTTCCCAGACACTGTCAAAAAAATCCAGTCAAACAATAGTCAACAGGATGCCCTAACCAAAAAGTCAATGTTGGTCAAACCAACAATAATTCTCCTCCAAAGTAGATCGGTCAAACCCAATTCGACCTCCAAATAAAGTCAAATTCAAACCAAAAATAATTATGAAATATTTAGTCAAACCCAGTCAAAGCTACTGTAATTTTATGCGGTCAAAACAAAAGTCAACACTGAATTCAACTTCGGTCAAACTGCTCCAATTTCCTCAGGATCTGTGCCAGTCAATGTGGCCTCAAGAAATTTGATGAAATGCCTGAAAAACAAAGTCAAAAGAGAGGTGTTGAGTCTCAGTCAACGCTGTCCAAATTTATGCAATTTGTCCGACACTCTAACCTAGAAAACTTCGGCCTCTTGCTAGATGCGCAAAGCAGAGAAGAGCTGCTCCTTTGCTGTACAAACTAATGAGGAGAGGAGAGATAAAGACGTGTTGAGTGATGATGTCCAAAATTAGGAAAATATCTCTCTTATTTATACAATTCGTTGAGAGTGGAGACACATCTATTAGGGATTCATGAGCCTACATTAGACTTTTGGCTGACCTTGACAATTTTCACATGTGTGAGAATTAAATTCAAAATCACACTTCTGCTCATCCAAATAAGATGATCTTTAGATCAATGTTTCACCTCACGGAAAGAGGAATCCAATAAAAATATCATCTCGATCATATGAGTTGTCCAAGGTGGATTTTGGCCCTAGTTTCCAAATTTAACATGGGGGCAACATCCATTTACTAGTCATGCTGGCCCGCAACAGACTTATGCTGGGGCGAACCCTTTTCCTCAACAGTGAGTGCATCATTTTAATTATTATATAGGGGGGGGATCGTAAGGTTGGTCAGGGGCTTCTCCTGCCTATGACCCATTTATTCAACTATGTAATCCATTTTTATCTCCTCTCAATTTACCAGATTTGGAAACATTGACTAATGAGCCCATCCGTCATGATCCCTTGTGGACCCCCATGCTCGCCAAATTACCGTTAGATATTCCCAAGTTTGAAGCGAATCCTAGGGAGATTACATCCACTCACATTACCACCTATAATTTATGGTTCTCATATAATTGTTTGGAGGACGATTCTATTAAACTTCACTTGTTCAATTGTACGTTAACTGGGGATGCGCAAAGTGGTATATCGAGTGAGATACTGCATCCTACAGTGACTTTGCCTCCCTAGATTAAATTTTTTTGAAACATTTCCAGTTTCCTACTTGGTATGGTATCGAATCTGATCTCTTGTCCAAATTAAAACAAGATGATGCCACATTAATTTATGATCACATTCATGAGTGATGTCGTCGCAAGAGGTTAGTGAGAACCAATTTACCTGATGAAAGATTACGTAAATAGTTAATTCACTCTCTTCGATCCCATATTTCCAAGGATGTGTCCATATTTCGATCCATTACTGAGGAACAAGCCATTTTAGCTTCCCAACAACTGGATATGATTTACTCAAAATCGAGTATGCTATACAAAGTGTTACCTAATGCACCTAGGCCTTCTATTGACCCTCCCAAACCTGTTCTTGACCCACATGCCAATGGAGTGATTGGGTTTGTTTCTGATTCCATGAGCCAACTTGCTGCCCACCTTGGGAAATTTATTGTTACATCTCAAGAACCAACAAGTGCATCTGGATCTGCTAAAGCACCCCCTCCTGAGCAGTCCACCGATGTTCTCATGGTGAAGTCCACTCAGTCAAAGAAAAACAAACAATCGAGTGATAAAAAGAATAATAAGAGACATAAACAAGAGAATCAAAATGCTCAGGAGTCCCAGCCCAACCCTCAGAATTAGGGAGGGGGCACTAGTGAACGTCATCATGAAGTCATGTTCCCCTGTAAAATTTGTCAAGGCAACCACCTTACTCATGAGTGCCTTCGAATGGATGAAGTCCATAGGCTTATTTCACCACCATCTACTCAATAGCCTACTGTTTTGACTCCATTGTTCCTTGTAAGACCTCAAAATTAGATGGTTTCTCAACCTTATTGACCTCCTCAAGGGGGAAATGAGGGGTCCTCTTCCCATCCCCCTAATAGTTCGTCCGTATTTATGTGCAAGGAATATGTAAACGTGACTACACGAGCCAAACCATATGATGTGTCTGAGTCGAGTTCTCCTTCTAAGGACTCACCAGCTCCACCTAGTTCCACTAGGCCTCTCACTTTGGATAAGCCTATAAAACTTTTCTATCGCCCCCCAAGGGTGTTCTTTGTAAGAAAACGCACAATCCCTTTGCTAGGGCCACTCAAAATTACAACATTGTTGAATATCTTTCCTAGGCACCTTGTGCCATGTCTACCTTGGAGATTTTGCAAAGCTATCCTCAGTAGCACAAGGTATTATTGTCTGCGATTGGTGGAGTTTATTTATTTGACTCAAGTCTCATTTCATTTAATGTTGACAAAGATGCTCCTCATCTTTCCCATTATATTTCTTGTCAGATCATTGTGCATGTTTTCAAGAAAAATATTCATTGCACTTTGGTGGATGAAGGATCTTCCACGTGTGTCATGTCAGCGTCGTGTTAAAAGGATCTTGGCTCTCCGATGCTCGCCATGTCCAACACAACTCTCCAAGCCTTTGATGGACGCAATTTTGTACCTAAGGGGTTCTTACCAAGTTTCCATTGAGCTAGGGGGAAAAAATGTTGATGTCGATGTTGAAGTTGTCGACGCTCCTTTGGAATATAACCTACTCCTTCGCCGAAGTTGGTTTTATGTGACGACTGCAGTCATCTCATTTGTGTTCTATCTAATTTTCTTTCCTCATGAAGGAAAAATTGTCACTATTGATCAACTTGAATATTGCGTGCCGTCAGCCAAGATTTCCACCACGAGGAATTTTGTACCACTTTTGGGAGATCACACTGGTCAATTTTAGAGTGTTGCTGCAGGACTCTTCAAAAGTTCAACTCTTATGGGAGTTTTCCATTAGCTACCCCCTCCCAACACTCCCTCTATCTCTTCATCTAAATATCCCATGCATATGATCTGTTACGACACCTGTGGACCCCATATACCTCCTAATCCTTGGGTGGCGTCTCATGATCTTATGGAAGACAATCAAGCTAGTGAGCCTCTTCTGCCACCTTTAGTGGAAGATATTTCCTCCTTAGCAGTCCCGTTAGTACCTCCCAATGCTGGTTACAAAATCCATCCTAATATGGAATATGACCGGATTCCTTTGTCAACACAGGCTTCCCCTCTGCCTATTCCACATGATTCTCTTGATGATACACTTCCCCAGTTAGTCAAATTGAAGGTTATGAATCTCTCCATTGACAATCCTAAGGAGATTATGCATATTCTTGCCTCTAGTCTCCCTGATTTGAAACACATAGATATTGGTGACCAAAATCTTGAATCGACCCATGGGGAATCTCCTTGACCTTCCCTAGAAGTGCCACCCATGGACCGAGTCAAGCCTTGGGTTTCTACTACTTAACTTGCCAATGAATTGTCCAACTCCTTACCACCTGTTGACGGGCATCTTTTATCCCCTTTATGTCTTGATCCTTCCTTATTTCCTCAGGTTGATTTTGAGAGCATGACTATGTTAGAATGTCCCTAGCATGGTAGACCTTTCTGGATTTGGAAGTTTTATTTCCTTTGGCATGGCCCCACATTGATGCGCCATATGGTCCCCTCAGCCACCATGAGTTCGCGTATAGAAACCCTTGGCATGTGCTTGGGTGTGGGCACACTTTAGCGTGACCTACTGGAATGTGTTACGCTTGTACATATTTTACATGTGAGTGTGATGCTTTATATTTTTTTGGTTTGGTGTGTGATCTGAGTATTTATCATGCCTTATTTTTTCCAAAATCCCTCTTTTATATATATATATAATTTAAAAAACCAAAAATATACTTCTTGTTTTTCCCTCGTCCATGATTATTTATTTCATTATGTGATTTAACCATGGGTCTAGTCTTTCTATATGGTTTTTACAGCACAACATGGAATTTTTATTGCGACATCCATGGACCTTAGGTACATTTATTTTGACCCTGACATGTATGGGTAGGTCATTTTTGCCATCATTTTTGCATTTTGACCCCTATTGTCATTTTATTCCTTAGGTCTGATCCTGTTAAGTTACAACTTTATCCTATTTCCTTTTATGCACGTCATCGCTTGGTGGTGGAGTTTACTCGCTCATGGATACCCTAGTTAACACCTCTTTTTCTATCTTGGTGTCCATGCAGTCATTTTTGTTCTCTTTTCAGAACCCCTCCCTCTGAATTTCCATGACTTAGAATCTGAGCCTCATGTCCTCTTCTTCATCTATTTTTTGGCAATATCCTAGAAGGATTCCACACTTTATCCCTTCTGATTGCCACTTTTTATCAGCCTACTTTTGCAGTTTGAGCCTTGGTTTGTCTCTTCCATTGTCATCATCTGCTTGGCCTATCATTCGCTTTCACTTGGTGTTTTAACCTTTCTTGGAGGGACCACTGTGATGAGTGGTTCTATTAGCCAACCTCTTGTCATATTTATGTCATGAGAAGTTCCACCATTATCGAAACCAGTTGCTATCCTTTATACCACTTGTTCATCTAGGATGAGTTTTCTTTAAGCTCTTTTTAGACTCCTTAATTAAGAAAATATTGCTGAGTGAAATTGTCTCCTTCACACTTGTAAGAGTACCTAAAGGGTTGTCCACCCAGTATAAAATTAACCCTTTTCCGAACTAGGATAGACTAGTTATGAAAAAGGAATACCCTAGTCTACTTGGTTAGGAGGTTCTCCCTTGTATACTTTTATCTCCTTTTCGGGCTTGGGGGACAAATTTAAGAAAAATGAACTTATAAAAAAGAGAAGGGAGGGAACATTTATTTCCATTAGTCATCAACACGACAATGTCAATCACGTCGCCCTTGAACATGGCACCTGTCTACTTCATTATCTCACATTTGGGTTTTAGCTTGCCTATGATCCGTACCATCCATATGAGTCGTTTTACTCCTCTGGATGGTTACTCTTCTAGTCATATGGAGAATTCCTTGATGCCTCGTGCATCATTGCATGATATTACATGGTGCTCATTAGTCATGCTAACAAGTCAATATTTTGTTGTGCCGTTATGTGTTCAAGGGAAGTATCAGCTTGTGTTAGCCATCTGTAGTAGCCTGTTGACCTTTTTTGCGTCGGCCATGCCTGTGTTATTCACACTTTATCGCTTCATGAATTCATCCATACATCACACCATCTTGGTATATGATATGTTGATTGATGGGGGATACATCAAGGCCCTCCTTCGATGAATATTTTCCTGTCGACTTCATATCATTATAAGCTATAGGAACCAGTATTACCTTGGAGCTTGTAGACCTCAATGGCAGGCTTCCTCGTGATTGAAAATTGGTTTACATCATTGGCTTCTGATTGGTTGAGTTAACTAGTGTTCAACACCAGCTCAGCTATTCACACTTAGTGGAATGTACTAGGTACCTTGGGGTCCATTTTCCTCATTGGTGGATTCCCTCACGTCTGTCACCGGTTTACCTCATTGGCAGGTAATTTTTCTATTTATATCATGATCGATCACAACTCATGTATTCACATGATATAGATTCCTACCATCAGGGTTATGTCAAAGAACCTAGGTTAGGGACATATCACTCTTATATGGCACCCTTCCTAGGCTGCGTTGGAGTTATGTATCATATATGTACTTTGAGGGCTATCCTGAGACACTTCTCCGTCTTTCATGTGTCCATAGTCCTACTGATGTATAATGTGACATAGATATGATTGTATTTGTTAGTGGCTATGATCTATCTATTGAGTTACATGGATCCAATGTGTATATGTTTCATGGCCATGTTCTAGCATTTCATGTCATGGATCCGAAATGTATGTTTTGGTGGCCATGTTCAGTATCCTCTTATGACTGAGCATGGGTATGCTTGCCTCGGGGATGTTATCAGCACAAATGGACAAAAGCTCCAGAGTCTTCTGATTCACATCCTTGCCCTTGTTTCCTCACTCCTGTTTTGATCTCTCAGCTTTATCATAATGTATTTAGGCCATAAAATTCTCTTATGACCTCATACATTAGGGGGCATCTGTTATCAACCTATTTTACCCCCTGGATCAGTGACCCTTAGTCCTCATGGATGTTTGAATTTTTTCAGACCTGGGACCTATTTTTTCCTAGTTTGACCTGTGGACGCATGCATGACATCCTATGGGTATGTCTAGAGCCTTCCAGATGCTCCGAGGCCTTCCTTATGGGAGCACCTAGGGACTTTTTCACACCTTTCTTTGCCAGCGTCCAGGGATGAATTTTAGAGTGCCTTAGTCCTTAGGAGATCAATTCGATTTGTTGCCTATTCAAGCTAGCCAAGACTTATTAGTTAGAAGTCTCTATGACTTATCGTTGTCCTGAGAATATACATACATCATCTTGGGACCTCTCTTCTGCCTATTTGTACTAGATCATTTAAAAGGGCCAGACTATTTTTGGAGAGCCATCTTGAGTACATGGTACTATATTTCCATTTGTGAGAGAGATTGTGATATCATTGCCATTTTTATTTTTCTCTTCATGCTCATTTCCTGTATATAGTGGGGAAACTTTGCTAGATTGCGAAGAGGAATATTTGGGGAAAAGGTATAAGCATTGTAAAATTTTTCATGATTAATGGAATCATGTATTCCTTCCCTGCATGAATTTGTATTCAACATGTTATATGGTTGATTCTATTGCTTTTTATCTTACGATCTTCCGATGAAGATCACCTGTTGTCTTTGTTTTGTTGTGATTGTGTGTAGGGATAAGAGATCGAGTGCAGATGTGGTGGATTGTTCGAGTTGAGTTTAAGATCTGCATTGAACTCAAAAACCTTCTTTGATCTGTGAGGATTCCAAGTGTGATCTCATTTCCTTATAGTGTATAACCGACTGTTTGATGCATGAATGATCATTTGGGATCGAGGATTTCTTATTATTATATTGATATTTCTTTCTCTGTCTGGTGATCTGATTTGGACACAAGATCACGGAGCAACAAATCCTTGCAAATTTAGATGAAACAAAATTCCCTATATTACCATTAAATTATAGATGTAGGATTAGATGATTGGTTCATACCTTTTTCTAAATGCTTTTCCTTGATGTTGTTTGGTATAAATTTCAATCTCGTTCTTAATGCTCCAAGAAAGGATGTACAAAGACACAAACATACAAATTATCAAAGCATGTGATACATAAATTATTTAACATAATACACAAGTGATCAAGGAATCTAATAACAATCACTATAAAAATGAATGTGGAAAATAAACATGCATTGTATTAATATGGAAAAGGAGAGAGTTACAACTAAAGCCTTGATGTTGATAACTTCCTCCCACTAGTCCTCAATTCCAACCTTTCATTCAAAATCCTTCAATGGATACTTCCATAGAGTGGAAGTATAGATTCAAGAGCAAAAATTCCAACCTCATTTCCTTCGAGTGCATTTTATTTGTAGGATATTTGAGATCCACTTAGGTAGGAGTTATATCCACAATGGAGGGGATGGAATCCACTATGCTAGGGATGAGATCCATCATGGTTGGAGTTTTATCCCATATCCTCACCACTTGGAAAGATACCTTCACAAGGCTTCTATAATGGAAGCTTCATAATCTTTTTATTTTTACTTTTTACCCATGTAGGAGGAGAATCACACTTTTAGTGAAGGAAAGTTGCGACAAGATCACAACATGTTTATTATGCAAGGAGTGATTTCACAAGTTTAATAATAGCACTTGCGATGGTCTCTAAAAATAAGGTTTTAAAGTTATGTAATCAACGATTCTTATACTTCATGGAGAGGTATTTCTTCAAAATTCCTCATGGATTGATGACAATATTTATTTGGATGGTGAAAGATCTGTATTTGACATCATTTGCATGGAGGCCAATTGCACATGCTGTCACCACCCCAAGCGGTAGCACTATTAGACGAACACGTGTCAATGGCTTTCCAAGTGGCATGCTTAGTCTGTCTGCTCACCAACTAGCAACCTCGTTTTCTGAACATGTCGTGACCTTGTTGCCTCTTCAAGTGACGTACAATATGTGAGACACATGGAAATTTTAGTATATTAAGAGACAATCCCTTTGTTGTGAAAGGAATCAATGCTTAAGATATTTTAAAGGTGTGTCACATAAATAATTTTATCACGAGGTCTCAGTTTTATCCCACTGGAAACTAGTTTTCTAAAACCCTTAATGATCTGGAATAATAAAATATTTCACAATGCCATTGACTGCTGATATTTGAATGGAAAAGAAGAAATGCAGGGGAAACTCAAAGTAATATGTTGTAAACACAGAATCTATTACTTTTAAATTTTAGATGAAATTCATGGAGAGAGGGGAAACTTAAAATAACATGTTGTAACACAGAATCTCTTATTTTAAAATTTCAGAGAGAGTTTGTGAAAAGAGGGGAAACTCAAAATAATATGTTGTAAACACATAATCTATTACTTTTAAGTTTCAGAGATAATTTGTGAAGGGAGAAGAGATGGAGTGAAGGAGCGCTTATTAAGGCTATTTAACTCTTACTTACAAACGTAAAATAGAGACCAGATGCTTCTTTACTTCACTTCATTCAAGGAAGAAATCACATAAAATGGCACAAGAAACACGAATCACCATCAAAAGTTGTAGGAAACTTGCTGCTTCTTTCATTCACCCATTAGAAAAAGAAGTACAAAATGTAGTCCCCAAGAGGTCCAGAACTCAGAACCCTTCCTCTCTCTTTCTCTCTTCCTTAAATAAAAACAAAAGCAGTTTGTAACTGGTCAAGCTTCTTGAAACTCCTAGACTGCCAAAAAATGTTAAACTACTTATTACATTTCAATCGAGGACACCATCGTAGCTTCGATCTTAACAAAGAAAAAAAATAACACTTGGTATATAATCCTTTTGCTAAATCTGATTTGTTGCTGATGTGTCTCCTTTCGTTTCGGTCATGTTGTCCTAATAGTCTGCATAAATGCATCTCCACTTGACTCTGCCCATGATTTTTCATTTCGAACACTGTCATCATGTCACATGCTACCTAAATCTACCTCTTCTGCTTGTGCCTGCTGCGTTTCATCTTCTCTTCTCCTTTGTTCTGCGTCGGGTCACTTACCTGAGTCCACTGCCCATGTTCAGACTTTATTTCATTATCAAGGCATAACAGCTTTTAAGACTTCTACATGTAGTGTCGGGTCTTTTTCCACCCGAGTCTACTCCCGCGTTCAACCTTTTCTTCATAAAACGCCGCAAGACTTGGACCTGAAATATATTCTATTCACCCCTGAAGAATGCATCACATCCACTTTCTATCACATTTCGACATTTCACCAGTTTTACGTTATAATCATCATTTTCATCCTCCAATGTGATTTAACACAGGAAATGCTTTACGTCTAGATTTCATTAGGGGGATTTTGAGGTCTAAAATAGGCCTCCTAAGGAAAATGTACAATCAAAATTCACTTTATGAGAACCTGTTGTGGATGATTTTGACACCCCCCTAGAGACAGTCTAGAGTTGCCATAGACCAGTGCCTAGGACATCTTAATATAGCAAGGAGCCCTTTATAGTTTGGGTTGTCAGTCCAAAGACTCACTTACTATCTCTTGTTTTGAACAAGGGAATTAATTTTGAATGGGACCAATCTCTCTCAGAAGCTGATACAAAGATAAGAATAATGTAGGAACATGATGTAAAACTTCAGCATGAAAGCATTAGACAGTTAAGAGACCGCTTACTGTAAAGAGGGTCGATTCAAATAATATATCATAGAAATCAAATATCAGGAAGTGAGTGCAGTGAGGAAACATAAGAAGATATTAGCTGACATGAGACTGATACCCAGATACACAATAGAACCGTATAAGGGCGCACCAATTTACGAATCCTTATATGACAATGGCGTTTTAAAAGCACCCTCCTCAAGCAACTAATATAGTAGAAAATATGGAAAGAGTGAACATGGAACAGTATATCATGACTAGGCCTATTTAAAGCGCTTGACTAATTCCAGAAAGGGCACCACTTAAGATGAATCCTTACTGCAAACTAGTGAGCCACTCGCATTCTAGAACACGATACAAGAAGATAAATTGCATGAAATGAGATGATGTATTAACACATAAGAGAAATTACATACTGTGAGATACCAAAGACCAGAATCCTCAATACAGTTATAACCCCTCCTCACTGAGACCCTACGGGCTCTGAAACTTCATACAGGAATGTTACAAAATGTATATAGCAGCCTTCTCGCTGCACAGTTTGCTGATAGAAATCTGGAACCCTTCAAATGTCTTATTTATGAGTATTTATAGAGAAGACAGAAACTTCTAGAGGAGGAGGGAGACGAGGCACAATTAATGACTCAGTTTGAATAAAATGGCGGAAAACATTCGCGCCTTCTCTATGAATGACTGACTATAAATGAATATACCTAACAATCTGTCTAAAGAAATAAATGCTGAGATATAAAAATCTCCTTATATACAAGACAGAAATAATAAAATATATACACTGTGATGCTTTTAGCTGAGGGAAAATCTGCTGCCGTAAGAGATTTGAAATAATCTGCATTCCTGTACTGTACTTTTGGCTCCTGGCTTTAGATTTAAATCTTGGATCTTTAATACGGGGCGAATTTATCTGGAGCGTTCTGAGAATCCATATCTGTGTCTTCTTTAATGGCGGTCATTCCTCGCGCCAACCCTCAGCTTCTTCATTAAATTTCACCCCAGGAAAACGTCTTTCATGGGGCCCGAACCTTTGTAATAGCGGCAACGGATTAAAGTATCTTCCTGTTATCTTGAAACCTGCAAAACCCACCAAATATTAGAAAAACCGACACAGATGAAGGCGGGGATGATGGAGGTGGTGATGAAGACGACGTCGTGGATATGAACAGGGGACGGAAATACACAGGGTGGGAGAAGAAGAGCGATGGAGATATGGAGTTAATAGGCACAGTGCATAAAACAGTTAGGTCGTGGGGAAATAAATAAAATGGGGAAGTATAGTAAAAAACACATGCACATATATATATATATATATATATATATATATATATACGGTGGATGACACCACGAAAACATGTGGGCACGACACATGGGCGTACGGGGGAACGAGCAGGAGGACGACGTGGCAGAGTCAACGAGCGAGAGTGGGTGAAAATGACACGGTGGCAGGCCATAGGACATGGCGAACACATGTTAACGGGCAGACAGTTTTGATACATCTCCGTCGTTGGATAGAGATCGGGAGATCCAACGATTCACATAAATTCCGCTGCCCGGCCCTGGTGAGGTCTTTAACGCGCAGGAGGAAAGAAGTTTCCCACCCATACTGGGGACACGCGCCACTTTTTGTATGGGATCGCTTCCCCGCGGTAAATACTGTCGTTTCAATGAGAGTGGTGCGGGGTAATACCACCTGTTTCATGCGCGTGGGGCCCTTCACATTGGATTGATCACCACACCATGGATTTGGATTTTAATCGGACGGCCACCATTGCGCCCGATTATTAAAATGGTAGGCCCTTTTTCTTTTTGGCTTATGGTCTCTGGCCTCCAGTCGTATGAAAACAACAAGGAGAGGGGCTTAAGACTTGGGGGCTTCGGTCCAATATAATTTAAATAGCGGATTTTAAACCTTTGGATAATGTATTTCGGGGCGGAGAAGGTGGCGATGAGCGCGACATGGGGGTTTTTGACCATAAAGACGTTGGAAACAGATTTAAAAGGAGCCAGGGGCTAAAATTAAAATGGGGGAGGGAATATGTACAACATCGGCTCCATCTGGGGACGGCATGGTCGTCCTCGGGCATGTCGAGAACACGCAGACCACTGAATAGTTCATTCTGTTCCTCAATTCCTCTGCGCTTCTCCTTCAGGTAATTATCAAAATATTTTTTCTTTGCAAAAATAAAAATCAAACAACTTACATACAGTATATACAATCAGGCATTACCGGCCTGGGTCAGAATTGAAAATACGGCTTGAGGAATTGGCCATTCACGGGCGCATCCAACAAATCACCTTGCAGATTTTCTAAATGAAAGGTGTTGTTTTTTCCCAGCTTCACTATTTTGAATGGCCCAAACCATAATGGATCAAACTTAGCATGCTTGCCCTTTTCAGCTCTGCGAACATCCCATCTAAGAACCAGGTCTCCAACTTGAAAATTTCTATCCTTTGCATGCTGATCAAAGACATTCTTCATTTTTTCCTGGTATTCTATCAATCTCTGATCTACCTGGTTCCTTGTTTCCTCTAATTCTACCAGCTGATTAATTCTTCAGATCATGTCATCTGGTTCTTCCTGGTTTTCCTGCATAAAACGTGCCACTGGCAATGCCAATTGCAGTGGAAATACTGCTGCTCTTCCATATACCAGTTCATAGGGTGACTTCCCTGTTGCTCTCTTGCTGGTTATCCTATTTGCCCATAGAGCAAATTTCAATTGAGAGTCCCAGTTTTTCTGATTTTCTGCTATTGTTTTCTTCAGGGCTCTCACCAGGGTTTTATTAGATGACTCTGCTAGGCCATTTCCCTGTGGATAGTATGCTGTAGAATGAGTCAGAATGATGTTATATCTTTGACAAAAATTCACAAATCTGGCAGACTTGAAAGCCTGTGCATTGTCAGTTACAATTCTAGCAGGACAACCAAACCTAGATATGATATTATCCTCTATAAACCTCATGATTACAACATCTGTAGCGTTTCTGGTAGGTATGGCTTCCACCCATTTCGTGAAATAATCTGTGGCTGTCAGAATCCATTTATGTTGGCCACTTGATGGGGGATGTATCTCTCCTATAAAATCCAATCCCCATTTCTGAAAAGGTTCATTTACATGAATGGGAATAAGGGGCAATGCTGCTAATTTCTGCCTTTCTGCAAATCTTTGGCACTTGTCACACGCTCTGACCCAAGCAAAAGTATCTGAATACAATTTTGGCCAGTAAAAACCAGCCCTCAAGATTTTATGAGTTGTTGCCCTCCAGCTGTAATGTCCTCCACATATCCCCTCATGAAATTCTGTCATTACATCTTGCACTTCATTTTCTGTGAGGCATAACAGCAATACACCTAGAGGGTCTCTCCAATAGAGCTGTCCATTAGCAATTGCATATTTCTGAGATTTCATCCTTACATCTCTATACTTCACTTTGTCACAGCCCGGTGGACAACTAAGTGTTAAAAGATATTCAACAATCTCTTTGTACCAAGGACTAGTTAGATATTTCATGTGTATTTTTTGAGTAGCCATCTCTAGTCCATGCTGCTCTTCTTCTTTTTCTGATTCTTCATTTTCTATCACAGACAAATTAATACCCAAAGCTTGATGATTTGATTCAGATAACATCTTGGCAAGTCCCTGTCCTTTCACCAACTTAGTAGGCCTTATATCCAAATCATATTCTTGGATTTTTGCAATCCATCTTCCTCTTCTACCTTCGCTGTCTCCCTGAACCAAAATATCTTTGACTGCTGCTGTAGGGACATAGGCTGTAATGTGAGATTGCAAAATATAAACTCTAAAAGCTTTAAGGGACTTTACCAGGGCATATGCCTGCTTCTCCAATATATTGTATTTTAATTCAGCATCATAAAGCACTTGACTGAAGAAAGCTATAGGCTATTCATAACCCTCTTCATTCTTCTGCAATAATACTCCAGCAATTGTATGAGGTGAAGCAAATGAGAATATCATAAATGGCTTTTTGTAATCTGGTCCTGCTAGCACAGGAGCTTCAGCAAATGCCTGTTTTATTCTTGTGAATGCATCTCTAGAGTCCTGGGACCATTTTACTTCATTCTCATTTTTCAACATATTGGTTATATGCCTAACTATCTCAGCATAGTTAGGAATAAACCTTCTTAGAAAATTATTTCGGCCTAGAAATACCTGTACTTCCTTTTTATTCCTTGGTAGAGGAATGCTGTTTATTATTTCAACCCTCTTAGGGTCAATTTTCAGACCATCTTTAGTCACAATGTGCCCTAAGAGTTTTCCCTCATCTAATGCGAATAAGGACTTTTGAGGATTGAGAGAAAGGCCGTACCTCCTGCATTTTTCAAAAGTTCTTCTTAGATGCTCAATATGCTCATCATCATTCTTTGAGAACACTGTGATATCATCAAGATAAACTACCAAAAACTTGTCCTGCTCTCCCACAAAGGCTATGTCCATTGCCCTCTGAAAATTAGCTCCTGCATTGATTAATCCGAATGGCATCCTGGCATACATAAAGGTTCCCCATGGTGTAGTAAATGCAGTTTTATTCTGGTCTTCTGGGAACACAGCTACCTGATTATAACCAGAAAATCCATCCATCATTGACATTCTTGATGCTCCTACTAATTTCTGCAGGATGTGGTCCATTTTAGGCAGTGGATAATTATCTTTGAGAGATGCTCTATTCAAATTCCTGAAGTCCACACACAGCCTTATTTCTCCATTCTTCTTTCGAACAGGAACAAGGTTCGCTATCCATTCTGAGTACGTTAATGGCACAATTATCTTGGCCTTCAGTAATTTCTTAATTTCTTTTTCAATTGAGGGAAGCAGCAAGGGGTTTATCTATCTGAGCTTCTGCTTGTATGGCTTTGCATCTTCCCTCAGTGGAATATTATGCTGTATAATATTTACATCAAAAGTGTTTAGGTCCTCATAGGACCAAGCAAAAACATCTTTATAAGATTGAAATAACTTCAAATATTTTTCTTTGTATCCTTCTGGGACTCTTTTAGATAATTTGATGATTTTGGGATTGGCATGAGTACCCAGATTCAAATCTCCCACCCGATCTTCTTCTACCACTTTGTTTGGCTGCAAAGGAACATCATATTTATTGAATAACCTTTCTAGAGGTACCAGACCTCTAGGTATAACATTACCTTTCAGCTGCAGCACTTTATTACCTGCTATCCTTTCTTCCCATTTGTTTTCAGCAATATTTTCAACTTCATCTTCCTCATTGTCATCAATTTCCATGCTTGTGAATTCTCCCACTGTCTCCGTGAATATTTTCATCTGTTCATCATCTTCGAATACCTGCCAGTGCTTTATATTGTCTGGAATGGATGGTCTGTACCGAACCTCCACTTCATATCTTAAAATTGGATTCTGAGGAGGACGGAATGTACTGGCAGCTACAGTAAGAGAATCTGCTACTCTGTTTTGCTCCCGGGGCATGAATTGTATGTTAAATGCTGAGAAGAAATTTTCTATCATGTCCCATACTTCGTTTCTATATGCTCTGAGCCGAGGATGCTTAGTCTGACACTCATTTTTAATCTGTCTTACCACCAGCTCAGAGTCTCCGAACACTTTCAAACATTGGATGCCCATGTTTCTAGCTGTCTGTAGTCCCAATAATAATGCCTCGTATTCAGCTACATTGTTTGTAGCCTCATATTCCAACTTAAAAGACAAGGGCACCCATTTTACGGTAGGGGAGATCAACAATACCCCAGCTCCATTACCTTCCCTCGAGTTTGCCCCATCAAAATGCAAAGTCCAAATTTCTGATTCCTGACCGCCCTTAGGCTGCTCAGCTTGGATCTGACCAAAAAGGGGCTCATGAGCATAATTCTGATTTTCTTCTAACATAAAACATGAGAAATCTCCCTCTTTGTTATAAACTGGAGAATTATCTGAGCAGTCAGCCTTAGTTACCATTTTAACAAATCTAGTCTCCCTGTATAACCTCCTTTCCTGACCTCCAAAGACTGGGACAGTAGCATATGTTAAATCCAATTTGATTGATCCCCCAATCTTTGTACCCCAGGACCTTGACAACAGCATGCCAAAGCGGGCTGGGATATCAGCAACCACAATGTCCATGACCACACTTTTTGCTGGGATTTGAGCCAAATTTACCACTAAATCTTTAATCATTCCCAAGCATTTAACCCTTTTAGAATCAAATGAATATAAATCTTTATATGGTCTTGTAATTTGCAGCCCTAGTTGCTCCATGACAGACAAAGGCATAAGATTATGGGAAGCCCCAGAGTCTAACATACAATTATGTAACAGCAGGTCATGAATAACTAAGGATACATAAAAGGGAGGAGTAGAAGGGTCTATCTCCTCGACATGTGGGCCAAAGACTACCATGGGTCTTTCTTCTTGAAGATTTAAACTATCAGGTGCAACTGGTAGTTCGGGAGGAAGTATGAAAGAGGTAACTTGAGACTGATATACAGGCTGTTTCAATAACTCAGTTAGGGGGACAGGAATCTTAATCTTTTCAAGTTCTTTTTGCAAATTGAAAGCAGATGTGGGCTTTTCTATCACAATTTCTTTAGACTCCTTATTTTCAACTGAAGACTTGACTTCTTTTGACACTGGCTCAGCACTGGGAGGACTGACTATTTTAGAAGAAGAGGGAATTTGATCATTAGCTTTCAACCTATTCTAAACAAATTTTTTCATGAATAATAAAATAGTGATTGTGTTGAAAAAACCTATGACAGTGAGGAAGTGGTTTTGATATGGAAACATTTCTACAACAATATGGTGTATGAAAAATAATCTCTAGATTAAAATAATATCATTATGACAACCTACTTGTAACAATGATCAACGATCCTCTTATGTGGACAATAATGATGAAACCCATGATACATATACCAGTGATCACACTGACTTGTTTGTCATAAGAAGTGATTCTGCATGAACTTAAGACATGTTGAAATGAT
Organism: Pinus albicaulis; assembly: GCA_034641835.2. Lineage (NCBI taxonomy): Eukaryota > Viridiplantae > Streptophyta > Pinopsida > Pinales > Pinaceae > Pinus > Pinus albicaulis. Next base: position 1,711,028,343 of record CM076578.1, read on the forward strand.
ATGACCTTGATACCTAAGAAAAATGCATTGGCCCTTGTAAATAGAACAAAAGGTTGTTTAACAATGACCCTGGAAACAACATTTGATTTGACCTTAACATATGAATTATCCTTATGGTGATGAGATGACAGAGATTGCGACAATACAATGCTCTGTAAAATAATGAACTATTAATGGTAGTTATATTTATATAGTGACGACCATGATGACAAACGATAACAATAACCTTCCTCACAATGACCTCTTGTATTTTTGTTTGTGATTATATTCTCTTGAAAATACTGTCATGTTGTGAGTGTGTTTGCATGACTGTGGATTATATGTTGACAACAATATTGATACGAAAATATATGTATATATGGCATAATTCGTGCAGTGATGTATACTAGCATATGAAAACAATAGTCACATTTCATTTGGATTACAAGGATAGGTGATGACTATATTCCAGATATATGATAGTTGGATGACAATAGCAAAAAATTTTGTATAGCCGTAACCATCGACGTGGAAATTTATTATTGACATGGTGACAGTTGAGACAATGATACTATATGAAACACAATACATGATACATAATGATGACAGAGCCTTCAATGATAGTAACCTTGAAATTGACAACAATATTCTTCACATGACAATAATAGTGACCTTGATAGTGATAGTGGTAGTATATCAACATAGATGTGTGATAGACCATTTAATATTTCATGCAGAGTTCTTGTTACACTAGTGTGATTCCTGTGACAGTAGTACCATTCCTGTTCAAACAATATTATTCTTGTGATGTGTTTGAATTGGAATTTCTTGTGTAAGATTATTGTTGATGACTTAAGAGGCAGTGGTAGCAGTGATAGTGAAAGTGAGAGTGGAAAACAACAACAAAAAAGGCAAAAGTGATTGACATCAACAAAGCAATACAAAGTAGTAGCATCATAGCACAACAATGAGCATCAAAGGTAGAAATAGTGGGAAAAAATTATGGATCAACACTCATTGGTTGAATTGTTGATTGTAAGGGGGATTGAAGACTCCTTTCGACTAGGTCTGCAAATATCTTTAGAACTTGGGGAGAATTAGCTTCTTTGGGGAGTATTTTACTTCCTTCTAAATCAGCTGGTAAATTGTGTATGTAGCCATACATATTGTAAAGATTGTTTTTGACTATATATATTGTGCACTGATCATTAATGTGATGTTGTTTTTATATTAATATTATTAATGTTTAATTAATAAAATAACCAATTATGAAAATAGAGGGAAATATTGATTCACCCCCCTCTCCAACAATTGGGATTAGAGCAGGTCCTTTGTTGAAGCTTAACCACTTGAAGGTAGATCCATAACATTCAAATTTGATTGGTGAAGTCTACAGTTGAAGGTAAGATGGTTGTAGACCTTGAAGGAGATGTTAATTCCCTTAAATAAAATCTACGAGCAGTGACATTGGACATGGATAAGACCATGATAAATTTTAATAGTATTTATAGAGAAAATGAAGATCTGAAGGCTGAAAAGACAGTGTTACGATATTTGGAGATTTTCCATAATTGATATCAACTGACTTGAACTGAAAATTAAGGAACTACAAACATTAGGAAAGGATTAGGGACTTCATGAAGAAAATAAGGAGGTGGAGCATCTCAAAAGGATGTTGGAAGAGGAAAACAAGAGAGAAATAACATTGAAAAGCCAACTCAAGGAAAAGGAGAAGCCTAATAAATGGAACAAGTAGGATAAATAAATTGGAAGTAAAATAACCTGCTTGAAGAGGGAACTTGAAGAAGTCAAAATGATCGAGGATGTCCTGAGGATTCAAATGAAGCGGAAGGAAGAAGATTACATAAACGATGAGCATGGAATTTTCACATTGAGAGAAGAAGTGGAAAAGATGAAACAAAAATTGAGGAGTTCATAGGTCTTGGATGACATTATCAATTGTTGAAGATCACCACTTATCAAGACAAGTCTTAGATATGTTGGTGAATCCTCACGCTCCAAAAATGAAGAAAAACCACATGTCGAAGAAGCGAATCCTCATCCTAATGATGAAGAGAAACCACCTTAAGAGAAACCTCATCCCAAATATGAGGATAAACCACATGTAAAGGAAGAAAATAATCCTCATGACAAAGAAAAGAATCATGCCAAAAATGGAGAGATGCCCAAAGATTTTGTACAAGTCAAAATAAAACCGAAAGCTGAAAAAAAAATGCCTGAAGAAAACAAGATGATGCATTCAAGACACTAAATTATAATAGAGCATTTAGAAGTGGAGAACAACAAACATACTCTTAAGGGAAAGACACCTTTAGCAGATCTTCACCCTATACATCCAGGTATACAGACACATTTTATGGTTGTTGTTATGCATGTTATAATTATGGATGCAAAGCTACAAACTACAGGGGATAAACCAAGAGTATTTATAGAGGGTTTTATTAAAGCCCTAGAAGAAAATTTTTTGGTAGATAAAATAGAGTCCTATATGCCTATGAAAATAGGAACCACAACTCTTTTTCTTCATTATTGAGACCAGATGTAGAGTGCTAATTATGACACAATTTTGGCCATTTTTTGATCTCTGCTTCCTGCTATATCGAGAAACTACTATTGACCCAATACTGAATATTCCGCCTGATGTTCTCTTCTTGTTGGATGGACTCCCTGCCCAATCTGCATCTGTTAAGCCTTGCATCTTCACTCCCTTTTTCCACCTGTACAAAAGACCAAATTGAGTGGTGCCTATGAGGTATTTGAACATATGTTTGAATGCCTTCCAATAGAGCTTGGTTGGCTTAACCATTGCTTGACTAAGCTTGTTAACCGCATAACACATGTATGGTCATGTGTTCACCAAGTACATAAGTGAACCCACAAGATGCCTGTAAATGGTAGCTTATACCACTTCACCTGAAGTACATCTTTCTTCCTCCAATTCCCTGCTAGAGGAGTATCCATGGGTTTTCTTCTCTCCATGTGAAACTTCTTCAGTATCTTGTTGGCATACTTTACCTAAAAGAAAAAAAATTCCCCATATCTTTTCCAAATTTCCAAACCAAGGAAATAATGCAAGAGCCCCATGTCATTCATCTCAAATTCTCTTGCAAGATCCTATTCACAATATTTTATCAATTTCTCATCACCTGTTAGAATTAAATCATCGACATATAATAATATAATCGATAATTTACCTTCAACCACAATATGGTAAAGGTTTGCATCTTCTTCACTTTTGGTGAAGCCCAACCCAGTGAAATAGTTGTTGATCTTGGTGTACCAAGCACAGGGTGCTTGTTTCAGTCCATACAACGCTCGCTTGAGTTTGCACACATTCAACTATTTTTTGAAGGTCTAATATCCTTATGGCTGCTCTATTTACACCTATTCATCAATCACTCCTTTGAGGGAGGCCGTCTTTACATCCATCTGATGTATCTTCCATCCCATCTGCACTGAAAGTGATATAATAGATCTCATTGAAGAGTACCTTGATATTGGAGCAAAGGTCTCTTCATAATACATTCCCTCCACTTGAGAGAACCCCTTGACCAAAAATCTGGCCTTGTGTTTCTCGACACTCCCATCTATTACTTGCTTCCCATTGTAGATCCACCTAGATCCTACAATTGACTCGTCCTCTAGTCTTGGGACAACTTCCCATGCACTGTTCCAGATATTGGAGTCATACTCCTATACCATGGAAGAAAACCATACTGATTGCTGCACTTATTCCTCAAATGAGGATGGATCCGTCTATACACTCTCGCTCATAAGAGCCATGTAGCCAGTGTATCGATCCGAGGACCTTCTCTGCCTATGTCGTGATGTGGGTGCTCCCACATTTTCTCTAGCATCATGCATCAACTTGTCAGCATCTCTGGTGCAATTCATTCCATCTCTAGATGTATCTGCATGAGTGGGCGCTTTCACTTTCTTATCCTCTTCTTGTGGCTGCTCCACATCTTTAGGTTCTTCTTTTGGAGCTAAAATATCCACATATGCATGCATCTGAAGCTCCCTCTCAAGGGAAATTTGCATGGAATTTCCTACATCAAATTTCACATCTCTACAAACCAATATCATCCTATGTGATGGAATGTACACTCGATAGTTGTGAGGTGTGTCAGTGTACCCAAAAAATATGTCCAACTCAGTAGTTGGTTCTATAATTTTACGTGCATCCTTGGAAACATGAAAGTAAATTGATGAACCGAAATTCTAAAGTGTGCCACATCTGACTTCTTACCGGAAAATTCTTCCTCTAGTGTACTCATCTCGAGGATATGATGAGGACTCATGTTCTGCACATACACAACTGTGTTGCATGCTTCTGACCACAAGTGCAACAGTAGGCCCTGATCATGTAACATAGCCTGTGCAACTCCCAAAATGATTATGTTCTTTCTTTCTACAACCCCATTTTGTTGTGGGTTATGAGGTGTTATAATGTCTCGTTGAATGCCTTCTGATACACATACGTTCTTGAATTCATTAGACACATATTCTTCGTCGTTGTTGCTCCTAAGAGCCTTCACTTTCTTGTTTGTGTCCTTTTCAAAAAGTTCTTTGAACTCACAAATTTTTGAGAAAGTCTGGTTTTTCTTCTGCATGAAGAATATCCAACACTTGCATTAAAAATAATCTACAAAAATCACATAATACATGTGCTTGGCCATGGATGTTGTCGAGAACAATCCACACACATATAAGTGAACTCTTTCAAGGATCAATTTCGCTCGACTGTCCTTATCATGAAAGGTGGCTTTGGTGTACTTCCCCAATGTACACCATGTATCACACTGCTCAAGTGCACCCTTGGGAAGTCCTGTAGAATTTTGCTGCATGATCTTCAAAGATCCGTGGTGTAGATCTCCTAATATTCTATGCCATAACTCACCGATGTCTCGGTTCTCCACCTTCTCTGATTTTATGCTCAATGAAACACAATCTTCTACATCCAATTTGTAGAGGTTCTTTACCTGAACCTCGATCTTCTTCACTCGTCCCATGGCTATGTGATGAAGGAACACCTTTAATTTTATAAATATCAAATCATAGCCATGGTATTACAACATAGCAACTTAAACTAAGTTATTCTCCAAACCAAGAATATACATGACATCTTTTAATGTGAGAAGAGAACCATAATCCCTATGAAAGGTAACAATACTGATGTTGATCACGCTATATCTCCCATCATCTCCCATATCGATGTGCATCTAAAGGTCCTTCTCCTCCAAGTCGCTGAAGAAATATTTGTTTCTAGTCATATGGAATGAGGCTCCACTATCCAGGTACCACATACTACCCATCACCAATGACACCATGCATGTGATGAGGGTGAAATCCAATTGGAATTGTGAAGCAAGAACTTCACCTGCCGCTCCTCCCGAGGGCTTGTTGTTGACCTTCTTGTGAGGACACTTCATGGCATAGTGTCCTAGCTCGTGACAATGAAAAATTGTAATCTTCAACAAGTCCTTCTTCATGTCTGCCTGACCAGAATCTGATTTGGAATGGGATGAATTCCCTTTCCCTTTATTTTCCTTTCCAGCCAAGGCACGGTTCTCCTCATCATCAATATTTGATGAGGATCCATATTTGGTGTTCTGTTGAATCTATTCTTGCACCAAGTTGGACCATAATCGTTCCCACATTGGTAGCTTCTCCCTCCCATTTACCGAATCTTGGTAGCTATTCCAGCTCTTGGGAAGGCCTATAAGTGCTAGGATCCCTAGATCATCCTTGGCAACTGTAACACCAACACTTCCAAGCTCATCTTGACATTGGGTGAACTTGGTCGAGTACTTTGGTATTGTGTCACCCTTCTCCATCTTGATTTTTCTGAGATTGTCCTTCAGTGCCAACTTCTCGTGGTCGTTGCTGTTATGAAAAAAATATGTTAAGGCCTTCCACAGAGCATATGGAGTTTCCTTCCCATGGAGGTTCGAGACAATATGATCTCGATCACCTTCCAATATAATCCTTCTTTCCTTTGCTAGATTCTTCTTCCAGGCTGCCATATATTGAGCATCTACTGCTGTAGGATTAGGAATATCACTGTCTATGAACTCCTTCAATCCACTATATTCCAACATTGATTCCATCTTGTACTTCCAAGCTATGTAATTCGAACTACCCTCAAGGGCATATTCGAGTCTCAATTCAGAGAAAGATATCCCGATCCTTCTGCTAGTCCTAAAGAGTAGATATGAAAATTCTATTCACCTACACAAAACAAACTTGTATTCTTCTCTTCTATAGTGATTCTTGCTCTGATACCATGTAGAAAATCCATGTAGATTCAATTGATAATTTTAATATGTTAAAAAATATAATTGAATCTACTCTACCAATTGCGGAAACCAATTATGATCAAAAAATCACAAAACATGAAAGAGAAATAATTTCAATCACATAGTACACAAATATTTCCTAGGGAAAGCCTCAGCTAAAAATATCGCTATCTGTATATCGAAGAGGTCATAAAATATGAGAAGATTATGATTCTTTTCTCCAACCAGAGAAAACTCTTCATTATCTCTATATGTTTCACTAGTTCCTAGACAAGCCTGGTTCAATACTTAACCAATTTTCTTCCCTCTAGGATCCATATTTCCTTGCAAAGTTTCCTTGGGTAATTAGGCCCTATTAATTAGGGAAATTCCCAATCCATAATGCGAAATCCATTAGGGGCCTTCCTTTTACTGCATGCACCACCTATACAATTTGGATGATTATACAATTGATAGTACACTACCCTTGAGCTCCAATCTCAACCAGGTCTTTCTCAAAACTGATATGCATGAGTTATTTATGAGTGAATAATCAGTTATTTGATTTATTGATAGTCATGGTTCATGTCCAAGTTCCACTCTTTGACCTCTCACTAGTTCCTCCATCAGTTAGAACTAGTTCAATTGATTTTAATTCATATAAACTGAGTTAATTAATTACAACTAAAATATAAACTCAACTGGGGCTCCTATTTTGTAGGAGACACTCTACATGACTTAAGTTATACCCTCAACTCAAATTAACTGAAACAACTAAGTCATACTAACTTAGTTAACTCGTATAAGTTGTATTGTGATGTGGAATTACAATTTTATTCTAATTTTATTCAAGGGAAAATTAAATTAGAATAATTTCTTGTTGCCATTTTCAATAGAGTGGAAAAAAAAAACAACATAGGCATTAATGAGTGGCATCAATAGAGAAATATGCAACAATATCATCAAAGGGAAGCAATGGTAACATTGAGTATGAGAGGAAGTAGTGGTTGCAACAATGGGAAGAATTTGTGGAGTAGTAATGATTGGTTGACTTGTTGATTGTAAGGGGGACTGAAGACTCCTTCATACTAAATCTGCAAATATCTTCATAAATTGGGGAGAAATAGATTCTTTGGGGAGTATTTTACTTCCTTCCATCTTAGCTATTAAATTGTGTATGTAACCATACATAATGCAAAGCTTGTTTTGGATAACATATCTTGTGCATCGATCATTAATATGATGTTGTTTTTCTGTTAACGTTTTGAATGTCAAGTAATAAACTAACCAATTGTGAAATGAGAGGGAAATAATAATTCACCCCCTATCAGTATTTCCAACAAATTGCTTCTTGACATGTGGCATTGAAATTTTCTAGCGAGGTGGAAACCTCTTTGCCCCACACATGGCATCAATGCCTTTCATCCAAATGGCACCCTGATTTCTTGACATGTGCCTTGTATGACAAGTGGCACACTTTTTACATGACACAAGGCACTTTTTAAAGATTTCCTAGTGGTGCCTTATCCTCTAGACACGTGGCACCACTTTTTTTTCCTAGGTGGCCATTCACCCAACATGTGGAATTATTGTGGGATCGTTAATTGGCACCCCATCCATTGAAATTTGGCAGCGTTGTCAGCTGGCCAAGTGGTCATTTGTTCACCTGACATTGGAATGGTTGTCAAGGGACCATGTTCAAATGTTTTTTCTTGGCATGTGGCACCCTAATAACTTACCAAGTGGTACCATATATTCCTACAAAGTGGTGCCTTTTCCATCTAACATGTCGTACCTTATAGCTGGTAAAGTGGAACTGTGTCCGCCTACCAATTGGAACCATATAAGCCAACCAAGTGATACCTTATTAGCTCAACTTTGGTTCCCTATTTGTAAGCCAAGTGGTATTATGTCAGCTTGGCATTTGATACCTTGTCTATTGACCAAGTGGCACCTTGTCAGTCTGACATTAGGCACCTTGCACCCTACCGTTGGCCAAGTGGCACCTTGTCTTCTAAATGTGTGGCACCCTACCACTGTTCAAATGGAACCTTTTCCATTGGACATGGGCACCCTACCACTAGCCTAGTGGCACCCTATTCATGAGACATGTGGAATTTTACATTGGTTGTGTAGCACTTTGTCTACTTGAAATTTGGAACCTAATTACTGCTAGGCATGTGGAACATTCTACACTTGACATATGGAACCTTAATTTCCAACATGTGGCACCCTATTCTCAAATCATGTGGAACCCTAATTCTCTTGGCACCAGGTGGCACTTGATATGCTAGACACGTGCCACCCTCATCATGACATGTGTCACCCTATACACTAGACTTATGGCATGCTCTAGAAACATGAGACATTATAAATTAGACATGTGGCACCCTATGCACAACACGTGGTACAACTGTTTACCAACGAAGTGACATCCTCCTCATGATACGTGATATAATTGTTCACTAACCAAGTGGCACCCCCTACATGATACAAGGTATGGTTTTTCGCCAGCTAAGTGGCACACACCACATGAGACATGTATGGTTTTCCATGGGCCAAGTAGCACCTTGTTTTCTTGACACTTGGCATGGCTTCAACGAGCAAGTGGCACCCTGTTCACTCGAAATTTGGAATTGTTTTCATCCTACAAGTGGAACATTTTGTGCTCGAGATTTGGCACGACTGCCAGTTGGCCAACTAGAACCTTGGTCACTCGAAATGGAACCCTCTATGTCGACAAAGTGACACCATCTATGCCCGCAAGTGGCACACCTTTCTATTAGATAAGTGGCATTGTCTCTGCCTAGTAACTGGAAAATCTGTCCACCAACCAAGTGGTGGTGTTAACCTAACAAGTGTCACACCTTTCCAATTTCCATGTGTTGGAATTCACCTTCTAAGGGGCACACCTTTCCACCCACTGTGTTGCATTTCCGTTTTCCTTCCGAGTGGCATACCTATCCACCTACTATATGAAACCACTGTTGGCAAGCCAAGTGGCACACCTTCCACTCGCCTTGTGGCATCATTGTAGGCTGACCAAGTTGCACTTTTCTACTTACTGCGTGGTAATGCTATCTGCCTACAAATTGGAAGCCTGCCCTGGGATGTGGCAATATTTTCTGCTTTCCAATTGGAAGCCTGCCCTAGGATGTGGCACTATTGTCTCAATTGGCACCCTAACTTGGCACATGTGGCATCATTGTCTTTGTGCTTATTGGTATGTTGTTCATGAGCATGTGACATCACTGTATGCCTATCTAATGGAACCTTTCCAAACATGTGACATCACCATTTGGGATCAAATTTGAAGGTTTAATTTCATTTTGGATTTTCAATATTGGCAAGTGAAAACACACTATTCCTTTCATATGAAAATGAAAAATAATATTTCATTGGAAATTGAAAACCATCTTGGGTGTGTGTTATATTCTTTCCATGACTAGTCATACGTGTGGGGGGGAAATGCCCCCCCCCTGTCGGGGAGTGGTAGCCCCCCTACACAGGGTCCGAGGCAACGCCCATGGATTTTTTTTGGACCCTATATTAGGTGGGAAAACCTACCTATGGTTTTGTGCATGGGTTTTGCACATGGTTTTTGGCATGATGGTTTTCTGTCCATGGTATTTTGTAGATCTGGTCAAGGGAACTATGGTTATGTTCTAATCCATGGTTAATGGATTGGGGTTTACGAATGATTTGGAATGTATATATATATATGTATTGTAACATTAAAGGGAATATAATGAAAAATCAATATGGTAGTACCAGTTTTGGGATCCAGGGGAAAATCTCTATGTATATGTGTTTTATGTTCATGTTCTTGCCATTTTTTATTTTATGTTTTTAAGAATTATTTTGTAGGTAATTTATGTACATGGTTAAAACCTACATTTGGTATCAGATCTATTTCGGCTTCAAGGGGACACCTTTTCTGTTGAGGGTTTTTTTCTCGTGCCTGTGGTAGAAATTGTTCAGTGGGAGATTTGTGGGATCAATTCTTGCGGTGGAAGAAGATGGTAAGCAGTGGAAAGATAAAGATCAATAAATTTAATGGTCAGAGTTTTAAGTTATGGAAGCTCAAGATGTAGGATTTGCTGGTGGATAAATATCAATGGATCACGGTAGATCTGAGTACTAAACCAATGAAAATGTCATATGAATATTGGACGAATTTGGATTGGAAAGCAAAGAGTACAATATGGTTGTGTATCTTAGATTAAATATTTTTAAATGTATCTGGGGAAGCTAAGTCAAAGGATTTATGAGACAAGTTAGGGACTTTGTACCAATCTAAGTCTTTGGTGAACAAATTGTTCCTATGGAAAAATTTGTATAACCTAAGGATGAAGGATGGAGACTTCATGACAGAGCATATGAACACCTTAAATACCATTGTAAGCCAATTATTATCTGTTGATATCAAAATTTTTAGAAGAATATAAGTGCATCGATTTTCTGTTATCTCTAAAATAGTCGTGGGATAGTTTGGTTGTTGCAATAGGTAGCAATACAACTACCTTGAAGTTTGATGAAGTTGTCTCATCCTTGCTGTCAGAGGAAATGAGATGGAAAAATATGGAGGGCTGGAATGGAGATGCCTTATATGTAAGAGGATGGTCCCATAACATAAACAAAAATAAGTCCTCGAGTGGGAGATCTAAATCTAGAGGGAGATCAAAAACTACAGGAAAACCTGTATAGGTGTGCTGGAAATGCGGAAATGAAGTGCACTTAAAAAATTATTGTAAATCTAAATCTCCTGAGAAAGGAAAGAAATCTGATGATGCTCTTTATGCAGAGGAGAAAACCACCTCAGATGAAGGTGGGGATGTGTACTTGGATTCTTCTTGAAGTACACATGTAGATCACGAGGCATGGTTGATTGACTCAAGTGCATCCTTTCACTTCACTCCCCATATGGAGTGGTTTTGTGAGTATGAGAAATATGATGGTGGTGATGTATTCTTAAGGGATGACAGGAAGGCAAAAATCGTCGGACGCGGAAAAGTAAAACTAAAGTTGCAAGGTGGAAGGATTAGAACACTTTCTAGTGTTCTGCATATTCCTGCATTAGCCATAAATATGATTTCTGTAAGCAATATGGATGATGCAGGTGTAAAACAATGTTCAAGAACGATACCTACAAGATGGTTCAGGGAGCACTAGTATTGATGCAGGGAGTTTGTATTGGAATCTCTACAAGCTTCTAGGTAGAACTATTATTGATGGGTGTAACAGTTTTGTGGTTCTTGAAAGTGGAGTTGAAAACCTTGTGGTCTCTAGAGAAAATACCATGCTGTGGCATCGAAGGATTGGAAATATTGGAGAGAAGGGCCTTCGAATACTTCATGGTAATGGTATGATATAAGGTATGTCTAATTGCTATCTGGATTTTTATTTTTATGAAAATTGTGTATATGGGAAGCATAATCAGGTGAGTTTCCCCTCTGGCGTTAAGAGGGCGAAAGGAATATTAGAGCTTGTGCTCCATCACTGGGTAAATCTATGTACTATGTGTCATTTATATATGAACTCTCAAGGAATACATGGATATGTTTCCTTAGGAATAAATATGAAGTCTTTGACAAATTTAAAGAATTTAAGGCTCTTGTGGAACACCGGACATAGAAGAATATAAAGGTGCCAAGGATAGATAATGGTGAAGAGTTTTGCAAGAAGGAAATGGAAGATTTATGTAAGAAGTGTGGTATAGCACAAAATAAGACTACTCCATACACAACTAAAAAAATAGAGTTGCAGAAAGAATGAACATGACATCGATGGAAAAGGCAAGAAGCATGCTTAGTGGTGTCGGGTTAGGACATGAATTCTGGGCAGAGGCAGTGGAGACTGCATGTTACCTGGTTAATAGATCACCTTCATCAACGTTGGAGGATAAGACTCCAAATGAGGTATGGATTGGTAAGAAACCCTCTCTTTCAAATATGAGGGTATTTGACTATGATGCATATGTACATGTTCCAAAGGAGAAAATAACCAAGTTGGATAGTAAATCTGAAAGGTGCATCTTTATTGGGTACAAGGATGGTTTAAAAGGTTATAAGCTTTGGAACCCAGAAGCAAGGAAGGTTGTGTAAAACTGAGATGTGGTGTTTAGAGAGGTGAAATATGTCATTAAACATGAAGTCATACCAAAGAAACCCGGGAAGATGGAGTTTGAGCTAAAGGAGAAAGAATCAAACTCTACAACAGAACAAGACTCAGAAGAGGAAGAAACACAAACTCTAGCTTCAAGAAGATCAATTCGAGAAAGAAGGTAGCCAAAAAGGTATAGTCCATCTGATTTCTATTCAAAATTTTCTTTATCTATCAATGATGATGATCCCAAAACTGTCAGGGAGGCAGTGGATTCAAAGGATGGAAAACTTTGGAAGGAGGCCATGGTTGATGGAATGACATCCTTGCAGAAAAATGAGGCTTGGGATATGGTGGAGTTGCCAGCTGGAAGGAAGCCCATTGGAAGGAAATGGGTGTTTAAGAAGAAGATGAATGCAAAAGGAAAGGTGGAGAAATTAAAAGCTCGATTGGTAGCAAAAGGTTATTCATAGGTGTCAGGAATTGATTTTGGTGATATTTTTTCTCTTGTTGTCAAGGTAGCTTCTATTAGATTACTTTTATCTGTTTCCACTGCATTTCATTTTGAGGTAGAACAAATGGGTGCGAGATAACATTTATTCATTAGGATCTGGAAGAAGAGATCTACATGAAGCAACTAAAAGGATTTTCCGTGAAGGGTAAGAAAGAACGGGCATGTAGATTAAAAAAGTCTTGTATGGGTTAAAACAATCACCAAGGATGTGGTATCAACAATTTGATACGTATATTCAGGGATTTGGCTTCACTAGAAGAAAAGTGGATCACTATGTATTTTAAATTAATTGGTGACCGTGTTATTTATTTGGTCTTGTATGTGGATGATATGTTGTTGATTGGAAATGAAAAAGAAATTATCAAGGATTTGAAGACCCAATTTTCCTCCAAATTTGACATGAAGGATCTTGGTGCCGCAAACTATATTTTGGGCCTGGAAATTAAACGAGATCAGGAAAAGAGGAAGCTCTAGTTAAACTAGAGGAAGTATGTCAAGACAATATTACAGAGGTTTAATATACAACACAGTAAATCGATGAAGGTTCCTATTCATGTAGGTGTAAAATTATCTACTGAAGAATGTCCCAAGGCACAAGAAGAGGAAGAGTAAATGTCCCATGTTCCATATGCAAGTGTAGTAGGTAGTCAGATGTATGCAATGGTCTATACTAGACTAGCCATTCCACATGCAGTGGGAGTATTGAGCAGGTTTATGTCAAAAGCAAGGAAGGAGCATTAGACAACAATGAAGTGGGTTTTTGGATATTTGCATGGCACTAGTGATTATGGTCCTTTCTACCAAGTAAGACCAAGATTAGGCAATTTTTTAGACATCTGTGGCTTTGTTGATGCAGACCGGGCTAGAGATCTAGATAAGAGAATATCTACAAGTGGGTATGTATTTAACCTATTTGGAGGAGAAGTTAGTTGGATGAGAAAAATACAGTCTGTCGTGGCTCTTTCAACTACAAAGGATGAATACATGGAAACCAATCATGCAAGCAAGGAAGCAGTTTGGTTGCAGAGATTGTGTTCAAGTATGGGGTTGGTACAATGAGATATAAGGATAGATTGTGATAGCCATAATGAAATTTTATTGGCAAAGAACCCTGCTTATCATTCAAAGACAAAGCACATTGATGTTCAGTATCACTTTGTGAGGGATATGGTTAAGGACAAAAAGGTGTTGCTAGTAAAGGTGGACACTTTGAAGAATGTTGCAGGTTCATTGAAAAAATATGCGAGCACTGAAAATTTTTCTTGGTGTAGAGAATAAATGGGCGTTGTAGGGCTGGACTAGTGACTAAGCTCTCCTGTGACTCCCTGTGTGGAAAATAAAAAAACAAGTGGGAGATTGTTGGGTGTGTGTTATATTCTTTCCACTACTAGTCATATGCGTGGGGCGGGGGGGGTGAGGGGGGCGGCTGTTGATCCTCTTCATTGTGCCGGGTGCAACAGGGGGGTCAAAGGGCTATCGAGGGTATCACTTTTGCGCATGGTTTTGGGCATGATGGTTTTATGTCCATGGTATTTTGTAGATACGGTCAAGGGAATTGTCATTATGTTCTAATCTACGGTTAATGTATTGGGGTTTATGAATGCTTCAACATGTATATATATGTATTGTAACATTGAAAGGAATACAATGAAAAATCAATCTGGTAGTCCCGGTTTTGGGATCCAGGGGAAAATATCTGTGTATATGCGTTTTATGTTTATTTTCTTGCCATTGTTTATTTTTTGTTTTTAAGAATTAGTTTGCAGGTGATTTATGTACAGGGTTAAAACCTACAGGGACAAGTTTTAGTAAATCTTAACATAGTAGGATACATTCTTGTGAATTGACAAAATGCTAAAGCAAATGAGGAAGTTGATCGACAAAGTTTTCATTATGTCCAAAAATATTGTAGACCTAGATTTCTCTACATCTAAAGAGGACGAAGACATACTTGATACCATTCATGTGGATTCACCATATAGATGAATGAATTTCCTTTACTTTTTGTTATATATGTCACTAGTATATTTTCTGCAATTTTAAGTGTTGATTGCTCTAAGTTTTTTAGTTAATTATTCGACTAGTATAGATTGTATAATGAAGAGATATCCAAATTATCCACAGTATTATAAAACAATGGTCGACGTTTCAAATTCCAAAGGGGATCCATCTTCAGAACAAGATGTTGAATGAAGGATGAAAGAAAGACAAAGGTCAAGGATTAATAGTGCTAAAGGGAATAAGAAGAGGCGATAAGAGCTGAATTATTTAATTTATTTTAAATAATTTTATTTCAATAAATACAATTCTAAGTAATTATTAAATAATTTATTTTAAATTTAATCATTTGAAGAGTTAATTTAATTTCATAATTTTTAAGAGTTATTATGAGATATCATAATTAATTATTTAATTTTAAGAAATATTTCCTAATTGTTACTAATTTTTTTTTAGAATTTGTAATTAAATTTAATACTAACAAACTAAATTCATTAATGAGTTAATTTAATTTCATAATTTTTAAGAATTATTATGAGATATCATAATAATTATTTAATTTTAAGAAATAATTCCTAAATGTTATTTTTTTTTAGAATTTGTAATTAGATTTAATACTAATAATCTAATTTTATTTATTTATTTGAATTAATAAACACTAATAATAAATGTTAATAAAAATGTTAATAATACTAATTAATTAATGGAGTTAATTCTTATTTATTCTTTAGTGAAGAGCATTTTAATATATTATCCTAGAATCTGTGATAACCCAAGAAAATATTAATGATTATAATTATTCACAAAATTAATTATTAATAAAATTAAAACAAGTAAAAATAAAAATAAATAATTTCCTACTAATTAATATTAATATTCATTTATTCAAAAGAATAAATAAATTTTAATCATTAATATTTAATTTAATTTATTATTATTTTATTAAGATAAAAAAATGATATAATCCTAATTAGCCTAATCTTATTAGGATAATAAAATAGATTATAATGATAATTTGATTTAATAAAACCTTAGTTACTAATAACGATTACCCACATGAAAATTTCCCACTTAGAAATTTTCCAAGTTGTGTGGAACATTACCCCATTTCATATTTCTCCACACAACCCATTCCTATGCACACCCTCTTTTCCACACAACTCATTCCTGTGCACATCATTAGCTTCTGCACAACCATTTTCTATGCACACTTCTCACCCTCCATGATTTATTACTTGGTCATTTTTATCTATATTCCTTTTCTCTACACATTTACATTTTATTTTTTCACACTCAAACTTATTTTCTAAGTTCTCGTATCTCATCTTTGCACCATTAATATTTATCATATCATTTTCATCCTAATTTATTTTGCATATCCCCTTATGACACATGGAAGTTAGCTCGACATATCTCAAGGTGACACTTGGAAGGTATGAATTGGGAAAAGATTTATTTTTTCATATCCCCTTATGACACATGGAAGTTAGCTTGGCATATCCCAAGGTGACAGTGGAATCTTGGAAGGTATTAATTGGAAAAATATGATTGGGTAATGACTTAGCACAATGGCTAGGTAATGAGGCAGTCATGGACAAATACATTATAAGTAAGCTGTGTGAGGTTCCTTGTTTCTTTATAATTCATATAAAAATAATATAAACAATTCATTTCTATATAAATCATTATAAATTCCCTTCCATAATGCATGTGGGACGAGTAGGGAATATTCTATGCACACCTCTAGCCCTCCATGATTTATTACTTGGTCATTTTTATCTATATTCCTTTTATCTACACATTTACTTTTTCCTTTTTCACACTCAAACTTATTTTCTAAGTTCTCGTATCTCATCTTTGCATCATTAATATTTATCATATCATTTTCATCCTAAACGGAAATGCTGTAGGTTGCCACGGAATAGCCGTAGGTCTAATGCTGTAGGGTTACCGGAATAACTCAATGCTGTAGGACCTATCAACTAACCACCTATATCTGTGGTTTTCACAGAATAACTCACTGCTATAGGGTTGCCACTCACTATCGGTAGGTTTGAACGGAATAGCTATAGGGTATTTTTCTCGATGCATTATGCAAAAAGTCTTATCGGACATTATCTCTAGGTCTGAATAACCTCTCTTGCAGTAGGTCTGTCTAACTCCCACTGCCTATCTATAGGGACTCTTAGGTTTCACGGAATAGCTGTAGGTTGAAATAAATGCTTTGGGGTTTACTATCCACCTAAATTCTGTGGGTTGCCGCGACAATGCTTAGGGTTTAACGTTACGCTATAGGACCTCTCTACTCACTGCCTCAATGCAGTAGGTCTGTCTAACGTCCTCTATGCAGTAGGTTGCCACGTTATGCTGTAGGGTTCACTCTTATTATTGGAATTATTCTTATCTTTATTATCGGAATTATCCCTAGCTAACCTTTTCTTATTGGATGGATAAGCTTGCATAACCAGCTAAGCCCTAGCAGTTGAAGCCCTACCTAACCTTGTTTCGCCGCTAACCTTAGCAAGCAAGCCTTCGGGACTCGAGGCTAGGGTTGAATAACTAAACGCTCTAGGGGGGGTGAACTCTCCGCCTTTCCGGGCTGACTAACTCTCTCTAGGGCCTACTAAACTAAACGCTGTAGGGCTGCCATAAATGCCTCTCTCTAGGGTTGCCATAACTAACTATCTGTAGGGCTAACTAACCGCTCTTGCTGTAGGGCCGACTAAACGCCTCTCTGGGGAATCAATCTAATATCTATGAGATTACCTATCCTAGATACTAGCTATGAGCCTACCTATTATCTAGCCCCAGAATAGATAAAGGCTATCCCCACTACTATCTCTAGAATTATCTATCCTTACTAAAATACCCCCGCTATAGGCATGGGCATGTCCCTAGTCCTTGCCATTTCCTCCTGCCATTGCTCCAAACACTGACACTGAAGTGGGCTCCGCTCCTGCCAGCCATTGATTCCAATGCCCATGAAGCCAGCATTGCCAGAAAGCCAGTCAGAAAGCCAGATAGAAAACCATTTCCCTTTCGCATTATCCCAGCCAGCCTTTTCCCATTCCCACCTTCCAGAACCCGCAAAGGGATCCAATCCATCAAACGATTCGCTAGTGAGAGCCCCCTCACTCCCTCCAAGAGCTTCAACAGCCGGAGCTGACGGGGAAAGTTCTACATTATAACTTCTCTCTTCAACTTTAGCTACTTTTAGATCTGATTCACCCAAAACAACCTACCTTAAGGCCAGATCTACCCGTATCTTGCGCGTATGCGCCAATGAACGAGCTCTTACTTCCAACAGCGACATACCCCAGGTCACTATTTCACCACTTGTTACACCCAAGAGCTCCTTGCACACGCTGTTCAGACTACGACGGGGCTCCAATTCCATGGATTCCACCTTCAACGAGCGTTGCCTACCAAAACTGCTTACTAGGGTTGCTTCCACCGTCGAGACGTCCAAACAGCTACTCACACCTATAATTACTTTATAGGTATTCACCAGCGACCTGCCTATTATTAATTTTATATTCTCGTAGCCGATGGATCAGGACCGACATCAACAAAGAGAATGTCACCGTACTACAATCAACACTTAAGCTAATGCGAACCAGTACAATTTTCATATTCATAGTAGACACCATTGATGGGGGAAGAGGAAAATCCAGAGAGATCTTAAATATATAAACACAACACCACTCATGATGCTTACATAACAATATGGCTCGCTGCCATATAATTATATATGTTACGTGGTTCCCGGAATGAAGGAGAGCCGAGCCGCCCTTCAAACAACATGCCTAACCTTTCATATTACTTATGAGCATGTCACCATACATGTAGAAAGGCCTAGCATATTTGAAGCTCGGTGTAACTTATTTGAACCGATAGATCCTCACCTGCTGTTAGTACTGGTAATGGAGAAGCTACTCGTCCAGCTACTGCGAGATAGGCCGATGCTAGATCAGGAACTTGAAGTACTGGTTCTAATCTTTCCGTATTAGTAAACCGCTCAGAATTTTATATGGTAATGCTATTGAAATGTCATTGAGGGGAATGTCATTTAGGGGGGGGCTAGTATTCAATGCTGCTCCCCCTCCTCCTATTCTCTGCTAAATAGAAGATTTGGGGGGGTATTAGTTCACCTCTTTTTCGGGGTATTAGTTACCGACAAAAGCTTGCTATAAGGTCAGGAAGGATTGGTTGTACGGGCAAGGCCTAACATGTGGTTAATTTTCATCCTAATTTTTTTTTGCATATCCCCTTATGACACATGAAAGTTACCTCGACATATCCCAAGGTGACACTTAGAAGGTATTAGTTGGAAAAAGATGATTGGGCAATGACTTAGCACAATGGCTAGGTAATGAGGCGGTCATGGAAAAATACATTATAAGTAAGCTATGTGAGGGTCCTTGTTTCTTTATAATTCATATACAAATAATATAAAGAGTTCATTTCTATATAAATCATTATAAATTCCCTTCCACAATTCATGTGGGACGAGTAGGGAAGATTCATAAATTAAAATACCAATATTTAAGTGGAGTAAACCAATGGTTGTCGTGTCATGAAATTTCAGAGGCCATAACTTGAGTTCGTGATGTCTGATTTGGGAAAACAAGAGCTAGTTGGAAATATAGAAGCATGAATAACACATTGGGAGTACCAAAATTATAAATATCAACTTAAAAAATTAAAAAAACATTTGTGTCCAACTTTTGGCCTATCACCAAATTATTTTTGAAAATGAATAAAAGGTAAATCTTGGAATATTTAAAGCGAGACCTAGCTTGCAGGACACAAATTGGAGGACGAATTCCTAACTTTGTATTTTCAAAATGGATCTTTATTTAGTTAAAACAAAGAGGAAAAACCTAATTGTCAAGTAGTTGCAAAAATGAAGACAATATTATAAAGAGAGAAAATCATAATAAGAAGGGGGTGGTTATCGAGAGAGAGGATTTATTCCATTAGTTGTCCTTCTACAATTTTGTGAGTTCCCTTTAACTTTTTTTGAAACAATTACCTTTCCTTCTCCCTGTTTTTGATCATCTATATTTATGAGTTGTATTATATATTTTTAAAGCCGATCCCTCACTGTAGTTTCTCTTTTTCTTCCAAGAAAGAAAATATTATTTGGTCCACGAGAGCCCAATACCAATCCATTAGGGATGAAAATATTTATTTATTTTTCTCAAGTATCATGATTTTGTAAAATGCTTCTTAGAATATATAAAATTATTCTTTGACTCTTGTAAAGAGCTATTTTTGAGAGTCCATGTCATTTTTGGTTTCAAAACTTTTAAATTTGAAATGAAATTTTATGAATGTTCTCTTATCACTATTTATGATATTTGAATGAATGAAATAATTTTAGAGTTCTATGAATATATGGACCATTTCTCTATTTCTGTCTATTCATTTGCTTCAGATGTGTTTTCCTCATAATGTATGAATGGATGTGTACCATGGAATGATTCATCTGATCATATTTACTTATGATATTATTAATTTATTTTACTTTGAAATAAACCTTCCACTCACAAGTGAATGAGCTGAATGATCATATTTCTATGCACTGAGTTATTTTGAATATTTTAGTCAATGAAAAGGGAAGTAGCACCTTTATAAAAAAGCACAGAGAACCTGAACATTGTCCTAGGAGGTTGAATCTTTTCCTTGACTATAAAATACATCAATAATATTGTTAATAACAAAGAGATTGGATTTGATCAATTTATAACATAATTATTGTCAAATATTACAAGTATTTAATAGATACAATAAACCTCGATCCCTTGGTATCGAGCCTTAATTTTTTATTTTTATACAAAACAAATTTAACATTAGTTACATTGAGATGTTTGGTAGGATGAGAATTAAAAATAAAAATTTCATTGGATAAATAAGTTGTAAGACTTCCACATGTCAAATATCATGCACTTTCATTTTCTAGCTGTATTGATGAATCATCATAGAGAAATCCAAGCAAGGAAATTCCAATTAAAACTAGTAGGATAATTGAATGTAGACAATTTTATATATGTTATATCCAATTTTGTATATATTTTTAGATGTAGGAGGTGTAGAAAATAAATTCTTAATATGGAATAAGAGATAGAAATCAGCAAATAATTCATCCACAATTGTTTTCCTTTTTAATATGTAGAAATTATGGTGTAGATTTGCAACTGCTCATGAATTTTTAATCAAATCACAAGACACAAACATACTCTACTGCTTTGCAGAATTCAATTGAAAATTTGGAACATGAATCACAAATATGAAATGAGAAATAACACACATGCACATAATATTGTTTTATGGGGAAATAAATATGCTAAAAACCCCAATGTCTGCTTTCATTAATATGACGAATAAAAATGTATTACAACTTCTTTGCTCAACTAAGCACACATTGAAAATGAATAACCTATCTCTCTGCTCATTGAGATGCTATGATCCATACTTAGTCAATTTGTGCCTCTTCTTGAGCCCCTATTTCCTTATGCAATTCCTTGAGAAATTAGGCCCCTATTATTTAGGAATTTCTCCAAAATGTATTGCGCAATTCCCTGGGTTGATCATATGACTCCATGCAACACCTGTACACTCAAGACTAGGCTACAAATGATGTTACACTGCCTTGGAATCTACACAAAGCCTGGGGAACTCGAATTCTATACATGCAATAGCTATTTTGGGATGATTGATCAATTAACTGGATGATCACTGAGTCTTATTGAAGTCCCAATACTTAACTAACCTTCCATT
The DNA here is from genome assembly GCA_034641835.2 of Pinus albicaulis. Taxonomy (NCBI): domain Eukaryota; kingdom Viridiplantae; phylum Streptophyta; class Pinopsida; order Pinales; family Pinaceae; genus Pinus; species Pinus albicaulis. The sequence goes on from CM076578.1 coordinate 1,711,050,018, forward strand.
AGTTCCTCCAAATATTAGAACTAGTTTAACTAAAAAAAACCTGAGATAGCTGATCTTGATTGCTATAAATTAGCAATCAAACACGCTTAACTGAAATCTGACTCCTTCAAATCAAATTTACTAAGCTAATTGAGTGAATAGAGCCATGTCACCTTAGTTAACTGCATCCAAGTTGTTTTCTGATGTGGAAATTTTTTTTTTCTCAATTTAATCAAGGTAAAATCAACTTTAGAAATTCTTGTTTCATTTTTCAACACTCTCTCTTAGCAAGAAAAGGATTATCAACCACCCCTATCCTGCACCAGTGGAAATAAAAATTTCATCTTGACAAGTCAGTTTTTAAAATGCCAACATCTTGTTCCTTTGTTGGAATGTACCAAACTAACATTATCCGCCTCCGCACATAATCTCGTAAATGGTGATATCAGATATCTATATGCTTTGATTGATCGTGAAAAAAAGGAATTTAAGAGAGACTTAAGGAAATATAATTATCACAGTAGATCACAGTTGGATCCATCATCTGACCAAACAATCCCACAAATATATTTCTCATCTAGATCACCTCACATGCTGCTTGACTTACAACCATGTATTCTAATTCTGCCGAGCTAAGAGCCACATATATTTTCTTCCTGCTGTACTAGGAAATCACTATGGACCAAAAAATGAAAATTCCACTTGATGTAATCTTTCAGCTTGATGGACTCCCCACCCAATCTTCATCTGTGAATCCGCACACCTTCACTCCCCTTTTCCATCTGTACCATAGTCCAAACTGGGTAGTACCTTCGAGATACTGTAAAACATGCTTATATTCGCTCCAAAATAATTTTGTTGGCCTAACCATAGCTTGGCTCAACTAGTTGACTGCATAACACATATCTGGTTGTGTGTTCACAGGGTACATCAATGAACCCACTAGCTATCGATAAATGGTAGCATCCACTTATTCAACTGAATTAGCATACTCCTTCTTCCAGTTGGTCGCTATAGGTGTCTCCATGGTTTTGCAACTCTCCATACATAATCTTTGTAATATCTCATTTGCACACTTTCCTTGAGACACAAATAGTTCCCCAACGCCTTACCATACTTCCAATAAGAGGAAGTAGTGCATGTGACCCATGTACCTCATTTCAAATTCTATTGAAAGGTCCTCATTGCAAGACTTGATCAACTGTTCATCACCAGTTAAAATTAAATCATCAACATATAAGACAATAATGAGAATTTTACCTTCTACCAAGATATGATAGAGGTTTGCATCTGCTTCAATTTTGGTGAAGCCAAAACCAGTGATATAACTATCGATCCTGATGTACAAAGCACAAGGTGCTTGCTTGATACTAAACAACGCTTTCTTGAGTCTACACACATGAGACTCTCAATCAAAATTCTAAAATCCTTTTGGTTGCTCGATGTACAACTCCTCCTCAATAAATCCATTAAGGAATGTTGTTTTTACATCCATTTAGTGGATGTTCCACCCCATTTACGCAACCTGAGCAATAATTGATCTAATGGATGGGTACCTTACTACAAAAGAAAATAGCTGCTCATAGTCAATTCCTTCAACTTTAGAGTACCCCTTGGCCACAAATCTGGCCTTATACATCTCTATACTTCTGTTTTCTACCTAATTAACCTTGAAGATCCATCTTGAACCCACAAATGAGTTATATGTTGGTCTTGGAACCACTTCCCAAACACTATTCCTTATAATGGATTCATATTCCTCCACCTTTACATCAACCCATACAGGTTTATCTACTACTTCCTCGAAAGAGGATGGTTTAGTATATACAAGCTCAGTCATTAGCACCATGTAGTGAGTGTACTGGTTAAGTGACCTTCTTTGCCTGCGCAAATTTGGAGGAGCTCACACGTTATCCCTCGCATCCTTAACAAGACTATCAGCTTCCTTGGTATTTTTCCTAGCTTCTTTGGATGGTTATGCTCCAATGGTTGTCTCCACTCTTCTCTCCTCAATTTGTGGTTGCTCCACAACTTCCTCAGAATACTCCTTTGGAGCTAAAATCTCCTCTTCTGGTGGGATCTGAATCTCCCTCTCAAGAGAGAACCACATCTCTTTATCCTCATCAAATTTTACATCCCTTTGCACAAGTGTCATTCTAAGGGATTAACGGTACACACGGTAGTTTTGGGGAGTTTATGAGTGACCCAAAAATACCCCCAATTTTTCTATCAGCTCAATATTCTTCCTTGATTCTTTGGAGACATGGAAGTAGATGGAGGCTCCAAAAATCCTGAAGTGCGACACATCCGAACTTCTCCCCAAAAAATCCTCCTCTAGTGTAATCATGCCCAAAATTCGATGAGGACTCTGGTTCTGGAAATAGTCTACTATGTTGCATGCCTTTACCCACAAGTTTAGTTGTAGGCCTTGGTCATGCAACATCTCCCTCGCTGCTCCCATAATTCTATGGTTCTTTCTATCAGACACACTATTCTTGTAGGTTTTAATACTATACATAAATTACCTACAAACGAATTCTTAAAAATGAAAAATAAACAATGACAAGTGTTGTGGTGGTTTTGATGCATGGGTGTACAAAATCGCACCAGTTTAAGGGGTGTGATCTACCTCTATAAACTATTGGTAATAGGTAGAAAGTGGTGGAGCTCAAAAGCATACAATCTAGAAGAAAAAAGTATGCAAATGTATGCTCAGATTAAAATAAAACTAAAACAAAAATATACAAAAGCTATTGAAGAGAGTCAAAATGATAATAATGAAAACGATGGCTCTAGGCCTCTTCTTATTAAACGTTTGATATGGAAAATAAATTTTACCCACTTTCCAAAGGGCCTCTAGACAATGGTGCTAGGTCTCGATGCAAGGATGTTGTTTTCCAAGCTCTGCCTCTGGTGCAGTCTCCCTCTCTCTCTTCTGTGATGGACTAATATTGTTGGGTGGCCAACAATCGAGTCCCCTCTATCTCCAGCTCTGGGTCACACACTGTTGGTATTGCTTGGGCAATTCTGGCTAGCATAACAATGTGATCACCCATTCTTCATCTCTTGGTGGCTTTATATAGGGGATTTAAAATCCTCCTTTCCTCTCTTGGTACATGGTGGATGGTGACCCAAGGGAGAGGTATGATTCCATTGTGTGCTCCAAATATTCCTTTGTGTGTTCACATAGTGTCTAAGGAGGCGCTGGTGGCTGTCCTTAGGCAGCTTTATGTAAGGAGTAACTATCCTTTTCTTTGTGTGGTCCCAGAAAGCGACATTTTTCCACTTTCAGGAATGCGCGCTTATCGAGAAAAAAAGGCGTGCAGAAGGCACTCTTATCAAAAGATAAAGCACGCAATTAGAATTTTAAGACTAGTTCAAATTTTATTTTCTCAAAACCTTATATATTTTAAATACTTTCTTGATTCCATAATGTCTTCCTGCCCTGTAAATCCTTTGGCTTGAAATTAATTAATGTCATCTTCTGCTGTACGATTTTCTAGTGTTAATAGTTGCTCCCTAATGTGTGAGGTCTAGGAAGGACTGTATAGCTTAAATACATTATAGTTTATTTTCTGTATCGTGCGCGGAGAGAGAGAGAGAGAGAGAGAGAGAGAGAGAGAGAGAGAGAGAGAGAGAGAGAGACTTGCATGAATCTTGGAATTGACAACACCCTCACCATTTCCGAGGTGACCATGGCCTAAGGGATCCCTACAAGCAAATAATTTACAACATATATACAAAATTTCAATGAGGCGGGCATGTCCCATGCTCGTGATGCTATATCTAGTTAAACAAAATTGACAGATACATGTGCAGTCTGTGCAACTACTATGGTAGTGATGCTGGCGGTTGTTGACGATGACTGCTGACGCCCTCGGGGGCGTTTTTTCTTTGACGATAGGTGGAAAGTGGTACCTGTATGTGTAAAATTGGTATGGAATATAGCTGCGCAATGTATGCATAGGTGCTGGGACCTTCCCATGTAAGCATTGTTGACAGAGACGCTTATGGAGGCACGGGTCTTCGACGGATCTTGATCAAAGTGCAATGGTTGTAAGGTATGATACCATCTTGACATGAAAGCTTTTGTTGTAGTCGAATGTCAAGAGGATCAATGACATCTGTGGAGAATGATGTCTCCCACAGTGCCACCCGAGGATACCCCTTTGCATGGGGAGAGGTGATCCAAGGTACCGCTGCTTTTTTAGAAGAGAGGTGTTAAGGTCGACAAAAAGGAAGCCTTAATTGAACCATAGGTCGCCAACTTGAGGGGTCAGGGACCTAGATGTGATGGGTTTAACATAGGCAGGTTGGTGAGAGGTGACTGAAAACTGATGATGGGGATTCAATGGCCCGAGGTTGGAGTATACTTTAGCAGCTTGGCGGCAGTCATAGTTATTTCTAAAGGGAAAATCCCTGGAGTCGGTAGCACTTCCAGGGTGGGTGTAAACCTGGCTATGAATGTCATGATGGTGTGTGCGTGGTGGTGAAATAATCCGATCAAGGGGAATGAGGGACTGCTTCGATGGGAGAAAAGATGAAATATGAGGGTGAAGGGGCGAAGTGCACCATTTGCGGTCTTTGTACACTTACCAAAAGAATAAAATAATCAGGTTTGGTTTGTACAAAACACAAAAATGGGTACCCCAAAACATGAAAGTGTTCGCTCAATGGAGGTGTGAGGACGGTGTTTTGCTAGGGGTGGGGGTCCCATTGGTTTTTCTCATGTGTGGGGTTGATGAAGCAGATGACAAAGTGTTGTAGATGGGATTATGCTGGTGGAGGTATGGTGGGCCAAATGCGATGCATGGAGGTGTGCTTTCGATATGCTTGTACAACCTGGTTGTTAGGGAAGGGGGTTTCAGTTTGTATGGTAAACTTGACCTTATGCATGATGAATGGATGGGCATGAGGTGTTTCTCAAACTAAAGTGACATGGCCATGGCATCACTATTACTGTGATATATGGTCTACTTTGGGTGACGAGCGCCATGGTGGGAAGGCTCTATCGACCAACGCGGATGTTTATCATGTGTAGGGTGAAGTGATGATAAACACGGTCGGATATGAAGACCCTATGGTTTATTTCTGATGGATAAATGATGTCAGGATATGCAAAGTCTTCTGTGACTCTATCATGCTGGGGGTAGAATGATACCCTCTCTAGAACCTTCAATAGATGGTGTTGTGAATGGTTTGTGGGGTTTTCTTGCAAAAAAAACTACCTCAAGTGAAAGCATATTCTTTTCATTAACTATTATTGAAATTCACGAGCTTTAAAAAAGAAGGTGAGAGAGGGCATACCTGCCGGTGCTGAAAAATTAATTTTTTCAAGAGTGCGAATGTGTGGCGTCAACTCTGTTTGTTATGGAGTGCTGATCAAAGTGTTGTTTTTGGTTTGGTGATCAGATACTCTAAGTGCTAGTTTTCCCTTAGGAGTTGTTACTTGGCGCTTAGATTTTATTTCAGTTGGGGTTGCCCCTAGACTGAGATCAGGGGGGGTGTTGTCGGTTACTGCCCCCTATCCAGGATCTCCCTTTTGGTTTGCTCCTCGACTTATTTTGGTAACATTTGGAGGATTGTCATAATTCTCCTAGTTGTATGGTTGCTGATGAGCCTAGGAAGGGTTGTACTAGATTAACCGACGCATTACGTTATGCCATTGGTCCATTCTATGCGGGGAATGGGGGATATCGGTTCCCTTGTCCCTAGTTGGTATATGAGTGCTAGGGTGACTTTCATGATAGATAGGTTGTGATACGTTCTAAGTAGAATTGTATGAGTATCCAAGGTATCGATTACTACTACCTAGGTGGCCTTGGGCCAAAGACCCGATCGAACTGTTTCCATAATCGACGTGCATGGTACTACTGTTTCCTAGGTGATCTTGGTTCAAAGACCTGATCAAGCCATCTGCAAAATCTACGTACCTGAGTGTTACTGTTGCCTAGGAGATATAGGGTCGAAGACTTGATCAAGCCGTCTGCAAAATCTACTTGTCTGGTAACTGTCTGAGTATCATGGGTGTTACTGCTGCTTAGGTGATCTTGGGTCAAAGATCTGTATCAAAACATTTGTAGTAGATGACACTCCTCATAGCTCCCCAAATACAAATTACTGTTGCCTAGGTGACCTTGGGTCAAAGACTTGATCAAACCGTCTGCAGTAATCGATGCGCATGGTCACTCCCCAAATACGGATTACTGCTGCCTAGGTGACCTTGGGTCAAAGACTCGATCAAACCGTCTACAAAAATCAATGCGCTTGATAACTCAAGAGGATGAGGCAACCAGGTTCCCCTGTCCCTGGTTGGTGTATGGTGGTTTGGGGGGAGGAGGGATAAATGGTTGTCTTTCTGGTGACCTCCGTTCCTCTTGTAGGTACAGGATGATGCGAGGCTCGTCGCCGATAGATTGGATTGAGGGATCCTCCTGATAGGATCGCTCAATCACATGTAAGGCATCCCTTTATCTCGGTATCTCTGGAAAATGATTGGTGTAGTGCCCATAGTTGTTATAGAGAACACATGCGTGATTGGTACACAACACTTTTCCTTTACCTTTGGTGGTAGGTTCCTTTTTACGGGAACATGGCATCAAGATGTCTGTTTCGGAGCCAAGGAGTGGTTTTAATTCATCCAGATCTGGACATATATGGGTAGGATGACCTACTACGTCGGATATGGCGCAGACTGGTGATTCCGTTTGAATGGCGGGGGTCACCATCTTCTTTCCTCTATTTGCGGTTTTCTTGGCCATGATCACTGGTTTCACAATGGGCACTTCCTTTATGGGGGAGGTCTCGACTGTTTCTTAGGTAGGTGGGGGCTCCTTGGGACTGAGGGGATTTAACCCTATGGCAGTAACGTTGGTGGCTCCTATTCTGGAAGGAGGAATGAGGTACCAAACTGGGAATGCCAATGATATGTTGGTTAATACTAGTGTTGCCAAAACCTGCTGGGAGATGAAGCCAGCTGGGGGGTAGAGGAAAGGGGTTTGGGAGTGGCGTAGGCTAGGGAAGCTGCCATGGCCAATGCCTCAGTGTCATTACTACTTGATTCCATGTCCTGACTAGCATCGGTGCTTGATGTGGACATCATGCACACCAGAGCCGCTGTGACATCGGGTGATGCCTCAAGGATAATGGGAGGATCTCCTAGGAATGACCCTAGAACGGACGATGGTTTGAATTGGCCAGGGCCATATTCTTGGTACCATGAAAGATCAGCCGAGGCTGTATCTACATAGGGTAGAATTACATCCATGTTGGTTAGGGGATGATTTTCACTGTGTATCAGTTGGTCTACAGTAATGATGCGGTCCTCGTGGGGGAACATCATAACGCAGAAGATGGAGGAGGCTATGGCGGACATGGCGTGCATATAACTCTGCCTGAAGATTATATTGTAATCCAAGTGAGTGTCCAAGACTTCAATGTCTATGTGGATTGGCTTTCCAGACCGAGACATTTTGGTAGAGGCCGATGGGGGTTGAGGGACGACTGTCGTACGCTCGAAGCGTTATGACTGAGGGTTTCAGTTCGGGAGACCCTAACTTCTGCCAAACATTTTTTGACATGAGGCATGTCAATGCACCCTCGTCTATGACACATCACTGAATAGTGATATTCTGGACCGGCATTGGTATTTGGAAGGCGACCATAGAAGGAAGCCTAGGGGTGGCTTTGTCTAAGTCGAAAGCCATCATGTGCATATCGGTAGGGTCGATAGTGCCTAATGCGGAAAGTAGGGCTTTCCACTGTTTTGGGTATGACTATAGTACTTCTAGAGCTGACCTAACATTGGGAGATTGAGTTAAATCATCCACGATGTTATAATTATGGGCTGCTTTGGAGTAGTTACCTACTCACCTATTAGGTCCCTTTGCCATTTTTGGCAATGGTTCTATAGGCATATTTGAAATGGTCAAAGGTGCAGTGGGAACACTAGTACTAGCCCCTGATGTAGTGCTGTCTGGTGGGGTGTTATAGTTGCGATTCTGTGTTTGGAAAAACATTTCTTCCCCAGTCATGTATATTTCATGGCTTCTTTTCCCGAAATCGTCTGGATTTTGCTGGTGAGTGATTATTGTCCCTTGGTTTGAGAATGGTTCTTGTATCACAGTGGGTTGTTGGGAAGATCCTCCTTGTCCTCGGTTACTCTGAAGCTTTTTTAGCTCAGGGAGATCAGGACAGTGGTGAGTATAATGCCCGTACTCACCACATATTGAACAAGAATGGTTTGTTCGCAGAGGTGGCCTTTTACCTTGCCGTTGGGAATTTCTAGGCCCCTGGCTTTGATTCCAGTCGGAGTTGCCTCTGACCTGGGATCACGGTGGGCTTTGTTGGTTGCTGCCCCCCTTTCCACGGTTCCCTTTTGGATTGTTTTTTGATTTTTTATTTACCACGTTGGGAGGGTAGTTCTCCTAGTTATTTTGGTGTGGTTGGTTTTGGGACAGCTGCACAAAGTTCACCTGCGCGTTGGTTTGCATGGGTGGGTCTTGTGCTGGGGACTGAGCATAACGCTGTCCCATGTTTTCACCTGGCCGCTGGAGGGGGGTTCTTCCATTAGTGTTTCGTTCTGCGTACTGGGCCCCCTCAGTTAGAGGATAAGGTCCTGCTTGGTGATACACTTGCACCCTCATTAGGGGAATTTTAGGGTCTAAAATGGGCCTCCTAAGGACATAATAAAATAATATCTAAACCAATAAATAATATTTATGAATTTTCAATTCACTTTTTGCACCACAATCAATGTAACCATATTTAAATTCAATTCAAAAGTTGTACCAAAATAAAATTAATAAAAAAATTGTATTGATGTGACTATAAATAAGAATGAGATTTTCAAGAAAAAGTCATTATCCTTGAACAACTAATGCATTTGTCCTTTGTACTTAAATATCTTAAAATAAAATATAAATATAAACTTATAAATTTTTAATTATATTATATGCTATTAATTAGAATTTATATTATTTAAATTGTATAATAACATGTAATTAATATACTATAAAAAAATTAATATAATATAATATAATATAATAAATGTATAGGGATATGCATTGTTTCTTTCAAGAAATATAAAATGACAATAATGTATTTTTATTCAAAAAGTGTGGAATGAAATTTATTATGAGTACTTTATTTTGACTTTAAAAGTACTTAGAGCACAACCATGATTAACCATGAGTTTTTATCCACCATTGAGAATGTGGCAAGTAAGTACTTTTAACTCAAGCAATTCCTACTCAACCATTAGGGATGATGTCATCCCCTAAAATGTGATTGGTTCTCATAAAGTGAATTTTGATTATACATTTTCCTTAGGAGGCCCATTTTAGAGCTCAAAATTCCCCTAATGACTAGTCAAATTTTGCTGAGGCATATGATGACTTTGAAATCCGGGTTGAGACATGTTCTGGGTAGAAATATATGCGTAGCCGAAGTTTTGACCATTGTTGCCTAGGTAACCTTGGGTCATTGACCCAATTAGCCTGTATGCAGAGTTCGATGCACCTGGAAATTCTTGATAAGTTTGCAGGCGCGGGGCATTAGGCAAGATGCTGTAAATATATCTTGACTGCGTATAAATCAGTTCAAGCTTCTGGGGTTCACTGATTGCATTCTCTTTGGATGTGGGGTATTTTTGCGCCACATCCTTTAAAATCTCCATCATCAGAGTTTTCAAGAATAAATCTAAGAGGACTCGATTGTCGAGTTTAGCTTTACATAAACTGCGATGCCGCCTCCATTCATGAAGATGGTCAGAGATATGGACAACAAGGATTTGTTTAAAATGAGTCAGTAATTCCATTCCTAAATCATGGTGAATGGGTAACTGAAAATATGTGAGGAACGCGGTAGCGAGGGCGCTAAAGGTTCCATGTGAAGAAAAATGTTGCTCCATGTACCTCTTCATGACTACTCCTGGAAGAGTGCGTTGAAATAGCCTCAATCGAATAGTGTCGTCAACGATATTATTCGATGAGCACCACAGGTGAAAGGTCATTATGTGATTACCTGGGTCTTCCGCTTGCTTGCCTTCAAATTTTGGTATATCTGAAGGGAGCTTCGTGGGCATGGGAGGCCATGACGAATTGTGTGCGATGGGGTCATTTGTTAGCTTGGTTAAATCAGGTAGATTCAACGAAGCTAAGAAAGGTGACTGGGAGGTTGACGCCATTGCAACGTGTGAAGACACAAAGTTCTGGTTAGAACGAGGGTTATTCTGTGACGTACCCTAATGTGCGTTCAACTGGCTTCCCGAATGGGACACACTCGTGTGCCCTCTAGGGGTCGAGGGGGGAGTGGTGTGCGGTGTGGTGTTGGGAGACCAACTAGGGTTCCCAACTATGGTTGCTCCAATAAAGGATGAACCAATGACGGTGGCAGTGTTCTGTCTTTGACGCCTGAACGACGAAAGACTTAGAACCCCTCCCTGTAATGGGGGGAGGTCCAAAAGACGTCTGGATCGACGAGGTTCTGTTGGGACCGTTTGGGTGTCGACTAGGGTAGGTTTTGGAAAAATTTGAGAGGATAGAGTCTATGATGAAAGAAAAATTATGGTCACATACATAAAAAAAAGCAAAAATAAAATAAATTTTCCCTTTTAATTAATCTATGTGATCACTCAAGAAAAAAAAATGGTTTTTGTTTGTTTGCGCATGATACTCAAAATCCTAGAAGACTTATGTGTCCTCACACACTAAATAGTACCTAGGCCTTGAGAAGATTTCTTGTGAGTGCTGGTACAACGTCCCGTAAGAGTTGGCGATGCCTCCAGTCAGCCGAAGAGAATCCATCAAGGTAAAGGTAGAGGGTCTGGCGCTTGCCTGCACCGTCACCTATAGGGTAAAGGATGCCCTAGTTTTTGGACACTAAGAACCACTGTCCCACGTGAGCATTCGAGCCTTGGGCTTCTTGTTAGACAACTAACAGTACCGAGTATCAGCCGCGTCAGGCAACCCCAACTGATACCGCACGCACTGCGCCTAAGCCTAACCCCCTCTGAATCAGGTCTCTGTTGCGTTTGGGTTTTATTTTCCATAGGATGATAGGTGGATTTGAAGCTCCCTAAATACATAAATTCTATGTTTCAATATGAATTATGATTAAGGCGGATTATTGGATGCCTACCCCCTTGATCTTAACTTAAACTATAAATTCTTTTGTGGCCCCTGTGGGGAGAATTTAGTGAGTTTGGTTAAGTTAGTTTTTAGGTGTCTTCCTTTGCTTAGTGGGTGAGTGTGTGTGAGCGTAAGGTGAACAAGATCATAGTTTGAACATATGGATATCGTTGATCCTTTACAAAAAATCCCCTAGTTAAATTATGTTATATTGTTCCTGGCTCAAATGGAAAACATGTGCAGATAACAGGCTACTTTCAAAATTTCCTAGTTAATCTTTGTGACTAACTAAAGGGAGATGGCGAATTGTAAATATAGAGCGTTCATATGCTTACCTAGGATCACCAGAGGGTGCAAAGGTAGCAGATATTCCTTACTCTAATCGACAATTCAATCCTAGTCCCGTAATTTCTAATGCAAAAATTGAACTAAACTAAACAATTTCTACACTAGAAAGAAGAAAACTAGCTATGCATGCGTCGTCTTGGGCCACTTACTTGGACTAGTTATCTAAGTGTGAATACCAAAATTTGCAAAACATAAATTGTTCAGAATGCAATGGTTAATTTTCCCCCTACTTAAACTATGTGAAGATTTTTGCAAAAACCAACTTGAAGAAAAACTAAATCTAAGCCTACAGAAGGCAGCTAGAAGTGAGTTCTCACAAGATGTGGGGTATCAAAACAAGTGCTGGCAGATACATTAGGGGCTGCCTAGGACCTTACAAGTAGAAAAATGCAGAATCTTGGGAGAAAAATCTCATTCTGTAAATTACACGCAAAAATCCCTGACAGGTGCGCTTTCCTGCGCGCAGGTCAGCCCTGAATGTGCGCCCTGCGCGTCTGTGTGGAACATTAGGGGAATTTTGAGGTCTAAAATGGGCCTCCTAAGGAAATAATATAATAATAGCTAAATCAATAAAATAAAATTTATGAATTTGCAATTCCCTTTTTGCACCAAAATCCATGTAACCATAGTTAAATTCAATTCAAAGTTGTACCAAAATAAAATTAATAAAAAAATTGTATTGATGTGACTACAAATAAGAATGAGCTTTTCAAGAAAAAATCATTATCATTGAACAACTAATGCATTTATCCTTTGTACTTAAATAAATTAAAATAAAATCTAAATATAAATTTATAAATTCTTAATTATATTATATGCTATTAATTAAAATTTATATGATTTAAATCGTATAATAACATGTAATTAATATACTATATAAAAATAATATAATATAATATAATAAATGTATAGGGATATGCATTGTTTCTTTCAAGAAATATGAAATGAAAATAATATTATTTTATTCAAAATGTGTGAAATGACATTTATTATGAGTACTTTACTTTGACTTTAAAAGTACTTAGAGCACTACCATGGTTAACCATGAGTTTTTATCCATCATTGAGAATGCGACAAGTAAGTACCTTTAACTCAAGCAATGCCACCTCAACCATTAGGGATGATGTCATCCCCTGAAATGTGATTGGTTCTCATAAAGTGAATTTTGATTGTACATTTTTCTTAGGAGGCCCATTTTAGACCTCAAAATTCCCCTAATGAAACACGCATAAAGTCCTGCAAGTAAAGAAGATTAGGAGCTGCTCTTCTTCAGCCTATCACTCAAAGTGAATCTAGGGACTGCAAGATGGATCAGAGGACCATCAGCTCTACTCTCTAGCGTAGACAAAGGTCTCCTGCAACAGATGGCACAACCACATAAACTTGTAAAACGTTAGTGGAGTCGCTAATCTTGTTGTGGTGGATTTGACGCATGGGTGTATGAAATAACACCAGTTTAAGGGGTGTGGTCTACCCCTATAAACCATTGGTAACATGTAGAAAGTGGTGGAGCTCAAAATCATACAATCTAGAAGAAAAAAGTATGCAAATGTATGCTTAGATTAAAATAAAAATAAAACACAAATATACAGAAGCTATTGAAGAGAGTCATAACGATAATAATGCAAACAATGGCTCTAGGCCTCTTCTTATTAAATGTTTGATATGGAGAAGAAATTTTACCGACTTGCCAAAGGGCCACTAGACAATGGTGCTAGGTTCCGATGCAAGGATGTTGTTTTCCAAGCTCTGCCTCTGATGCAGTCTCCCTCTCTCTCCATTGTGATGGAATAATATTGTTGGGTGGCCAACAATTGAGTCCCCTATATCTCCAGTTTCGGGTCACACACTGCTGGTATTTCTTGGGAAATTCTGGCCAGCAAAACAATGTGATCACCCATTATTCATCTCTTGGTGGCTTTATATAGGGGATTTCAAATCCTCCTTCCCTCCCTTGGTACATGGTGGATGGTGACCCAAGGGAGAGGTGTGATTCCATTGTGTGCTCCAAATATTCCTTTGTGTGGTCACATAGTGTCTAAGGAGGCGCTGGTGGCTGTCCTTAGGCGGCTTCATGTAAGGAGTAACTATCCTTTGCTCTGTGTGGTCCCGGAAAGCGACATTTTGCCACTTTTAGGAATGCGCACTTATCAGGCAAAAAGACACGCAAAATGTGCTCTTCTCGAAGGATAAAGCGCACAATTAGCATTTTAGAACTAGTTCAAATTTGATTTTCTCAAAACCTTAGAGATTTTAAATACTTTCTTGATTCCATAATGTCTTCATGCCTTGTAAATCCTTCGGCTTGACATTAATTAATGTCATATTCTGCTGTACGATTTTCCAGTGTTAACAACGAGAACATAAAACAAATATACACAGAGATTATCCCAAGGATCCCAAAACTGGGACTACTAGATTGATATTTTTTTAAATATTCCTTTCAATGTTACAATACATATATACATGCCAAAGCATTCATAAATCCCACTCCACTAACCATGGATTATAACATAATCATATTTCCCTTGATCGGATCTACAAAATACCATGGGAATAAAACTATCATGCTGAAAACCACTTGGAAAACCCATGGAAAAAACTATGGGTAGGTCCGCCCACAATCTGTGGGTCCACCCCCACTCCTTGGGTTTGCATAATTTTTTTTTCTTGTGGCACTATCGCGGACCCTGTGCATGGGGGCCACCACCCCCTGCAAACCCCCCGGTTGCGCTCGGTAAAACATATAGTGTGTGAGACCAGTCGTGGAGAGAATATAACACACACCAAACATTCACTACAAGGAAAAGACCCTCTAGAGGAGGTTATAAAGGAGGTTTTTAGTGTTATAAAATTGGCCAAAATTGTCAAAAAAACATTTTCTACAACATCCGTTTATGGTTACGGAGGTTTTGGCGGAGCTTTTAACGGAAATGCAACACAACTAAAAAAACTGGGCGGCTGGAGGTTATTACGGATGTTTTTTTCATCGGTGCGCTACTAAGGTGTCAACGCACCAGTGTGTGTCATCTAGAAGCTGGCCCGGGGTGGTCTAAGGTGCATGCACCAGGCCGTCAAGGTATAAAACCACACCGGGCACAGTGTTGGTGATACAACACACGAGGCCATTCTAATTGGTCTTGGGATTTGTGCAGTGCCCATAGGTCATCTCAACGCACCAGTACGTAGAATTATAGAAATGCATTGGTGTGCACTATTAGAAAAACGCATCAAGATTTATAATTGGTATTGGTATTTGTGCGGTGCCCATAGGTCGTAAAAATGCATTGGTGTGTAGTCTCACATAAACGCACCAATGTGCAATATCACACAAACGCACCGAGATTTATAATTGTTATTGGTATTTGTGTGGTGCCCATAGGTCGTAGAAATGCACCGATGCGCTGTATCATACAAACACACCAGTGCACAGTAAATGACACACACCGGTGTTCATTTTGTATTTTTTAGAAACATCGATTCGTGGCAATGAAATTATTTGATTTTTTAAATTTCAATATTCATCAAAAGTCAACACATCTTATAATAGTATTTGTATTAATTAAATTTTTATTAATGCATTTGAATGTGATGTTTGGATTAATTTGTTATATCATATCATAATTATTGTGATTTTTTAAAATTCATTATTCATCAAAAGTCAACACATATATATCTTATAACAATATTCATATGAATTAAATTTTTATTAGTGCATTTGAGTGTGATGTTTGGATTAATTTACTCTATCATATCATCAAATTTCACATCTCTTCATTTTAATATTTAATCATCCATAAATTTAATCAATGGTGTTACATTTCACAACGACAATGGAGAACACAATAGGATAAACTAAAACATATTATATATATATATATATATATATATATATATATATATATATATATATATATATATATATATATATGAATAAGACAATATTTGTCATACAAAATGGATAGTTATTGGTATCCCTTTGTCTTTCAATTGGGACACTGTATTCATTACATTAAACAAAATGTCTGATTTCACAGACAAATATTTCAAAAAATACAACGCCTTGCTTTGATATCCAAACATAGTGATCATTGTTCTTCGCTTGAATTGCTGTCATTGCTAGAGCTACTTCCATGACTTTGGTTATTTTCAGGAATGTTTTGTTCATGATAAGTTGATTGTTTTCTTCTTCTTCACCTTCCATCTACAAACATAAAAATAAATTGTAATGAGTGTATATACATTGGTGAGAATAACGAAAATTGCAATATTAAATAACATACATAAATGTAAATAAAAAGGGCATGACATACCATAGCAACAATTGACTCATGAACTATACACATTCTTTCAAAACCATGTAGTATGCCATCTTTCAAGATTTCATCTGTTGGCACAGTTCCATACTTTGTTTCCTGCAAGTTTTATACCCCATAAAAAATCATATATTTAATAAAATATTTTTTTGTTCTATTAATTATAGACATATCTAAGTAAAACAAGATCAATAGATGCTTACAAATTCCACAATTAATTTATGATATGCCAACATATACTCACAACCCATATTTAACCCAATATCGATCAATTCGGTTGATGGTTTTTCTTTATGTGTTAGCACCTGCTTGAAGACATTAAATGATGATTTTTGTAAAAAAACTTAAAAAATACAAAAATGAAATCTAGTTAAGTTGTTATAAGGAAGTAACAATTACTCACAAACTTATATATCGACCATTTTCTTCCTTGTCGTCCTGTTTTATGTGCTGAATGGGTTCCATTTTCTTTTCTTTTCTGCAAGAAAATACTTGAAAATTAATGTTATTTATTGTACCTAATGATCTAAAAATTCAATGATTACATATTACATTTGAAGCACGTTGTTGTTGAGATGGCTCCTCCTATGATGCAATTTTGTCCATTTCTTTGACTATCTCCTTGTACATCTTTTTGGACATTCCTACTGGCATATTTTTTATATTAGCTCATTCATCTTTTGAGAATTTCATAATATTCCTAAAAATTATGACAATAAACTATTTAATTTTTATATTTATATACGAAAAGTAAATATAACAAAAGTGATATTTATAAAAAATTCTAGACAAACATTTAAAGGAATATTCCTTTTTCATTCCACAGTGCTCTCGTGCTCTCTTGCTCCAGGTATGTCTCCTGCAAATATCTGGCTGAATTTTTTTGCAAAAATAGTGAAATAATGAAAAGTGTTTAGTATTTAAAGAATTGTTTTATGAAATTAGATTTTCGAAAATATTTTTCCGCCCAATTTGGAATTTATCGCTTCTCTCTTTCTTTTTTTTTTCACTTAAAAAAATAGAGTTGTGCTTTTTTATTTGAGGTTATTCATCACCGGTGCATCACTTAATAGCACCACACCAGTGCATCCATTGATAACACGACACCGGTGAGGCATGTACACCAAAATTAATTTTAGGTATGTACACCAAAATTTATTGTTGATTTTTCTCAAATGCAGGGAGAAAATATCACAATTATATCAAATGGACAATTCTTCAAAATCCATCTCGTTCCATGACATTTCTCAAAGTCCATCACAAAGTTCTCCCTATCCATCTCGAGATGTAATATTTGCTTCATATTTTATTTATATTTTCATTATCTAATTGAATTTATGTTTTTTATCCATGTAAATCATGCACAAATTAATTAAATTTATAATGTATACAAATTTGCAGGTTCATGCATATTCAGAATCGAGTTCAGATGCACAAAATATTCAAACAACTCCAAAATGACGGAAGCTGTTATGAGGAGTAGCATACTGCAAGGCGCATTTGGTAGATGAAAATGGACAACCGCTTCACCTTGCTAATTGTAACAATATTGCATCTTCTAGCCACAATCCTGGGACAATGATGGTAATAATAATTGTTTGATATATTGATTAATGTAATTATTTCAACTTCAAAACAATTAATCATGCAATATTGTCAACGTGCTTACTAATTGATATCATATATTTTGTACTAATCATGTTCAAATATTTTTTTTAAATTATTGGGATTCTAGTGATGATGAGCGACCTACCTACCATCTTTCATTGCACCCCATGACAATGTCAAATTGAGAGAAGACTAAATTAAGAGAAAAAATAGGAGAGGAATGATACCAAGAATGGTTGAATCAACCACCGATTCAATCCCCACTGTCCAGATTCACCAATTAGGAATGACTACAACAATAGTAGTTCTTCACAACCTGGCAATGGAGAAAATAAAATAGAGGTTGGTATGGATGATTACTTAAGGTATACAACTACCATGGAGACAATGTTGTTATATGCATTCCAAAATGATGATCAACTAGGGGATGATGCTCATATCGATGACACCTTTTTTGAAAGCCTTAATTTTTCTTCCACCAGCCCTCTCTTTGGATTTGGCGGTTAGTCAAATTCTACCCAGTTGGGGAAAAAAATGTTACTGTACAACTTGAAAGCAAAGTTTGGCTTGTCAAATGCATGTTTCTCGGAAATTTTGAGGTAAGTTACCATAAAGTCCTCCCTTATATAAATTTGAGAAATATAATTAGTACACAATGAACATTACAAATGGTAAATTTTATGAATGTTAATAATTATATCAGCATTAATGTACATTTATTAATATATTTTTCCAGGGTAACCAACTACATTTTATTCAAAGATAAGGTTATTCCGAGTGATAATGTCTTGCTTGGTAGCTGCGAAGAGGCAAATAAATTGTTGAAAATGTTGGGTGTTGAGTACATATCATATCATGCATGTCCAAATGATTGTATTCTATATAGAGGAGAAAATGCAGACAAAGATATATGTCTGAAATGTGGGCATGACAGGTATGATAAATAAAAAAAGAAGGGAAAATCATGTACTAGTCCTCCTTTTAAGATATTGAGTCACATGCCTATAATCCCAAGGATTCAAAGGCTCTTTCATTGCAAAGAATTAGCTATGTTACAGGGATGGCATGCCTCACATATAAGTGAGTTGGGAGTTATGCAAATCCCAACTGATTCAATAGCCATGAAGCATATAGAGGATACATGGCTCGAAAAATTCAAGGATGAAGTACAGAGTCTATGAATCAGCATAGCCATGGATGGCGTCAACCCATATTCCCTCCAGAACACCAACTATTTTGTTTGGCTTGTAGTAGTTATCAATAACAATATCCCCCCATGGTTGTGCATGAAGAATGAACATCTTATGTTGGCTGTCATAGTCCCTGGTAGAAGACAAGTGAAGAATATGGATGTCTACTTACAACCACTGGTAGATGAATTGAAGGAATTTTGGGATGGGATAAATGTATACGATGTATCAAGGCCCATCACAACAGAGAGGATTTTTACGTGGTATGGCATATGTGCTTACATGACACATCATTATCCAGGCTTAGGAGTTTGCTCTGGTAAATTAGATGTTTAATTTATGGTTTTTTTTATATACGTAACAATATTCTTTCACATATTAGTTATTTAATTCGTTGTAATTGTTTCGATCCTCATGATATTCTTTAATGTGCCATGCATATTAATTGTATACAATAATCTCGCAGCTCTTGTAACAAAAATGTATTTTGGATGTAAATGTTGTGGACCTTATCTGAAAGCTAGATGGTCCAAGGACCTATGAAAGCTAGTGTATGATTTCTCTAGGGTATTCCTCCCAGAAGAACACCCTTACAGAAGAGTAACATCTGCTTTCAATGGTAAATGAGAGAGAACCCAAAGGGCTCCAATAACAACACCAGCTGAATGGCTTAGAGAATATGAGAGAGAGAAGGAGAAGGAGTTCATAGAAATGTTCGATTCAAATGGGGAGCCTCTGTTCGATGATCCAAAATTCTTCGACACCTATGTTGATAAATTTCCCATTGGGATGAAAAGGAAATCTATATTTTATAACCTCCCATATTGGGAGCATCTTAAGATTACCCACTTATTAGATCCCATGCATATATTTAAAAATGTTTCATCTTCTTTATGGAGGAACATATCGTCGAAACAAAGTGAGACATTGGCTCTTAGGAAAGATCTATTACTTCAAAAACTAAAAAGAAACATTGGCCAAGACGATTATAAAGTACAGGATCAGAGTATTTCAAAGAAGGTGATTTCCCATTTATTTTAAAAAAAATATGATCTTTCTTTGGAAAAGAAAGTTATAATGGGTGTGAGGATGCCATCTTCATACGGGTCTTCACTATGGTGCTGCTTCACCGTGGATGACCATTTGTTGGAGTTGAAATCGCATGACCATTTGAATCTTCTAAGAGTACGTATAATGTCAAAAGCATGATTTTATTATTTGTTATATTAATAAATTTTATCCCATGCAGGGATCATAAAACATAACTAATTTTTTTATATTATTGCACGTGTTTATAACTTTGCAGTGTCATTATCCTTTGTTCATGCGTGGGTATGTGAAACATGAATTCCCACAAGACCTAGGGCGTTCCATATTTAAATTATCTGCATTTGTACATTAGACCACATCAAAGGAGATTCATGTGGTTAGCATTCCACGGTGGCGTCAAAGAGATAGTTGAGATTGTTTGTATGTTTGAGAAGGAATTTCCGACGAGTTTCATGGACTTTCAGGTTCATCTTATAATCCACCTAGTAGATGAGGTTGAATTATTTGGGTGATTTCTTGTTGTTGGATGTTCTTCTTAGAGAGGTAAATGAAGAAATTGAAAGGTTTTGTTTGAAAAAGGGAAAAACCCGAGGGGTCTATGGCAGAGGGGTACATATTGTATGAGTATTTCTATTATGTCAGTGATTACATCAATCAAATCGACAACAAACCAGGTGCAGTGAGTTGGGATGATGCAAGGGATGAAGACAAAAGAGAAGGGAATTGCTCCAAACGAGCGGAAAAAAGCGCTTGATAAAGAGTAAGGGACTTATAAATTTTCACATTTACACAAAGTAAATATTCATGTTGAACTTCAATATAATGTATATTTTCATCTCTATGTACTTTATAATGTCGGTTTGATTTCATTAGCGAATGTAGAAATTGAAGAAATCAATAAATTCGTTCTTTACAATTCTGAAGCGACACAACCGTGGGCCGTATTGTACGAATAAAAGAGGATGAAATGGGATAGTGACAAGAAAGAATTCAAACATTTGAATGGTAGAAATGTGCCTTATCCTGATCATTTAAAATAAAATATGCCAAAAATACGCCCCAACAGTTGGGTCGCTGACCAAGTTAGAGAGAAATACGGTGCAACCGGTCGTTACCCACGTGCTGAAGAGGATGCGCTAAACGTAGGGATTGGGTGCAACAACTCGGCAATAATCTATTTAATTTATATGTACATTTGAAACTTAATAATGCACCTTTCAAATGTAATTACATCTATATTTCATATTTTAACTATTGGGTTATTATAAGACACATGGCACTATGATTTTTTTTAACTTTTTTTATAATAGCTGCATTTTTTTCCCATCTATGTGGGCATATGGACACCATTTTCACACAGAAAATGCCGTTGCTGGAAACATCACACAAGATTGTGGAGTGGAAGTCAAGTTCGATCAATCTAGTCGATCTAGCCACCGTGATCAAAACCTAGTACGAGGGACGTTAGGTTACGTCAGAAAGATACAAGAGATCATTGAATTGGATTTCTCTTCTTTCCAATGTGTTATTTTTAGGTGCAAGTGGTGGGATACCTTTGATCATAATAATGTAAAGGAAGACCGCGAAAGTAGGCTGATATGTATCAGCTCTAAAAAGATGTGGGATGAAGCTAAGGAGCCCTATGTTTTCCCCAAACACTGCAACGAGGTGTTTTTTTACCCAGATGTGTCGGATATGGATTGGTGGTTCGTATTGAGACATGACCCTAGATCAAAACATATTTTTGAGAACAATAGTGTTATCATGCCATGCGAGCTGGAAGATAACGAGCGCGATCATGAAAACCAAGAGTGATATTGTACATGTGTTATTTCATCAATATTTATACTTTTTAAGATGGGTTTTTCGAAACATCATAATATGTATTTTGAATTAATTGGTAATTTGCATTGTGTTAATGTTAAAATCAATATTTCACTTGATAATTTGCAATTATGTTGATCTCAAAAACAATGGCGTACTGTATAAAGTTATTTTTTTTTGTATGTAAGATCATAATAAAATAATGATAATTCTAAAGTACATGAATTTATTTGCATTATTTTCTAAACTTTATTATGTTACAAAAATTCATATTATTCTAGATTTATTATTTTACAATTATTTAAAATTTTACAAATTTACAAATTTAAAATTTTTAATAAAATCATTTCACATTAATACAATTAGAATTTTCACATTAATACAATTAAAATTTTACAAATATTTTACATGCAATTAGAATTAGAATTGGAATTACAATTACAATTTTACAATTTCACATACAATTACAACTAAAGTTACAATTACAATTACAATTTTAGAATTTTACATTCAATTACAATTACAATTACATTTTTACAGTTACAATCATTTCATAGTAATACAATTAAAATTTTACTAGAATTACAATTACAATTTTACAATTTCACGTACAATTACAATTACAATTACAATTTTACAAATTACACATTTACAATTTACAATTAAAATTTTACAAATTTACATATATACCTTTACAATTACAATTTTAGAATTTTACATATATACAATTACAATTTTACAAATTTAAAATTTACAATTACAACTACAATTTTACAAATTTACATATATACCATTACAATTACAATTTTAGAATTTTACATACAATTACAATTTTAGAATTTTACATACAATTAGAATTAGAATTAGAATTTTACAATTTTTCATATATAAAATTACAATTAAAATTACAATTACAATCATTTCACAATAAATTAAATATTACAATTACAATTAAAATTTTACAAATATTTTACATAGAATTACAATTAAAATTAAAATTACAAATACAATTACAATTTTAGAATTTTACATACAATTAGAAATACAAATATTACAATGATACAATATCATGATCATTTAATATTAAATTAATTAATAAACATCATGATTATGATAACCATCGTACAAACATCATATTTGACTAAAAAACACATTCAAATTCGCTAACATTATCGTAATAATGGTCATCTAACAAAACACAATTAGCATTGCATAGCATCATCACAACACAAACATTAAATATACATCTCATGTGAAATAACTGCTATCACATACACATCTATCTGCAAGCTGCACATTAAATGAACATATCTAACATGACCTAACAATATACACATCATGATGATCACCAACATGTAAATTAAGTACAACTGCAACATGAACATAAAATACATGGACCATATATATATATAAAACTGAATAATGTAAAAAATATACAACTGTAATATAAATGTCATATATCAGCTCGTGGTACATCATCAACAGTAGTGCTGTTCGAGGCCCGCTCAGTCAATGGTGCAGCCTCGAAAAGCTCAAATACATGCTGATCATCACGTGCCTACTGATCTGGTACTGGTGCTTCAGGCTGATCAGGATCAACTGTCGACTGCTCATCGTGATGACTTGAAATGGTCGATGGTCCAACCTGATCATGATCATGAGTATTGCTGGATGCTGCAAGCTGCTGAATCTACGTGGCCAATGGTCCATCCTGCTCTCCATGATGACTGTTGCTCGATGCTAGTGGAGGCTACTCATTTGGTGTGGCGCGAGGTGAACGATGATCACTCCCCTGATCGTGATCATCAAATGATGCGTCGACACTGCTCGCGGAGAGTTAATCATGTGCTGCATCTCGACCACGCCTATAACGTGCAAGGGTCCTCATCAGCCGCGTAACTAAGGTCATAGCTCCTACGACATGATGCATCAGGCTGTACATGTCATGTGACATGCCTCTCCACATCTGTACCAGACTACCATAAGCCTGTATGTCTCTCATAGTAGCGGGCATGACTCCCGCCTCAACAATCAATGCATAGAGTTGGTTTCCCAACTCCATCCTCAACCTGCTATCAAGCCTATTGATCCTAGCAAAAGGCGGTACTAGCGCACCAGCAGGAGCAGGTCTCTCTGCATTGGCCTCCTGATGATCCTCGGCATCTGGCATATCCTGATCGTCATCAGGATCCACACCTGGATTAGGTGGTGGTGCTGGCATGTCCTCGCCATCAAAAGACCCAATGTCTGCAAAATATATGCAAGTACACAACAATAATTAGACAATTTCATTACACAATTTAATAAAAACAAGTTAAGGAACATGTTAGAATAAATTTAAATAAAACAGTAATATTAACTCTATCATCCGGCGGCTCATCATCTGTGAAGAGGATCCTGGCACACCGTTGCCAATCCAAACCAGCATAAGGACAGGGGACCATAATGAAGGGATGCTCGTCAACATTGGATAGCAACTCCAATGCATCATACAATATCCTTGTGGAAAACTCAGTCTCACCCCTCTTGGGCATCATTTGTCCCCACATGTGCATCTGTGCCTCCAACATCGGCCTACGAGGCAACCAAACAAAAGTAGGCATCGTCTCTAGAAACCTCTAAAAAAATAAACAAAAAAGCTCTGAAGCAAAAGGGAAGTTGACCCTCCCTTGTGTATGAGAACGAAACCTATCTAAGGCTATACAGAACTGCTGCAAAAAAATGGCAGGCCACTTGAAAAGTCGTGGCTCCTGTACTAAAGAATCAAAATAATATAGAAGCGGGAAACTAATGCATTTCCTGTCACTGGTGTTGTGTGAAATGGTAGAAATAATAAGTGAGAGGCACCTCACCACCTCACTAAAAATGCAACAATACGTAACTGACCTCCGGAGACCTGAAAATATGAAGGAGACAATATATCTGTGCTAATGTATCTCTGGGAGTACACCAACTGAATCCCTGCTGCATAGCCAATTGGAACCTCTGGAAACGAGGGAAAATCCACCCCTCTCCTCGATATCCTTGTAATGAAATATATGTCCTCCTCAGTGGGCGCGTACCACTGGTTAGGACCAACCCAGAAAGCCTGTAGATGGGCATTCCACTCGTGGATAAGATGTCTAAAAAACAAACCATAACCCTTTAGGGAAGTAGCCTCCTCATAGAACATGAGTAGGCCTACCTTCCTTAGGAGCCCTTGGGTAGCTGCTGTAATAGGGTGAGGGTATGCATCTCTCTCCCTCGTGCCTCCCACAGGCGAACCATGTTATATTGGTCCGCCTGTTGTTGCTGTTGTTCCCTCTCTTCTCTCCTTTCACGTCTCTGAATGATTGAAATATTAAATAAAATTTTATAATTAAATGAGACATGTATTTAGGAATATACATATATAATTTTTTTGGACAAAAAAACAGTCGATGTGCCACAAAAAACAGCCATGCACCGGTACCGGTGCTTCTTCTTTTGTTGCGCACCGGTGGCAGCTCACCAGAAAATCTTCAGCACACCAGTGGCGGTGCACCTGAAAATTTTCAGCGCACCGCCCTCCTAGCATTCTTCTTAAGTCAACAGTGCAGTGGTATAAGAGACCGCACCGTTGACTATGGAATGTGTTGGGAGGGCAGTGCGCTGACCAAACTCTACACCCTGGGGCGTATAGTTCGGTCAGCGCACCGACCTCCTGACATCATTACATAGTCAACGGTGTGGTATTTTACTAGGTCGCATCGTTGACCCTGTCAAAATGCTGGAATGCAGTGTGTTGACAAAAATGCCCGCCCAGGGTGGATATTTAAGTCAACACACCGCATTGCCACTATTCCACAGGGTCAACGGTGCGGCTGGGTAATCGACCGCACCACACTTTTTTTTTTTTTAAATTTTAAAATAGCACGGTATGCATTTCGGTACCACCCTAGAGCCAATGCGGATACCATTAGAACCGGTTGCATCGCTACTTGTAAATTTACAGGTAGCACCGCGAACCGGTGCGAGTCGAACGACTCGAGAGCACCACGTGACAATTTTTTTTTTTTTTTTAAATGGTTAATTTTAAGGTAATTTGAAATTCTAATCCGCTAAAAGGATTAATTATGGAAAAATAAGAAAAATACCTGTACATTTGGCCGTCGAGGAGGCATATTGGCTGTAAAATTTGTAAAAGTAAATTTGCCCATTGTTTTGCAAAATTCAAGCTGGAGATTGGTGGGCAATGCACAACAACAATGTGTGTAATGGGTGCAATGGGAGCACCAATGTTAGGGCAGCTCAGAGAAGGATAAATTGCACCAGTGCTTGAGAGCTCTGGAGCACTGAGAAAAGTGAAAAATGCAGTTTTTTGGCTGTAATTTTTATTTTATTTTATTTAACCATGTTCCAGTGCGCAGGGTTTTATAGGTGCACCGGTGTGGTTTCTTAAGACCACACCGGGCTATTTCTGTTTTGGCACGGGGTTTTAGGACGCACTGGTGCGGAACCTTTGTAAAGCACCGGTTTGCTACAGTAATAAGATGCACCGGGCGGGTGTGTATGGAGGGCACGGTGTCTGTTATGCCAATGTTTTGTGCGCACCAGTGCTTTCTCTTGTTAAACACACCGGTGCAATTTAGGATGATAAGTGCACTAGACGAAAAACATCTGCAAAAAATTGCACCCGCCAACCTCCTGTAGTAACCTCCGCTAGAAACGAATGTCTGGGGTATTTTTATAAAGGGTTCCTCAAAAACATCTGCTAGAGGGTCTTTTCCTTGTAGTGATTCTCCCACTTGTTTTTTTTTTCCACACAGGGGGTCACAGGAGATCTTAGTCATTGGTCCAACCCTGCAATTGCCATTGTTTCTCTACAATAATAATTTTTTTTATTTCTCACAGACTTCGTTAATGCATTTGCAACATTATTCAAAGTTTCCACCTTTACCAGCAACACCTTTTTTTCCTCAACCATATCCCTCACAAAGTGATAATGAACATCAATGTGATTTGTCTTTGAATGATAAACATGTTTCTTTGCCAATAAAATTGCACTTTGGCTGCCACAGTCTATCCTTATAGCTCACTGTACCAACCCAATACTTGAACACAATCTCTAGAATGGAATTGCTTCCTTACTTGCATGAGTGGCTTCCATCTATAGAACCTTTGTAGTTGAAAGAGCTGATACAGATTGTATTTTTCTCATCAAAATGACTGCTCCTCCAAATAGGTTAAACACATACCCACTTGTATCTCTTCTCTAATATTTATCTCCAACCCAGTATGCATGAACAAAGCCACAGAGTTCCAAAACTCTGTCCAATCCTAGTCTTCCTCGATATCACAGACCATAATCACTAGTGCCACACAAATACTTAAAAGCTCACTTCACTGTTGTCCAATGCTTCTTCCTTGGTTTTTCCATAAAACCTACTTGATACTGCCACTCCGTGTGCAATGTATGGTCTAGTATAGACCAGTGCATACATAAGGCTACTGATTGCAATTTCCTATGGAACACGGGACATGTCCTCTTCCTCTTCTTGTGGCATCCCACACTGTTCAACATATTAATTTAAACCAACAGGAATAAACATATTAGGGGATTTTGAGGTCTAAAAAGGGCCTCCTAAGGAAATAATAAAATAATAGTGGAAATAATAAAATAAGATTAGATTACATCATCAAATTCTAGAGGGAAAAAAGAAAAAACTACTTTTTTAACTCGTATTTTCAACTTATCTCCCTATGGGTTTACTCAAATTTTGAGTGGGAACACTTGTTGGATATAGAATTTGATTCCTCATCCAAGGAGTACCCATGTTGCATACTTTTTATGGAATCTGTTACACAAAAAATGAGAAATACATGAAAAATCTGATTGCAATCATGTTTTTTCATGTATTTCTCATTTTTCGTGTAGCAGGGTCCATGGAAAGAATGAAACATGGGTACTCCTTGGATGTGGAATTAAATTTTGCACCCAACGAGTACTCCTAATTGAAATTTGAGTAAACCTTAGGGAAATAAGTTGAAAATAAAAGTTGAAAATGTAGTTTTATTATTTTTTTTATATTATTTTTACTTTTTTACCCCAAAAATGGTGAATCATCCCCCATGGTTGACATCATCATCTTGAATCCTATTGGTTCTTATAAAGTTTATTTTGGTTTTACATTTATCTTAGGAGGCCCATTTTAGACTTCAAAATTTCTCTAATGACCTTCACTGATTTACTATCCTGTATATTAAACCTCTGCAATATTGTATCGACATGCTTCCTCTGGTTTAACCGGATCTTCTTCCTTGCCTGATATCGTTTAATTTCCATGCCCAAAATATAGTTTGTAGCACCAAGATCCTTCATGTCGAATTTGGAGGAAAATTGGATCTTCAAAGATTTGATAATTTCTTTGTCATTTCCTATCAACAACATATCATCCACATACAAGAACAAATAAATAACACGATCACCAATTAATTTAAAATACATACAGTGATCTGCTTTGTTTCTTGTTACACCATTTTTTGGTCATCTAACCTATTATTATTATATGAACCCAAGTACACCATGTAAGACCAATTTTAATCTAAGTAAAATTGCTTTCACCATGTGAAATAACTTATTTATTTATATTTCCCAGTCATATTTAACCCAAAACAAGGAAATTAATTAAATAAATCCTTATTTATTTACTTATTTCCTAAGAATAAGTTATTTAAATCATTATTTAAATAATATTCTTAGTTAAATTTGAGTAAATCATCCATAAATAATTAATTAAACCATTATTTATTTAATTATATTCCCTTCATTTCCCTAAAATGATAAATAAATCATTTATTTATTTATTATTTATAAATAAAGGAATTGACTCAAGTCAAAAATCCTTTTCCCTCCAACAAATATAATAAAATATTCTTAAAGGGTGGTTCTAGAATTCGATAATAATATTTTATTCATGCACCGAGTTCTAGACCGCCCTAATATTTTGTTATAAATAGAAGGGTTTTCCCCATTCATTAGTCACCTCCATTGCATTAGATCACTCTGGATCTACTCTTGGCCGCCTTTTCCATTTTTCACCTTGTGAGCTCCCATTGAGTTCTATGTTTGTCTGGGTTTTCTACACCAACAAGAGAGAGGAATTTTAGATTTGAAACGCTGAGGACTGTCAAGAACCCATCCCATTGAGGAGAACCAGAAAACACCTTTCTTGTTTTCCTCTCAGGTTCCCCCTTTTTAATATAATATAAAAATTCTTTCAAATACATTGTTCCTGTCTTGTCTATTGGATGCATGGAGCCACTTTTTACTTTATCTGCTTAATGTCTTCTATGCTTAGATCTGGATTTGTGCAGCATTATTTGGATCACCTAATTGCAGATTTAAATATATTTGGCAGCCATAATCGAGGTTAGGGCTATTTGTTATGCGTAGCTAAAGTGATCTTTTATGACGAAAGATTCATAGTAACAATTTGCGACTCCACACGGGTTTTATTTTGCGACCGCTGTCGTTTTATATATTCCTGTATATCCAGCTGTTTCAGACCCTAGGGTTTCTCTTCAGTCTTCTATTTTTCCTATTTTTATGGTGCTTTTCACCTCTAAAACCCTTAAACATTCAAATTTTTAACTTCCCTGTGTTTCTAGCCTTATTGCGTAGGTGACAGACATCAGCCGCATCTGAGACGACAAATTTTTCTGAAATATGACGCCGAGAGACCCGGATCTGCAGGTCGCACTTATCGTCCCAAAAATTGTGACCTGGCCTTGAGGTCGCACTTTTCTGCCCCAAACCTGCAACCTGGACTGAAAACAGGTCAGAACCTGCGACCTGCACTTTTTTCTGCAATTTTCCAGCACTTTTTCTGGGTTTGTTTGAAGCTTTTGTCAGGGTTTTCCAGCCTCTGTCTCCGCTCATTTAGACCTTTTTCTGATCTGTTTCACTCAACTAAGTGGAAATATTGCCCCTTAGGGCTCTAGTACCCTCCACTTTTTGTGGGAGAGTTTTTGCTGTTTCAGAAAGTTTGACTTTCCAGAGTTTCAGCCTTATTTCTTCCAGATCTGATACCTCATTTTCAGATCGCTTTAGATCAGCTCTTATCCCTTTCAAATCACCTCATATATTTTTGTTTGGGTTCATTTTTAGGGCTGCCTCCTTGCCCCTTCTATTCTTAGCTTATCTCTTCCTTTTTAGCAGCAACCTTGCCTCTACCTCTTTACTGTTCTCTGCACCTCTTTTCAGCATATTTCTCCTTTAGATCCCCGTCCCTCCCGACCTTAGATCTATTGGCCTCTTTTTCGCGTGCTTTACTTAGTTTTTTCCCTCTTATAGACTATTTTTTAGATACCCGCCTTCTTGGGTTAGATTGATGCATTGTTAGCTGTTAATTTTATGTTCTTTCACTCTTATTTACTGCAGATTTATTTTCAGTTACGCAACACACTTTTTCTTTTACTCTCAAAACATCTGGGTTTAAAAAATTAAAATTAACACACGCCACACACTGACCCTAAGTGAAGAAGAGCCTGGTTAACACCACCTGGCAAAGACTTTAAAATCAATGGACACTGCACCTCCCTGCCCTTGTTTCGACATTGACCTCACTTGATTTTACACCTCCCTGCCCTTGTCGGTTTTTCTTCTTCCCGTCATCATTGCGCCTCCAAGGTGTTTGTCCCAGAGAATTCTTGGCCTTCACCCTCAGTTTCCGATTGGTATGCTTCCTCCTTCCCGTCGTCATCGAGTAAGTCCTCCCCCGATTCTGCACTCCAACTCTTCCTCTAATTGTTTGGGTTCTCCCCCTACTCCTGGTTCTCCCCCTGTTACCTTCACATGTCTAGATAAGGACCTAGCGCTAGAGGCAACCCCAGTTCTACTTCTGGGTCCGTTTCCAGTGGAACCACTACGGGACCTACCTCGACTGCCCCATTTCTCCCTTATATGGCCGGTCTCAGTCTCCTCGACTTCAATCAGCTGATCAATGATCCTATTTTCCACGATGTCAGTTGGCCTGCTATGCCAACCAAGCTCCCCTTCGACATTCCCAATTTTGAAGGCCTTGTTAGTGAAGATCCCTCCAACCATATCTGATCTTTCCACATGTGGTGTTCCTCCAATTCCATCACCGATGACTCCATCCATCTTCGATTTTTCCAATGCACGCTTACCGGCAAAGCTTCTAAATGGTATGTTGATCAAGCCACCTCTTCCCATACCACCTTTGTGACCATTGCCCAAGCATTTTTATCTTATTTCCAGCTCCCTCTCTGATACGACACTGGTATTGAACTCTTGACTTCTTTTCATCAATCCTCTTCAACCCGCCTTTCCGCTCATGTCCAGGAATGGCAACGAAGACGTAGCTTATGTCGCGCTCCCCCCTTTGAAGATCTGGTTTACATGGACTGGTTCCTTCGCTCTCTCTTACCTCCCATTGGCAAAAATGTCGCATCCCATTTTCCCCAAACCGAAGAAGCCGCCGTCCAAATAGCCTTGAAATATGACCTTATCTATGCTCAATTGGGTTATGTTTATACCGTCCTTCCCGACCTCCCCAAGCCCGGTGGCCCTAATGCCTCAGAGGCATCTCACTCTACCGACGGTATCGTTGGAGCTCTATCACATACCTCTGCTCAACCTCTTTTGGGCTATGGTTTCCCTCCAGGAGGGGCCAGCCCCTCCGACACTTTCCCCCCTCCAGGTAGCATGTATCTAGGATACGACATGCCTCCTCCTTTTGCCCACACTCCTACTTACCTCAATGTTGCCCATCCTACCCCTTATTCGTACGCACAGCCTAGTGTCCCAACACCTCCAGCATTTGGACCTCCCACCCCCTTGCCTTCTCCACCCCCGCAACCGCACTTACTACCCCCTCCAGGGCAAGTATTTGTGTAGCAGGGGGCAAATAATCTTCTTCCTTCTCAAATAAAGAGGAAAGGAAATCAATCCGCTCCTGGTAATCATGGATCCAATCCTTCAAGTATTGACTCTACCACTGCCAACCAGCCACATGGCTCTCCTCCCAAGCTGGAAAGATCGCTTCGTACTAATAAGCCCTATTCATGTTGCGGTGTTTATGGTCATTACACTCATGATTGTCCCTTATTACCACAAATGCGGCAGATGTGGGAGTCTCAGGCCACCTTGCGGGGACATCACTCCTCCCCTACTGTCCCTCCCAATCCAGCTACTTCTCAACCCGCTGTGTTTACCGATCCTTTCCCTCAACAAGGATTCGTGGCCACTCAACCACCTCATGCCCCGGTAACCACTCAAACTTCCCCTTCTGGTTCCTCTGATTACCAGATCCTCATGATGGCCTCTGACCAACCTCTCACCGTCGACCTCAACCTTCAAACTTGGTCTTGTCAGTATTCCCCGCCTCCCATTCCGTCTGTCTCTGAGTCCCCATCTTCAGGTCCTACAGAGCCTCTGTCGACACCAAATGGTCCCTTGCAAATCCCTCTGCCCAAAGCTGAGGTTCATACCAAGATTCCTAAGGGCCCATTATGCCGAAATGCTGCCGTTGGTCGGGCTGCCCATTCATACAACATAGTAGATGACCCGGCACAATATCCTGCTGCCATTTCAACACTGGAACTCCTCCAGTCGTGTCCTTCTCAAAATAAGGCTCTACTATCTGTTGTGGGTGATGTAGATCCTACTGATGACCAATTGATTGTTTTCAATGCTCGTCAGTTAGACCATCCCCCTCTTCCTGCTTCTGTTGCTTTCCAAATCCTAGTCAAAATCTGAAATGCCAATGTCGCTCGGTGTATTATTGATGAGGGGGCATTTACCTATGTGATGTCCGCTTCGGTTTGGAAACAACTTGGATCTCCTGAGCTGGCCCCTTCCACAATAACCCTTCGCGCGTGGGATAGCCATGCCTCCTAGCCCATTGGCCTATTCCGTAACTGTCCTATCACCCTTGTAGGCAAGACTGTTTGTGTCGATGTTGAAGTTATCGACGCCCCTCTTGACTACAACATTATTTTGGGGTGTAGTTACACCTATGCCATGTCTGCCGTCCCCTCCGTAGTCCACCACAAGATGTTTTTCCCTCATAATGGAAAAAATTTCGCCATTGATCAATTGACTTACCATGAACCAAAATCTCAGACCTCCCCTGAGTCCACCATCTCTACTATCACCAATAAGCAAATTTTTGATCCTTTGCCCAATGTTTCCCCTGGCGTCTATACAGAATCCTCCTTGCTTGGAACCTTTTTAGACCCTCCTCCTGTACCTAATCCTAGCATGGCAAATGTTTGCATGATGCAATCTTCTTGGGCTGACCTTGCACAACCCACTTTGGCTAGTAAGCAACCACACCCTCACCCAACCCCACCAGCTCCTAGCCCTTCGCCCCCGGTCGCCAACCTTCTTCCTTCAGAATCTCCCTCCCCGAATATTCCTCATGCGCCTCTCTACCCTCCTGGGTCAATCCCGCCCGAGCACAACCCCCTTGGCCCCATTCCTCCCTGCCATTTCCCTGCTAGTCAGATTCCTTTCCTTGCTCCCCCTCCTGGTGCTCATTCCGTCCCTATCTTGGCCACCCTATCCCTCCCCAACTTGACCTTGGGTATACTCGTCTAGTACCTCGACCCCCCCACCACTACTCCACCTGGCCAACCCAAACCTTATCTTGCTTTGACCCCAGTTCAACCGATACCCATGGCTTCTCCCGCTGCACCTATACCTTAGTCCCCTCATCAGGAACCACCTCCTATTGCGACCATGTCAGGTGCCACTAGCAAAGATCGCAGGGGGGCATCCAAGGACAAAGCCGCCCCGACAACCTCTGCCCCTCCTCGACCTCCAAAGCATCCCATCCAGTGTGCCTTGTGCGATGTTGTCGGACATGCTACCCATACCTATCCTGAATTACCACATCTCAAAACCATGGTCAATGAAACGTTTCCAGAATTCGATATTCCTAAGGTCTATGTCACCATACCCGATTCTCTTCCAAAAATTAAACACTTGCACACCAATCACCCTTGTTCTTTGTGCAATTTCCATGGACATTATACCCATCTTTGCCCCTGTATTGACGATTATCACACTTCTTTATCCACATACCGCCAATTCGAAGCCACTCTTTCCCATCATCCTTCGTCCCTAACACCAGACCACCTGTCTATGCCGATTACCATTTCTCATCCTGATACTGAAATGACCAAACCTTTAGCCACTATTTCCTACCTTTCCTCATCACCGCGTTTCTCGGCAACCGACCCCTTAGTGCCTTCCCCCGACTTTTCACCTACCCACTCATCTGCTTGCTCTGCTGTCACCCCTCATGCCGACATGCATGTGAACCTTTCCCCTCAAAATCAAGTGTCTCATATTTCTACCTCCTTAGATCCTTCGCTTCCACCCACTCTTCCCATCTTTCATACCGATGAAGACATCATGGAAGCCATGAATAACCCGATTTTCCATGGGACGATATGCACCATCGTGCATACTTCCTCCCACACCAATCCCATGACCAATATTCTCTCGAATCTAAAGACTTCATTCCCAATCAAGTTGATTGGTTCAAAAACCCCATTCCTGCACCCGACGCTTTCGAAGAAGGCAATATGGCTAATATCTCTCCTACCATCAAACTAGACATTTCTGTCAAACCAGGTATTGAAGAACATATCACCATGGGTGCCCAATGCACTCTGGAAGAAATTGAAGCCTACACCAAAATCTTCAAAGAATTCCATGATATTTTCTCCTGGTCCTACTCAAAAATGCCCAAACTTGATCCTGCCATTGTCGAACACCACATCGACACATGGCTTGATGCCATTCCAATCCGTCAAAAGTTGAGACCCATTCATCCCTCTAGATGTGAAGCCATCAAAGCTGAAATAAATAAGCTCCGGCAGGCTGGTTTCATTTACCCCATCGAATACACCACTTGGGTGTCTAACCCCGTTCCCGTCCTCAAAAAACAAGGCACCATTCGTGTTTGCACGAAATTTCGCGATCTGAACAAATATTGTTCCAAAGAAAACTTCCCCACACCATTTATTGACCAAATCATTGATGAATGTGTGGGGAACGAGATTCTATCCTTCATGGATGGCTTCTCCAGATACAACCAAATTGTTATCCGTCGTGCTGATCAACTTAAAACCGTGTTCATTAGTCCGTGGGCCACTTTCGCATACCAAGTCATGCCATTTGGCCTTAAAAACATCGGCGTCACTTTTCAATGAGCCATGTCTTATTATTTCCATGAATTAGGGCATATTATCCTTGCCTATTTAGACGACCTTACTGCGCGTTCTAAACATCGAGTGCAACACCTTCATGATCTATGTACCCTTTTTCTCCGATGTCGCAAGTATAACATTCGCCTTAACCCATTGAAATGTGTCTTCTATGTTCCCGCTAGTCATCTCCTCAACTTCATAGTGTCTAAAGACGGGATAACTCTCGACCCTTTGAAGGTTCAAGCCATTCTTGAACTTCCTATGCCTCATACCTTACGCCAGCTACAAAGTCTCTAAGGTAAAGCTAATTTTCTTCGTCGATTCGTTCCTGACTACGCCACTACCGCACATGGCTTCCTTAGACTTCTTTGATCTCACACCCCATTTGTCTGGGATACATACGCTCAATAGTCTTTTGATGCCCTCAAGCATGCTCTCACATCCTCTCCCTTGATCTGTCCTCCTGACTTTTACCGAGATTTCATCCTATACATCTCTGCTTCCACCTATTTGGTTGCTGGTGTCCTCATCCAGGAGGATGATAATGGTATCAAACATGTGATCTATTATGTCAGTAAGAACCTTGCCGGTCCACCTGTGTCCTACTCGCATGAATAAAAATTAGCACTAGCTGTTGTGTTCTCGGTCCAAAAACTGCGTCATTATATCCTCACGCGTTCCACCAAGGTTGTGATTGATTCCAACCCCATGGCTTTCCTATTGAGTCGACGCATCCTCAGTGGGAAGTACGCTTGTTGGGTTGTTATCCTCCAAGAATTCAACCTTGAATTTGTCACCCCAAAAATTAAGAAAGGTTTAGTCCTTGCTGAACTCATTTCTGATTTGCCTACCAAGATGCAAGATACTCCAATTAATGATGCTCTTCCCGTTGAACATTTATTTTCCATCACTACCGACGATCCTTGGTATGGTGACATCCTTACTTACTTGCGAACCCAAAATTTTGCCCTTCATCTTGATCATGATGCTCGACAACGTATCCGACACCAAGCCTCTCGCTACCTTCTAATCGGCGATGACCTTTATCATCATGGAGTAGAAACTGTCCTTCGGCGTTGCCTCACACACGCTGAAGCCGAACATGTCCTCAATGCCTATCATAGTAGCGCTTGTGGTGGCCACCTCTCTGACCTCGCCATCGCCCAAAAAATCATGTGCGCTGGGTATTTTTGGCCTTCTATCTTCAGTGATTGCATTGAAACAATCAAACACTGTTCCAATTGCCAACATTTTTCCCCCAAGGCGTGAGCTCCTCCCACTCCTCTCCATCCTGTCGTCATAGCTGGTCTTTTTTGTAAATGGGCCATTGAATTTATGGAATGTCGACCTACATCTGCTAGTAACCACAAATATATCATCGTGGCGGTTGACTATTTCACTAAATGGGCCGAAGCTATGCCAACATTCAACAATACGACAGCCACTGTAGCCCTCTTTTTCTTTAACCATGTCATTGCTCAATTCAGAGTTCCAAAACAGTTAGTCTTTGACCATGGATGACATTTTGAAGATCAGATTTGGCATGAGCTATCCTCCCTATTGGGTTTTGAGCACCAATATTCATCTTCCTATTACCCCCAAGGTAATGAACAAGTTGAAGCGGTCAATAAAATTCTTAAGACCATGTTTCAACGAATGGTGAATAAGCACAAAACCAATTGGCATCTCATGCTCTTCCTTGCTTTGTGGGCTTATTGTACTTCTGTTAAAACTGCCACCGGTTTCACTCCTTTCCACCTTGTCTTTGGCGAGGAGGCAGTCTTACCAATCGAGTGTGAAATCTCTTCCCTTCACTTGGCCATTGAACTTCTCCCTGATACCCAACCTCTAGAACAACAACTTATCATGCTCGAGCGTGCTTCTGAAGACCATCGTGTTGCATTGCAAACTCTTGAAGTGACCAAAAAGTGCACCAAAGCTCACTCTGACCGAAAATTCCACCCTCGTACCTTTCATGAAGGTGACCTTGTTCTCGTATATGACCAGGCCCACGATACCCTCAGTCATGGGAAGTTAGACTCATTATGGCTAGGTCCTTACATCATCAGTAAAAACCTTGGTAAGGGGGCATATCTTTTAGAGGACTTTGAAGGCCACATCCTTCCTAATCCTTGCAATGCACTCTATCTTAAGAGATATTACCCTTAGCATTTTCCATTTGAAATGCATGTTTTATTTTCTTTTAGATAGCCAACATCTGTTTGTTTCGCATTTTGCTACTTCACCAAGGCACTGTTGTCCACGAAGCCTTACTTCACCTCTCCTCAAAATCAGATTTTCTCACTTACAACACATTTCATTGGGGGCACCACCTCGCCTCTATACTCATTCCTGTTGGTGTCAATTTCCATCATGAGATAACCATTTTGTACTCATGTTCTTTATGGTCCCCTTTAGATCATCCCCCATTCCATTATCATCATTATTGTTCGCTTGTTCGCCGCTCTAATATTTTCTCTCGCGCCTTAGTTGGGGATTCCTTATTGCCTCACCTATGGTAGACCTCCTTCTGTCGACGTCAACTCATTTACTCCAGAAGCCAAGTCTAGAGGGCAGTGTACCTTGGTTTGAGCTCCTTTCAGCATGATAGTGATCCGTATACTTGATGGTCCAGTGATGCAGCAGCAACTATTGGTGGTTCCCGGGTGTCTGTGAGATGTCTCAACCCTCATGAGGGGGTGGCCCTACAGGTAGCCCCCCACATGCCCGGATGACTTCTTCATTTCAGCCCTTGATGCAGTGCCTCTTCGATTTGCATGTATCAGTCAGCTTTTGCGAGCCCTTCCCCGTGTGTAGGGGGCATTTGGGCGTATTTGTATCTCATGTACTAAAATCTTATTGTATAAGTCCTGACGGTTATTCCACGCATAACATGTATGTGGGATCCATTATTCTATTTTTCTAGCTCTTATTAATGCCAACATATTCTTCATGGATCGGTTCCTTGTTTACTAGACTTCCTATTCTTTGTACATTGTCTCGGCAGGCATAGGTATGCCTCCCCCGCCGCCTTTAGCACAGGTACCACTTCATAAACCAGAGACTTGTTGCACCTGTAAGTCTCATCTCCTCAGGGTATAGTCCTTTAGCACATTAGACTACCTTACATTTCTCTCTCTCACTTCCCTCTTGATGTCTAGTGATTGAGTTCTTACAACGTACTTCGATCATACGATTTGCTCCTAACACTCGTACGTTGGGGGGAAATCTGTTACACCATTTTTTGGTCATCTAACCTATTATTATTAGATGAACCCAAGTACACCATGTAAGACCAATTTTACCCTAAGTAAAATTGCTTTCACCATGTGAAATAACTTATTTATTTATATTTCCCGGTTTTATTTAACCCAAAACAAGGAAATTAATTAAATAAATCCTTATTTATTTAATTATTTCCTAAGAATAAGTTATTTAAATCATTATTTAAATAATATTCTTATTTAAATTTGACTAAATCATCCATAAATAATTAAATAAACCATTATTTATTTAATTATATTCCCATCATTTCCCTAAAATGATAAATAAATCATTTATTTATTTATTATTTATAAATAAAGGAATTGACTCAAGTCAAAAATCCTTTTCCTTACAACAAATATAATAAAATATTCCTAAAGGGTGGTTCTAGAATTCGATTAATAATATTTTATTCATGCACCGAGTTCTGGAACGCCCTAATATTTTGTTATAAATAGAAGGGTTTTCCCCATTCATTAGTCACCTCCATTGCATTAGATCACTCCGGATCTACTCTTGGTCACCTTTTCCATTTTTCACCTTGTGAGCTCCCATTGAGTTCTATGTTTGTCTGGGTTTTCTACACCAACAAGAGAGAGGAATTTTAGATTTGAAACACTGAGGACTGTCAAGAACCCATCCCATTGAGGAGAACCGGAAAACACCTTTCTTGTTTTCCTCTCAGGTGCCCCCTTTTTAATATAATATAAAAATTCTTTCAAATACATTGTTCTTGTCTTGTCTATTGGATGCATGGAGCCATTTTTTACTTTATCTACTTAATGTATTCTATGCTTAGATCTGGATTTGTGCAGCATTATTTGGATCACCTAATTGCAGATTTAAAGATATTTGGCAACCATAATCGATGTTAGGGCTATTTTTTATGCATAGCTAAAGTTATCTTTTACGACGAAAGATTCATACTAGCGCTTCTTGTGAATCCAAGTCCTTGTATATATGTATCAAATTTATGATACCACATTCTTGGTGACTATTTTAACCCATACATTGAATTTTTTAACCTACATACCGATTCTTTCTTACCCTTCACCGCAAAGCCTTATGGTTTCTTCATGTAGATATATTCTTCCAGATCCCTGTGAAGAAATTCTATCTTCAGATCCATATGTTCTACTTAAAAAAAAAAAACATCAACAATATATAAAATTAGTCTAATAGAAGCTAACTTGGAAACAAGAGAAAAAATATCACCGAAATCAATTCTCGACACCTAGGAATAACCTTTTGCTACCAACCGAGCTTTTTATTTCTCCACCTTGCCTTTTGCATTCATATCCTTCTTAAACACCCATTTTCTCCCAACAAGTTTCCTTCAAGCTGACAACTCCAATAGATCCCAAGCCTCATTTTTGTCCAAAGATTCCATTTCATCAACCATGACCTATTTCTAGAGTTTTCCATCGTTTGAGTCCACTCCATCCCTAATAGTTCTCGGATCATAATCAGTAATACATAAAGTAATCTTTACACAAAAAGCAGATGGACTATAAATATTTGGCTTCCTTGTCTCTCGAATTGATATTCTCAAAATTGGAGTCTGTGGCTCTTCTTCTTCTGATTCATGTTTTGCTTTAGAGTCTGATTCTTCCTCCTTTAGTTTAAACTCTATCTTTTTAGGTTACTTTGGTAGGAATTCTTGTTTAATAACATCATTCACCTCTCTAAAAACCACATCGTGGATTACACAACCTTTTTGGTTTCTGGGTTCCAAATCTTATAATTCTTTAAACCACCCTTATATCCAATAAAAATGCACCTTTTAGATTTACTATCCAACTTGATTCTTTTCTCCTTTGGAACGTGTACATATGCATCACATCCAAATACCCTCAGATGTGAAAGATAGGGTTTCTTACCAGGCCATACCTCATGTGGAGTCTTATCCTTCAACGCCGATGAAGGTGATCTGTTAACCAGGTAACATGCAATATCTATTGCCTCTGCCCAAAACTGCTATCCCAACTTGACACCACTGAGTATGATTCTTGCCTTTTCCATCAATGTCCTATTCATTATTTCTGCAACTCCATTTTAATGAGTTGTGCATGGAGTAGTATTCTGTCGTGCTATACCACACTTCTTACATAGCTCTTCAAATTCCTTGTTGCAGAACTCTCCACCATTATCTGTCCTCAACACCTAGATATTCTTCTCTATATGAGTTTCCACCAAAGCCTTAATATTTTTAAACTTGTCTAATAATTCAGATTTCTTCCCGAGGAAATATATCCATGTATTCCTTGAGAAGTAATATATAAATGAGACATAGTGCACAGACTTACCTAGTGATGGAACCAACACAGGTCCAAACACATCACTGTGAACAAGCTCTAATATCCCCTTTTCCCTCTTAGCACCAAAGGGGAAACTCACCCGATTCTGCTTCCCATATGCACAATGTTCACAAAAATAAAAATCCAAAGAGAAATTAGACATACCTTCTACCATAAAATTACCATGTAGTATTCAAAGGTCCTTCTCTCCAATATGTCCAAGCCTTTGATTCCATAGCATGGTATTTTCTCTAGAGACCACTAGGATTTTTGATCCACTTTCAGGAACCACAAGACAGTTGCACCCATTAATAACAGTGCTATCTAGAAGCTTGTACAAAGTTCCAATCCAAACTCCCCACATCAATACCAGTTCTCCCCAAACCATCTTGCAGGTATCTTTCTCGAATATTGTTTTTACACCCACATCATCCATCTTTCTTACATAAATCAAATTTCTAGCTAATGCAAAAATATACAGAACATCGAGAAGTGTTATAATCCTTACACCTTGTAAATTCAACTTGAAGTTTCTGCATCCATTGATACCGACCTTCTCTTCATACCCTAAGAATACATCACCACCATAATATTTCTTGTACTCTTAGAGCCACTCCTTATCTCGAGTGAAGTGAAAGGATGCACTTGAGTCAATCAACCATGCCTCATGATCTACATGCGTACTTGAAGAAGAAGCGAAGTACACATCCCCACGTTCATCTAAGGTGGTTTTATCCTCTGCAGAAGGAGCATCATCAGATTCATATCCTTTCTTAGGAGCTTTAGATCGACAATGATTTTTGTAGTTCCATCCCTTTCTGCATTTCCAACACACCTTTACCGGTTTTCCTGGAGATTTAGATCTCCCACTCGAGGAATTATTTTTGTTTATATATTGGGACTGTCCTCGTACAGAAAAGGCATCTCCATTCTGTCTCTCTATAGTTTTTGAATTGGTTGTTGTTAGTGGAAAACCATAAGTAAACAAAGCATTGTAAGTAATGAAAAAATTGCATATGTCAACACAAACAAAAAAATAAGAAATAAAAACATAAACATGGCTCAATGGAGAAGTCATATCAAGAAAGTAATGGAAAATGGTTCCCTTTATTGACTGCTGAATGTAGAAGGAATACAATAGATCAATAAAACACACTTGGAGAGAAATATTTGAGCAATGGTGCTAAAAAATTATCAACAAGGAGGTTCATTTCCTCAATCTCTTTACAAGCTTCCTCTCCTTCTCAAATAAGTATGAAGACTCTCTCAATGGTAAAATACTCTTCCAAATGAAATTCTTGATTGCTTAGGGAGAAATTTTGGTAGCACAACAATGCTTTGCTTCGTCTTGTCTATTGGATCTCCTAGAACTTGTATTTGTAGAGTTTCTTGGACACTCATCCTCCCCTTGGCTCATCAATGTGGTGGTTTCACTTCAAAAATGAGATGAGAGCTACCAATCCCTTTCCTTTAATGATTCTTGGGGTTCAAGGACCAAATATGCCAACCCATCATTTCAAGATTTAGAGTGTCACTCAAGAAAGTTTGCGACCTGAGGTGTTGATTGGAAATTTCAGTGACCGTGCGACTATTGAAGAAAAAACCGTGCGACCGCTAATTACCGGTAATTGTGGACCCGTGCTGTCCATTTTTTTTAGCTTGAACCTTTAGGAAAGATTTTGATTTTTGGTTTCCATGGTGTTTCCAGCTGGAAATATCACCCTTCTATGTGTTGATCACTGACTTTGAGTGTCTCTTAATGCATATAAATGAGTGTGTAATTTCCACATGATAATAGTTTCCCCCTGACATATGAGGTTAGGAATAAGTGTATAGATGACATACATCACGTTTTATTGATCTCAATGAGAGTCTTGCCAATGTTTTAGAGATAAAGTAACTAGTGATGGAGATGAGTAGAAAAAATCCTTGACTATGAATTAAAGTAACCATGCTTTGAATAATTATGAGATAAAAATGTGTCAATATGAGGTGGAAATGTCCCATGCTCGTTATGATGAATAATCACTAACTATTACAATCATACAGGAAATTCTCCTGTCAAGTCAGCATTGATGTGGCTGACATGCTAATGGCTGATGATGAAAATTGCTTACGCCCTTAAGGACACCTCTAAAAAATAGACTGAAATAGGTGGCCCCATGCATAAAAATGTGAAGCACTATTGAGAGGTGCTAGTGGATGCACGTATCTTCAACTCTGGGTACCTCCTATGCACCGGAATGTAAGCACTGTTGAATGAGGTGCTAAGTGATGCATGGGCATTCGACTAAATGAGAGAGCTACAATGATCACAACATATGATACTACCATGACATGAAGAAACTTATGCTGGTGTTGAATGTTAGGGAGATCGATGAAATCAATTGGCGATAGTGATTCCCACTGTGCCACCCAAGGATGTCTCGTAAGGGGGTAAGAACATGTAGAAAATATAAATTGATTCAACTGATCTTGTAATATGCCAAAAAAAAATACTGAATAAATTCTACAAATTGCAGAAACAAATTACAATCCCACAATCACATGAAAACGAAAGAGAAATAATTTTAATCACACAACACAAAGATGTATCTAGGGAAAGCCTTAGCAAAAACCCCACTATATGTATATTGAATTAAGTCAAGAATATGAAACAATACAATGCCATTTCCCTTCCTAAGAAAAATTTGCACTATCTCTGACTGTCTCACCCCGATCCCAACAAGAATGGTCTGATACTTAACCAATTTCATGCTCTTGGTTTCTTAGCCTTGCTTACGCATTCTTCGAGGAATTGAGCCACTCTTAATTAGGAAATTCCCAAGAATTTATTGCGCTATTCATTTAAGGTGTCCTGCTGGCCTCATGCATGAAATGTAGAATTTTCTAATTATACAACTGATAGTTCTCTTCCCTTTAAATCCAATCTCAAATGGGTCACTCTTAGAACTGACATGCAACAAATATTTATAGCGAATTATCAGTTATCTAATTGATCACTGCATGTGAATTAAATCATATTTTATTAAATTTACCTCTTAGTAGCTCATCCATCAGTTAGAACTAGTTAAACCTATTTTAACTCAAATAATTGAGTTAACTAATTACAACTCAAAATAAACTATAACTAGACCCTCTAAAACTTAGAGTGAACTCTACATGCCTCTAGTTTGACCCTCAACTCGAATTGAATGAGCTAAATAAGTCTTCTTAACTCAGTTAGATCATACAAGTTGTCATGTGATGTGGAATTAAAATTATTGACTTCTAATTTAATTAAGGGAAAATTAAATTACAATCCCTTGTTGTTTCCAATTTCAATGCTCCATCTCAACAAGAAAAGGATTGTCTGCTACCCCAATCCTGTCTCTATGGAACTCCAATTTTCTTCTTGACAGTGGCTTCAACAAGATGTTTGCATCCT
This sequence comes from Pinus albicaulis, assembly GCA_034641835.2. Classification (NCBI taxonomy): domain Eukaryota; kingdom Viridiplantae; phylum Streptophyta; class Pinopsida; order Pinales; family Pinaceae; genus Pinus; species Pinus albicaulis. The sequence continues at coordinate 1,711,093,653 of CM076578.1, forward strand.
GCTCCTTCGAGGGAATGTACTCTAATGTCATAATACATCTCTGCACACAATCCCTGAGATGGTGATACCAGATATCAATATGCTTGGAACTGTCATGAAAAATTGGATTAAATGAGAGTTTTAAGCAACTTTGGTTATCACAATAAATCACTGTCAGATTCATATGTTGACCAAACAAACCAAAAATTATCTTCCTTATCGAGATGGCCTCACATGCTGCTTGACTGGCTGCCATGTACTATGCCTCTTCTGAATTGAGTGCAACTGATATTTGTTTCCTACTGTACCAGGATGATCCTATGATGAATATGCCCACTGATGCACTCTTCCTATCGAATGGAATCCCTGCCCAATCTGCATCCGTGAAGTATTGAAGCTTCAGTCCCTCTGTTCGCTTGTACCATAACCTAGACTTTGTAGTTCCTCTGAGGTATCTCAACACATGCTTTCCTACCTTCCAAAAGAGCTTGGTAGGCTTAACCATAACTTGAGTAAGCTGGTTAATGACATAGCATATGTCTGGTCATGTGTTCACCAAATACATGAGTGAACCCACAAGTTGCCCGTAGATAGTAGCATCTACTACTTCGACCGTAGTAGCATCCTCCCTCTAGTTTCCTACTAGAGGAGTCTCCATGGGTTTGCTACCCTCCATGTGGAAATTTTTGAGAATATCGTTGGCATACTTTCCCTGAGATACAAATAGCTCCCCATATATTTTCCAAATTTCCAATCCCAGGAAACAGTGCAAGAGCCCCATTTCCTTCATCCCAAATTATCTTGCAAGATCCTCTTTGCAAGATTTGATGAGATTCACATCACCTGGAAGTATCAAATCATAAACATAAATTACAATGATTAAAAATTTACCTTCCACCACAATATGATAAAGGTTCACATATGCTTCACTCTTGCTGAAGCCCAACCCGGTGAAGTAGCTGTCGATCGTGGTGTACCAAGCACACAATGCTTGCTTCAGCCCATACTGTGCTCTCTTGATTCTACACACATGCGACTCTCTGTTTAAGGTCTCAAAACCTTTCGACTGCTCAATGTACACCTCTTCCTCAATCACCCCATTGAGGAAGGGTGTCTTTACATCCATCTGATGTATCTTCCATTCCATCCATGCTGAGAGTGTAAGGATGGATATGATTGATGAGTACTTTGCGACTGGTGAAAAAGTCTAATCATAATTAATCCCCTCCACCTGAGAGAACCCTCTAGCCACAAACCTATCCTTGTGCTTCTCCACACTCCCATCTACTGCCTGCTTCTCCTTGTAGATCCACCTGGATCCTACAATCAACTTCCCCTATGGTCTTGGGACAGCTTCCCATTCAATTCTTATGATAATGGAGTCATACTCCTCAACCATGGCATCAACCAAAATTATTTGCTGCACTGCTTCCTCAAAAGAGGATGGATATATCTCTACAACTTCACTCATAAGAGCCATGTAGCCAATGTACCACTTTGGGGACCTTCTCTATGTGCGATGTGATGTGGGTTCTTCCAAATTATCTCTAGCATCAAGAACCAACCTGTCAGCCTCTCTGGTGTACTTTCTTCCATCTCGGGATGTATCTGCATGAGTGAGTACTCCCACTCTATGCACCTCTGCTTATGGCTGCTCCACATCTTGAGGTTCTTCTTTTGAAGCCAAGACATCCTTAATTTCATGCAATTGAATCTCACTCTCAAGGGAAAGTCACATGGCCTTTTCTTCATCGAATTTCACATCTCTTTTGACCACTATCATTCTATGTGTTGTAAAGTACACTCGATAGTTGTGAGGTGTATCAGTGTACCCCATAAATATCCCCAACTCATCTGCTGGCTCTAAATTCTTCTTGATGTCTTTGGTTACATGGAAATAAATTGTTGAACCAAATTTTTTAAAATGTGACACATTTGGTCTCTTACCTGAAAAATATTCCTCTAGTGTACTCATCCCAAGTATCCAATGAGTACTTATGTTCTTCACAAATACTGCTGTATTTCATGCTTCTTCCCACAAATGCAATGATAGGCCTTGATCATGCAACATAAATCGTGCTGCTCCCACAATATTTCTATTATTCCTTTATGAAACCCCATTCTACTGTGGGTTATGAGGTGCTATTTATTCCCATCGAATTCCTTCTGAAGCACAAAATTTATTGAATTCATTAGAGACATATTCTCCACCATTGTCGCTCCTCAGAGAGGTCACCTTGTTCCCCGTATCTTTCTCGATAAGAGATTTGAACTTACAAAACTTTGATAACATCTGATATTTCTTTTGCATGAAGAAAATCCAACACCTGCATGAAAAATCATATACAAAAATCACCTAATACCTATGTTTTACTATGGAAGCTATCAAGAAAAGTCCACACATGTTTGAGTGAAATCTCTCAAGGATTTCCTTTGCTCAACTTTCCTTATTGTGAAAGGTGGCTTTGGTATACTTCCCCAATGTACACCATTTGCATGTATCTCACTGCTCAAGGGAACCCTTTGGAAGTCTTTTATAAATCTGCTGAATGATCTTCAAAGCACCATGGTGTAGATGGCCCAAACTCCTGTGCCAAAACTCACCGATGTCTCGACTCACCACCTTCTCTGCTTTCCTTCTCAAGGCAGTGTAGTCTTCTACATCCAATTTGTAGAGGTTATTTACTCAAACCCCAATCTTCTTCACTTTTCCCATGGCTTTGTGACGAAGGAACACCTTTCTTTCACTAAATATCAAATCATAGACACATTCTTCCAACATAGAAACAAAAACCAAATTATAATTTAAACCAGGAACATACATGACATATTTTAATGTGAGAAGAGTACCTAATTCCCTCTAAAAGGTAACTGTACTTATTTTGGTAGTGCTATACCTCTTATCATCTCCCATCTCGATGTGCATCTAGAGATCCTTCTCCTCCAATATACTGAAGAATTATTTGTTGTCGATCATATGGAATGAAGCTCCACTATCTAAGTACCACACATAAACCCTCACCAATGACACCATGCATGCGACGAGGGTGAAATCCAATTCGAAATGTGAAGCAAGTGCTTCACCTACTGCTCCTCCTGAGGGCTACTTCCCAATATTCTTGTGCAGACACCTTGTAGCATAGTGTCCAAGCTCATGGCAGTGAATTTTTTTTACCTTTGACAAGTATCACTTCTTTCCCACCTTACTGAAATCCCATTTGGAGTCACAAAACCTTCCCTTTCCCTTTCTTCACCTTTCCAACCAAGGAACAATTATCCTCATCATTAGTATTTGATGAGGATCCATCTCTGGTGTTCCGCCAAATCTCTTCTTGTATCAATTCAGACCAAATCGCTCCCACTCTAGTATCTTATCCCTCACATTCATCAAGTCTTGGTAGCTATGCCAACCCTTGGGAAGGCCTAGAGGTGTCAGGCTCACCAAATCATCCTGGGAAACTAACACACCAACACTTCCAAGATCATCTCAACATTGAGTGAACTTCGTCAAGTATTTTTGGATCATGTCACACTTCTCCATCTTGATCTTTCTGAGCTTGTCCTTTAGTGCCAACTTCATGTGGTTGCTACTATTCTGAAATGGATATGTTAAGGCCTTCCACATAGAATATGGAGTTTCCTTTCCATGGAGGTTAGAGACAATATGATCTCAAACTCCTTCTAAAAAAATCCTTATCGTCTTTGCCACATTCTTCTTCTATACATCAAGAAGTTGAGCATTTATTGCTGCAGGCTAGGGAACATCAGTATCTATTAATTCCTTCAGTCCATTTTCCTCCAAAACTACCTCCATCCTTTCCTTCCATGCTATGTAATCAAGGGCATATTCGAGTCTCAATCTAGAGAAATACATCCTGATATGCTATTGGTCATGAAGAATAAATCTGAAAATTCGGTTCACCTATTCAAAACAAACTCTAGGTCTTCTCTTCTATAGTGATTCCTACTTTGATACCATGTATAAAATCTAAATAGATTCAACTAATATTGTAATAAGCTAAAACAAAATACTGAATCAATTCTACAAATTTCAAAAACCAATTATGATCGCACAATCACATGAACAAGAAAGATAAATAATTTCAATCACACAACAAAAAGAAGTATCCAGGGAAAGCCTCAGCTAAAAACCACGCTATATTTATATTTCATTAAGTCAAGAATATGAAACAATAAAATGCTATTTTCCTTCCTAAGAAACATCTGCACTGTCTTTGATTGTCTCACCCCGATCCCAGCAAGAATGGTTCGATACTTTACCGATTTCCCGCTCTGGGTTGATCAACCTTGCTTATGCATTATTGGAGGAATTGAGCCCCTATTAATTATGAAATTCCCAAGAATTGATTATACAATTGATTTCCAGTGGATTCGCCAGTTGTTAGGATGAATTCTAATCACAAGCGTACGAAAAAAGTCCACTTTAGCTGTGCATAAAAAACAACCCTAACATCAAAGATGCCTACCAAAAATTCTACAAAATCTAGATCTACGTAGTAAAATACATTAATTAGTAAATAAAAGCAAGAGTTGCTCCATGCATCCAATAGACAAGACAATAATTTTTTTAAAGAATTTTTGTATTTTTTGACACCTAGAAAGGGAACATAGAAATATGTTACCAGTCCCCCTCAATGGGATGGGTTCTTGTAAGCCCTCAGCACTTCAGATCTAATATCTCTCTCTTTTGATGGTGTAGAAAACCCAGACAAAAAGATGGAACTCAAAGGGAGCTCACAAGAAAAATGGTAGCAAAATATGACAATGATGGAGGATCAAAGTCAGACCAAAAGTATAGATCCAGAGTGATATTTAGGCAACAAAAGGTAGTTAATGAATGGAAAAACCCTTCTATTTATAAGAAAATATTGAGTTAGTCTAGATATTGGGATTCGACACATCGATAATTGTTTTATGGTAATGTGGATTATCCGGTTTCTGCAAATAACAACAACCACAGGAGTTTAAGAACCATAAATAATGATTTATTCAATTATTTATAAATGATTTAGTCAAATTTAATAAGGAATAATATTTAAATAAGGTTTAAATAATTATTCCTAGAAAATAATAAGATAAATAATGATTTGTCTAATTAATTTTCCTGTTTTGGGTTAAATATGACTAGGAATATTAATTAAGCTGCTGTTTAACTAATTATTCCTTGAGGAAAATCAAACAAATGTGGATTTATTTAACATTTCCTCATGGGGTTTCCTATTTAGATCATAAACAACTTAATAAATAAGGATTACTAAGTTATTTTTCATAGTGAAAGCAATTTTACTTAGGGTAAAATTGGTCTTACATGGTATACTTTGGTCCATCTAATAGTAACAGTTTAGATGACCAAAAATTTGTGTAACAGATCTCATACATGACCTGTATAATTTTCTAATTATACAATTGATATTTCTCTTCCCTTTAACTCCAATTTCAACTAGGTCACTCTTAAAACAGACATGCAACAACTATTTATAGCGAATTATGAGTTATCTGATTGATCACTGCATGTGACTTAAATATTATTTAATTCACTATACCTATCACTAGCTCATCCATTAATTAGAACTAGTTAAAATGTTTTTAACTCAAACAATTGAGTTAACTAATTAAAACTCAATATAAACTGTATTTGGACCCTCTAAAACCTAGAGTGAACTCTACATTCCTCCAATTTGACCCTCAACTCGAATTGACTGAGCGAAATAATTCTTCTTGACTCATTTAACTTGTACAAGATATTATGTGATGTGGAATTATAATTTCCTTCTGATTTAATTAAGGGAAAATTAAATTATAAGCCCTTCTTATTTCCAATTTCAACAACACCCAAGGTACAACTTCGATCCTGGAAGATAGGTGTTGAATTCGATAGGAAAGAAGTGTCAACTTCCCGAACTAATTTTTCGAGGAATAAAGATGAAGGATAAATATAACTATAAGATGGTGGGTCAAAAAGAAATAATAATGAGATATGAAAATATATGTGAATATAGAAAACTTGCCCGAGGTTGGAGCTGTAATGCGAGTGGCAAAAATCAAAACACTTTTTATAGGGGGAATTCCCTTGGAGTTAGTAGGACATCCAGGGTAGGTAGAATTAGGTTTCGACTGGTGTAATGAATGATGCATGAATGTGGATCATAGTGTGGTCATAAGCTATTATGAAGGTAATTTCTCTCTACGTATAGAGATGATCCCTCTATCCCTAGAGTGGGTCTAGTAACAAAAGGACAAAATAGAGTGTAGGTTCCTAATTAATGAATGAAACAGATGAGGTAGATCAACCTACTTGGAGTCCAACGCTGTTGTCGTGTTGGTTGTAGTGGTGGCCTCTCGATTCCTGTCTTGGTGGGTCATGATCCTTCCACAGTGATGCTTGGATACCTACACAAGATCAAAAAACAAGAGCAACATACGAAACAACAATCTCATCCATAATACTAACTAGTCAAGGATATTGCATCAAATAAAATACATCAACGCAAAATGGGAACCAGACAATAGTTATACAAGTGTATTGATAGAAGAAAGAGATACAACCAAGCCTTGACTTCACGACCTCCTTTAACGGGGTTCAGTCGAAGCGCGTCTCGATGAATGTCAGGGAATTCAGACGGGATAAAGACACAAGCCTAAGCTCTCTCAATAAGGGGTCTCTTCCATTCTATCTTTTCTAGCAAAGTGAATAGAAATATCTTTAGAGTTTCTGCAACAATATGTTTAGTTCAGCTAGCACATCAATGGCAGATGGCTATATTTATAGAGGGAGAGGAGGAGGTTGGAATCCCCACTATGGTGGAAGGGAGGCCTTATCCCTTGGGAGGTTTCCCCAAAAGGTGGAAACAAGAGGCCAAAGGAGGAAGGCCGTCGTTATTCAGTCGAACCACTCCCTATGACTCACCCACGAAGTTGTTATGATGGAAAATTCACCTCTATTTTTAAAATTTTTTCCATAAATGGATTGATGTGGGTAGCTAATTGAGATGTGCCAGTTGGCATGGGGTCTAGTGTTAATCTTCCTCATCGACGCGAGGGCATAACGGGCTACCAGTGCCAAGGCAAAAACAGGTGTTTCTGATGGTCTATTCAGGAAATTGTCAACAGAAGGATTGTTGTACTCATGGAAAGGGATGCAATGATGGTATTTTCAAGGCATGACACTTTATTTTGGTTACAAAAATGAGCCTCCAATTTTCGGAATGGGGGTTGTAGGGACAGTGAAAAAATGCTGTGTAATAGATGCCCCCTAAAGCATGAGTTCTGAGAGAGAGGAAGGGGTGAAATGCTTTACGAGAAAGCGTTCGAACCAAACACCGCTGTTGGAAGACCTGAAATTACAAATATAACCGATATATTTGATACATGGACATGTGGCATGGGCGCAACTGTCCATAATAGAGTATATATATAAACTGAGATCTGAGGTATGGACGCAACCATCCAGCAGTAAGGATCAACAAATAGACTCAGGTATGGTCGCAACCATCCAATCAAAAGAGTCATGTAAAAAATCATCATAAATCATAATATCCTGCAGCCTAGATCTTATCAGACAAAACCCAGGGTCTTGTGCTCCATCTCGACTCGAACAAGTACAAATTCAAGCATGCGAATATGTGAGCTGAAGTTGAACATGCAAGAAAATAACCTGATTACCAGCCAATAATTAAAGTTGTTAACAGGCACGAGAGAAAACACCAATAATGACAATGGCTCTCAAGGTAAAACAGGTACAATCCACAAAATGTGAACAATGAGCTGATGTCAAAAACCCGTAGAATCACTCAATCGAAGGCCAATGATGTGGACCTGTCATCGAATGCAAAGAACTTGCTATTGAGGCATGCATGCTCCAAGGTACCGGTAGGGAGTCTCTAGACCAACTTACCGGATAATGAGCTGAAGTCAATAGGAAGTGACCTGGTAGAAGGAGGGCCATAATGTATCCCACATCATCAAAACGAGATAGAGGACTATGATGAAAGTTAATCAGGACCAATAGAGAACCAGAGGGAGGTTAAAAACTGCAGAGGCAAACTTCTCTTGAACATATCAGCGACACAACTCTGGATTTGGCAGTATTTGACATCAAGGGATCTGAGGTCATGATGACGTGGCAAAGAGTAAATGAGAGGTCAAAACAGATTACCCAAACCCATGAAGGAAAAAATGATGAAATGAGATGTCCCCAACCCGACACGAATGCAGACGAGTGTCATGTTCAAGAGTGACATACTGCCGACACAACTAAAATTTGGTTCAATTTTCCCCCACCATTTCTGGCGAGTACCTCTTTATTTTTCCACAAGCTTGATGAGGATAGCATATGCTTGTCGTATAAGTTTTTCCTTCGACCAAATCCATCCTAGTACATTTTACAAGCCCCAGGAAGGAGGAACTCGGTAACATCATGGTGACGGTTTCCGATGTCATTTAGGTTTAACGAGTCCGACAAAGTTAAAGCTCGACATATTTTCATGTTTAGAGAGTTTGAAAAGAAGTGGCAAAGAAAACTCCAGCAGATCCCTTTTCGTAAATAGTCCCTCAGATCCGAAAAGGTAGAAACTATGTCTGAGAGAACCTCTTAGTCGTGATAGGCTAAGGTATTCCTTTTTCGTAAATAATCTATCCCAGCCAGAAAAAAGGGTAAACATATACTGGGTAGATATCATTTCACAGCCATTTAACGAGTTTAAAATGACAAGATTCTTGGAAATATTTTCAATTTTTGAGAGTCAGAAAAGAGCTGAAAGTTGACTCCTCCCGGAGGAAAGAGTGGTATAAAGGGTAGCAACTGGTTCCGATAATGGCGGAACTGCTCATAACAAGTAAAGGTCAAGAGGCTGGCTAACGAGACCACTCATTGTAGCGGTTCCTCAGGAACAGGTAAAACAACAAAGTGAAGGTGTATGATTGGCCAAGCGGATGGTGATGATGGAATGAGAACACTAAGGCTCATCTGGAAAAATAGGCTGATAAAATGGAAATCGCAAGAGGTAAAATAAGAATGGTTTCATTTTTACACAAGCTTGAAATCAAGAAACTCTGCTTGAGGTTGGTTTCATTTTTACACAAGCTTTAAACAAAGGTAAACTATGCTTGAAAAATGGGCACGGGTATGCCCCCGACATGGTGACTCAATTCAAGGTACATGCCCCCCAAGCTTCAGTCCAATTATAATGAATGAAAAGAAGATGGAGTGAAGGTTCAAATTACGAGATCAAGAGAAAGACTCGACTGGGATTTTATGAGACCATATCAAAGACTCGAATTGAACAAGAAATGTGTTTCACTGTTTTAACGAGGTTGACACATTAGAAGAACTATCCTCGTGACCTAATTCATTTTTTAATGAGGTTGACATAGAAGACGAACTATCCTCAAAATACCTTGTTTCATTTTTTAAGGAGCTTGACATAAGAATATGAATTGTTCTCCGAGAGCTTGTTTCAGTTTTTAAGGAGCTTGACACAAGAAAATGAACTATGCTCCGAAGAGCCTGTTTCATTTTTTAAGGAGCTTGACACAAGAAAATGAACCATGCTCTGAAAGAAGCTTGCTTCATTTTTTAAGGAGGTTGACACAAGAAAATGAACTATGCTCCAATGACCTTTTACTCTAACGAATAATAGGTCATGTATTCCAGGAGGTTCGCATCTGATGGGAGAACAACATCTTGGAAATCGCAATTGAATGCATCCGGTAGATAGTACTCGACGACACAATCACTGGATGAGGGCAACGAAAAAGTGGCCACATAATTAACCTGTGGTGAGGAAGATACAACCGATGGATAAAAATCTGGCAGAGATGATGGTTGTTACACAGTAATTTGTCACCGTCCCTACCATTCCCCGTCCCGCGCAATGGAGGACCCATTATGTGACCTGTGAACACTGTCATGCCTTGAAAACATCATCAATGCATCCCTCTGAGTATGAGCTTCATTTCCCCTTGAGACATCTCCTTGCAAAATCCATGAAAAACAACTCTTTTTGTATTGGCGCGGGTAGACAGTTCAGTGCTCGCGCCAATCAGGGAAATCCTGTAAAGAGGTCGCGCCACTTGGCGCTCTGTCATAGAGCAGCAATCGCGCCACCCATTTTAGGAACTATTTTTTAAATATGGATGGCGGAAGTTGAGTTCAAACAAACTCACAACCATTGCCTATCTTGAGTTGGGAGGTTTGGCTACGGGAGTTCTATGGAAGGGAAGTAGTTTTGCCACCTTCTATGGAACCTTCCTTGTTGATAGGGCCAATCACATAATAATAGGGATCCCAACTCCCTCCTTCCCCATCTATAAAAGCTTGCTCAGATCCATGGCAAGCTAGTCTTGAAGTGCTGAAGCTTTGCATCTCCCTATTCCCAAGTGCCTTTGTGCTGTAAAGAATCCCTTCTTTCCCTTAAGGCCCATTCAAGCGAGAAGACCATTGTTACGAGACTCTGGAGAGGTTTCCCTTTCCTTGGCGAGCTTTGCGAGACGTGGACGACCGGAGACCCGTTCGAAGGAAGCTGCGACGTCAGAACTTGGTTGTAACTTCTATTCGTTTATCATTTTAATAGATGACTATGATTATGGTTCCACTCCTTTTCCATCATGTTAATGCGAGTAATATCTTTTCTGACCGATGTTTAGTTACGTATGCTGGTTCCTATGCTTGTATATGTTCGTTTCTTCTGTGTG
>CM076578.1:1711104444-1711227212 GCA_034641835.2 Pinus albicaulis
AGATACAAATATCTAAACAAAAAATCAAATACCCAAGTGAAGAATAAAATCTATGTCATACCAATTTATGTAGCAATTGAGGGATCTTGTCTTCCTTGTATAATCTTATATTTGTACTCAAGCTATCCTCATAATAGTGATATAATTGTTTGCTTTCTTAATATATATCTGTTATACTACAAAAACGAAGGAAGTTTCCATCAAATTGTACACTTGCAACCTATTTATCATAGTCAAAACTTAATGTTGTTCATAAATTAAACTTGCAACCAGACATCAAAACTTATAAGAAAATGCCACTGAATTGTTCTTGTTTTCTACCAAGAACTTCTCCATTGAAAAGGTATATTTCTTGATCTCTACGTATCTTGGTTCACCCATGTATTTGGAGGAAAAATTAGTGGATATAGTAACTGGTTCAGGGGGTGAAACCTGGTGAGGATTAGTTTCCAGATTCACACTTTTAGGGTTTGCAAGTAATGGCTCAAGGTTGGTGGATTTAATAGATGAAATATCGACAAAGTTGCTAGCGTAGGAATTTCTAAGGGAATTATTAAAATTTTCACTAGGAGGAATAATATCTTTGGAATTCAAATCATGATTGATTTCTCTAGAAGGATATCAAGAGGTATGAGTAGTAGGGGAGCAGGGATAACTGGAAGCATGAGGAATTTCTTTAGGGTAAATTTCACAACATTTATTATCGCATTGGATGGTTCTGGGACATGGTTCCAACCATTATTAGCATCCCAAGCGTTATTATTTAGTTGTGGTCTAGGAATCTCATGTATATTTGAGTGGGGCTTGAGAGAAAGACACTATTCTAGCACAAAATAGGGAAGTGAGAAAGATTAGGGGAGCTAAGATAAAAGTGACCTTTAGTGGCCCATTATGAAATTCATCATAATCAACATTGAAATGAGAAAAAAAGTGAACTTTTTTTGTTCCTCGAATCCCACTAGCTACGGGGCCTATTTCTTCTGCCTTGTCCTAGGAAACCTGAATTCATGTATATAGTTGAAAAATAATTAATAACAACCAACTAAAATGGGCTAAGATAATACATCAACTCAATTCTCTTTTAAATTACTACAATCCAAATGCATTAACATAGGCTAACTATTTCTCATGTGGCTAAGTGGAAATTGGCTAAAGGGTTTGGATTATGGAAGGGGTAGGGAGGACACATCATGAAAGAGCATGAGTGCCACAAATACTTAACAAAAAACCTCATTATTTGACTTACTCTTATAATATTTTTCCCATTTGCTTTTTTTCTTTCATTTCTACCTAGTTGTAGGGAAAATTTGTACTCAAAAATATGTCATATTATAACTGAGACTGTCTTCATACTTTTTGTAGAGACTTTAATTTCATACTATCAATGCCATAATTCTTCAAACGAGGTATTTGTTTTTCCCCTTTTTTATTTTTTGGAATAGAGTTTTTTGAATAGGGATTTTTGGTGTTGCAGGTGTTACAATGAGGGATTAGGGTAATCAAAATAATTGGACAGTGGAATAGAGGATACAAGACTAAGTAATGAAAATATGCAACTCTAATTTCCCCATGGAGATTAAAAGAGAATATGCATTTGGGGCGGATTAAAATTTTCTGTAGGCCCTTTCCCTTTTATTTTCTCAAAGCACAACTTTACAGGGAAATAGGATATTATTACAAGGAATACATTCCATAGAAAAATTGAAATAGGGGTTTTTGATTTTTTATTAAATGAAATAGAGAAAAATACCTTTTAAAATTTTGTTTCCAAAATTAAACAATGATTGGAGCTCTAGCTAAAACCCAATTTTGCAGTGCAACCTCAAATTGAAGAGACAAAGAGATTGACAAGGGTCGAGAAGGAATGTCCATAGGGTAAACGAGAGAAAGATTAAGTTAAAAACAAATTTTCCATGAAACGCACATAGATTAGTCAACTAGTTAAAAATGCACTGGAATGTGTAATTAACCATAGTAACTTATCTGTAATTCGAGTCGAGACCGATGAAATTTGTAATTATCCCACTGAAATACTCATAGAAATTGGCTCAAGCTCAATGTTTTGTAGTGGTTGCAGTATTAACGTAGGTGGTGAAAATACCAAATGATTCAAACATTCAAAGCGTAAGTATTAAACATTAAGGGAGTAAAATCCTCTTTAACATCAACCGTCGATCTAGACTGAAATCCATTTGTTACCATACATCAAACACAAGACTATAGCATTAAAATCACAAGACAAAGTTGTGAGTTTCTAGGTCATACATTTGAGATGAGAGATGGTGTGGAGCTTGCATATGTAAAATGTTTAACCAAATGCATGCATCTAGGAGGAAAATAAGTCTCAAATGAGCGAAAACAACACAACATTATCTTTTATTCCAATGCAAGGAATGTGCTGCGTGATACCTCATGGTCATGCATCATAGGTAGGATTTCAGCATGGATGTTTTAATATATGCACCCAATATGTTTTTAATAGAATATTAATATTAAAAATGAAGGATTTAATAACCTATCGCCCACGTAAGAGTAAGGAATAAAGGCAAAGATAAACCACTACATAAACCATATTAACAACACCATTTCCAAATGTCCACCTTAACAATCAACATCATATATCCATATCAAAAACCACCTTAAGGATTATATCATATAAATATATCAAATGTGTGCCAAACTATTATACCATAGCACTCAATGTGAGTTCAACAATATGACTTGTATGGTTATGCCAAATTTTGAGTCATATAATGATGTTTCAATTGATATATTTGAGGCTTTTAAAACATATCCCCTTGAAAACAAGAAACAAGCATTTTAACCTTTTATAACATGATTTGTGCCATGAACCAATCACCAAACATAATAACAATGTTTTAACAATGGCAAACAAAAACCACATATATAGTTAGGTCGCAACCTCTCATATTTCAACCATATACATGTAGTATGTAGTTATATTCAACAACCACTATGCTCTCTCTCTCTCTCTCTCTCTCTCTCTCTCTCTATATATATATATATATATAATGAAATCTCATGTAATGAATCTTTGTGGTCCTCCCCCTTTGGTTAATGGTAGCAGAGCATAAGGTCTAGAGATGATATAAACTAAATTTTTATGGCTAGTTAAGGTGCGGTCAAGCATGACTAAGGTGAGAATTTGGTAGCTTATTAAAAAATTTCAAATTATTTGAAGTGTATATCAATGTAACCTAAAATATTAACCCTATAGTTCATACAATGATAGAATCTCATGTCTCTGAAATATTTCTAATTCCAAAGAACAAAACCCTTAAAAAAATCCTAGAAAGGAACCTAAAAATTCAAAATACACTAACAAATATTCAACATTTTGGCACCCTAAGTTTCTCAATGAGTGAGGAGGTGGAAGGGCCAAAATAAAAGGATCCCATTAAATTTGAGTTTCTTATTCGGGACTTAGATGACATGGCCCAAATAAAAAACATTCCACCCTCTACCTTACCCATTCTTCGAGGCATGGCTAATAAGGACCCTAATATTTTCCTCTTTGAATTCAATGTCTTATGTTAGAGTTGTGATTACTTCCGAGGTGCCCAAAAGCTGAAATTATTCCTAACCACCCTGAAATAAGCAACACTCCACTGGTACATGGGATTGGGGGGGGAATTCCATCAAAAATGAGAATTAAATGAGCTATAAATTATTGAATAAGTATCTATATTATTAAAAAGTAAGTGAAATTAGGGAAGAAAAATTTGGAATGACGCAAATAGATGAAGAGAGCTTAGAAGATCACATTGAGAGGTTTGATTATAATTTAGAGAGAAAAAAACAAAATGCACTAGACTTTGAAACTTTGTGTATCATTCTCCTTCGAGGGATTAGAGATAATTGTATGGACACACTCAATCTCATGGAATCTGGAGACATCTCCTAGTTAACATATGATGAGATATGTGAGCTATGTAGGAAATACTCAAGAAGTACTTCAAAGTATGGGACAACTCTAGGGAAGTAGTCTCAATGGTCACAAAACTTGCGATTGGGGGAGGAGTCACTAGAGTTTATATAGGAAACCTAGGAAACCTATTAGAGAACTTTAATAACTTCTAAAATTACATTCTCAACTCACTTAGTTCCTAGTTTGACACCTTGCAATACAAGAGGAAGAAAGAAGAACCAAACCTGGATTTAGCCATATTTTGCTCTCGTTGTAGGAAGATGCACCTCCCCATAGGATGTTGAATTTCATAGTTATGGTCGGTCTTCATAATTTATATTTTAGCCCTTGTAATGTATAATGAATTTGTAAGACATGTTTTTCATGTCATTTTTATTGATTAGACCTTGAAAGAATTACTATAAGACATATTATTCATGTCATATTTAAAAGAGAAAATATCAAAATTTGAATTTTTAATGTTGGGCTCCAAACTAGTCAAGTTAGCCCTCCCTCAAGTGAAGTCAACCCCAATGAAGGGACACACCCATTCACAAAGGTTGAGCACTATATAAAGAGAATTCAACCTCCTCCACAAGGCACCTTTTGAAATCACACAAAAAGTATAGTTTTTGAGCATCCAGGTGAAGGAGAAGAAGGAAAAATTCATCTCTCTCTCTAACACACACTCATTTGTGAATTTATAGGAAATTATGAAAGGTCAAGTTTTTGGGCATATTCTAGGAGGTCGTCAGAGTCTCTTTCTCTCTATCTCTCTCATTTTCATTCATTATACCTCGAAATAGTTATTATAAGACATATCATTCATGTCATATTTAAAAGATAAAATATCAAAATTTGAATTTTGAATGTTTGGCTCCAAACAAGTCAAGTCGGCCCTCCCTCAGGTCAAGTCAGACCCATTGAAGGGACACACCCATTCACGAAGGCTAAGCACTATATAAAGATAATTCAAACTCCTCCATAAGGCACCATTTGAAATCACACAAAAAAGACAGTTTTTGAGCATCTAGATGAAGGAGAAGAAGGAGAAATTCATCTCTCTCTCTCTCTCTCTCTCTCTCTCTCTCTCTCTCTCATGTGTGAATTTCTAAGCAGTCTTTGGGAAACATATTATGGGCAGGCCAAAATTTTGACAGTTCAAGTTTTTGGGAATATTATGATAGATCGACATTCGTCTTAGGTAGATCAAAGAGGGGCGAAGTTTTGAAGGGCAGAAGTTTGAATTGACTCGACTTGAATAGATGGTTACTTGACTAGGTTTGGCCACAAATTGTTTATCAATTTCATCTCGTAGTTGAATAAAAACATTAATGTAAATTTTGTTGAATTGAAGAATTTATGTAAGGAAAAGGTTGTTGGTTTTTCCCCCCAAGTGGGTTTTTCCAAGGTAAATATTGTGTTCACTTTGTACAATGTGATCTCTACAATCCTTATGCTTGATGGTTGAATTTCTCAAGTGTAATTTCTTAATGATAATATGGAATTGTCAAAATAAGACCTATAGTATTAGAAGTAATTAGTGTTTCAAAAATTTGGCTTATATCTATTGCACTTGAAAAATCAACACACAAATGCTTGTTGGATAGTACATATATATGTGATATATGTGAAAAGAATCATGTGACTAATGAGTTTGATTCCTTGCTCAAGTTAAAGGCAGTATACAAAGGTGTTGGGGAAGAAATTGAACAAATTTGTTTCATAGTTCAAAAGTGACCATGGCCATCTCGACTACCTAGTATGAGACAAGACAATTATTTTGTTCCATACCAATACCCATCACAAAAGTGGTATTCACCCACAACATGGCAACAATGGATTTCCCAAAAACAACCTTGGAAAAAGGGTTGGAGAGGGCCTACATTATTCAGGAATTTACCTTCTCAAAATCGACAATATACTCGTCAATATCAATACCCACAACAATTGGAATTGCCATCCACATAACCTACCCAAAGGCCATCACAATTACTTGTACAACTTATACCTAGCCCAGATAATAATTAAGTAGTACAAACCATTTGAAATGTTGAACTACTCCCTTTTCTGACATATGCTATTGCTCTCATTAATTACAAAGACATTCATTTTACTCAAAAAAGCGGTGCAAGATCAAACCTTCCCTATTATTTGAGAACATGATGACAAGGATAATTTAAATAAAATGGATCATCAAATTTATAGGCCTTCCTCATAAATATAGGCTCCAATTCTAGAAAAACCATTGATAATAGAATCAATCTCAACTCCCCCATATCTAAAAAAATTGTGTATAGAAAGACTTCTTCAAGACCAAAGTTTAACTTTTTATGGGAGCTCATAAATGTGTGTGTCAAGATTGCTTTATTTCAAGCCATTAAGGATGTTCCAATTTATGCTAAATTTATTCAATATATTTTCTTAATGGGGATATGTAGAAAGAAGAAGGATCCATAAAATGTTCACGTCATAAGGAGACTGGTAAATTTAATGCTAGGAAAAGTCTTTGTGACTAAATACATGGATCCACAAAATCAATTTCTTAATGTTAAAATCAATTATACTTCCATACACATTATTTTGATTGATTATTTGGGCCACTATAACTATCACGCCCAAGGAAATAATGGAAATACTTAGTTACCTAGTCTATGACCAACCCCTACAATCCTTCAACCAGTAAATAGATCAACAATAAAAACTAAGGAAATGTTTGAAGATGTGGTTATCTCTATAGATTCATAGGAGTACCGACCTGAATTTATGGTCCTTTAGCCAAAATATAAGTTATGGGGGTACCCATTAATTTTAGGAAGACCATAGTTGGCCATTGTTGGTGCATATATTAGTTGTTGGTATAGGGACATGATCATCTCTCATGGAATTTCCACTAAAAATCTAACCTTGTATCCCCTCTCCAAACCTTTTTTTACCCAAAAAATTCCCTTGGCTCTAAGATAGTGATGAAGAATTCACTTAGCCCTTTTTGTCTCTTGACCAAGCACTAAATTTTAGAGAAGATACTAAAGATTATATTATCTACACATTTTCAACACATCCCCATGCATTCAGCCACCCATCTCTAGAGAATATTCTATAAAAAATTGTTCACCGATTGAGTTAACACATTTGGAAAAAATGGCTCCCTTGAAAACTACATTTGGAAAACAAAACTCATCGGTTGAAATCCATATGGAAAAAACCTTAAACATTAATGATGAATTAGAACCCCCTAAACAAAATTTTCTTATAGAGATGTAAAAGAAACAAAGTAGTGCATTCGATTGGGACTACATTGATATGAGGGGAGTCCACCTTATTTTATGTACCCATCATGTCTATATGAAGAATATTCCTGACCTATTTGGAAACCCCAATGAAGAATGAATCCAACTCTGAAAGACACAATGAAAGAGGAGCTCCATTTATTTACCCAATTTGTGATACCAAGTGGGTTTCACACCTAGTTATTGTTCCCAAGAATAATGGAAACTGAGGTATATGTGTGGAATATGGGTGAAAATGTGAAGTTGGGTTACACTTTTGTGAGAATCAGGGGTGGAAATTTTTTTTCCTCAATCGTTCAGCCGAACTTTTGAGAAAGTTCGACTGAACTCATTCTGTTGTTTAGATTGACGACTACTGACGTCGTGGGCAAACAGATTTTCGACCGGAGATGGGAAAACCGGCAACAAAAGTTCGGCAGGACTATTAGTTCGGCTGAAATAATATTTTATAAATATATCGCCTGTGAACTATTTCCGGTTTGACATCTTTTTCACGCGTTGCTGTTTTCATTTATCTTTTTCACTCATTACTGTGTTGATTTATCTTTTTCACTCATTACTATGTTTATTTATCTTTTTTGCGTGTTACTGTGTTCATTTTCTGTGGTGGTGGTGGTGCTGCTCTGTTGCGCTGTTGAATTGCTGCTCTGTTGCTGCTCTGAGGTGCACCGCAATGACATTAAGCGAATTTCTAGGTAAGTAATCATCCAGTTTCTAAAGCATAGCTTTCCCTCTGTAATGTTTTTAAAGCATATGTTTATTCAAAGAGAATGGAAATGTGTATCTTGAATATCTAGCCTAGTTATGTAATTAGTATGATATATGTTTTTTTTTTTTGTAGTGAAACACTACACCTATTAAAATAGTGGTCACAGGTTTCATAACAGTACAAGTGATATAAGGAATAGATGTGTATTGAGGTCTATGTTCCCTATACTACGGATTACTGGTTACTCTTGGCATAAAATGATTACTAGATTACGGTGTGGCAATCAATCAAATAAGAAATATTATAATAAAAGAAATCAAATCGATGCTCTGTTTTGAAATTAGTACTCATCAATGTCTTGGTATCCTGAACACTGTTGAATACCTTCATATAATATCCATAAATTCTCTGTTTTGAAATCACTCCTCATCAATGTCTTGGTCTCCTGAACACTATTGATGGGTATTGAGGTCTATGTTCCCTATACTACGGATTACTAGTTACTCTTGGCATAAAATGATTACTAGATTACGGTGTGGCAATCAATCAAATAAGAAATATTATAATAAAAGCAATCAGATCGATGCTCTGTTTTGAAATCACGTATATATATCTCCTCTTCTTGCACTGTGTGTATCTAATATTAAAGGTAAGTCAGGAGTACTCACCAGTGACTTAGGTAAGCGTAGCGATAATCCAACAAGTCGTCTATCAAATATTTAATGGCAGTAAACACCAATTAATAAGTAGTCATTCCCATGGGCTTTGTCATATGCAGGTGTAATTAAATAGTCTTCAATAGTCTTCGCATGCAGTAAGAATATATATTTCTGTGTGTGGTCTAGCAAGAAGCACCCGGGTACAGAGTGCTCTTCTTTGTATAGGTTTTAAATAATTTTAGATTCTGTGTATCTTGAATATCTAGCCTAGTTATGTAATTGGTATGATATATGTTTTTTTTTTTTTATAGCGAAACACTACACCATTATATATTAACAACTGAACTCTTGTAGTTTTTCATTGATATTTTTAGTCGAAAAAATCAGAACACTTCAATTAAGAAGAGAAAAACAAGTTCGGATCTGAGTTGGACCTGTAGCTAGTTCTATAAAATTTCGGACCTGTAGCTAGTTCTATGAAATTTTGGGCCTGCAACCAGTAACAGAACTTAGATATGCACTAAACCTCAGTTTTGTGGCTTGTTTTTTGGAGTCTTGTTTCTGTAACCAGGATCATATTTATTTTTCGGACTTATTGAGGATGAATAGTTCTGTGGAATTTTAGGTCTGCAACTAGTACTATACCTTGGACCTGTAGCTAGTTCTATGAAATTTCGGGCTTGCAACCAATAACTGAACTTAGATATGCACCATACCTCAGTTTTGTGGCTTTTTCTGTAACCAGGATCATATTTCAGACCATGAGGCAGATTTTTTAGTACACTCAACTCTCCTTAATCTTTCTCTTCAACCCACTTTCTAGGCATATCTTGAGCATACATTAAGGCTCTCAAAAATATTATTTGGATGCAATTATTGGAGTTTACAAGTAAACTTTGATCAGTCCTTGAAGTGTATTGAAGAGTCCTTTTTGAAAGAAAACTTGGAACAAACTCATTCATTATTTTTCGGACCTGTTGAGGATGAATAGTTCTGTGGAATTTTGGGTCTGCAACTAGTACTATACCTTAGACCTGTAGCTAGTTCTATGAAATTTCGGGCCTCTAACCAGTAACAAAACTTAGATATGCACCAGACCTCAGTTTTGTGGCTTGTTTTGTGGAATCTTGTTTTTGTAACCAAGATCATATTTCATACCATGAGGCAGATTTTTAGTACATTCAACTCTCCTTAATATTTCTCTTCAACCCACTTTCTAGGCCTCCCTTGAGCATACATTAAGGCTCTCAAAAATATTATTTGGATGCAATTATTGGAGTTTACAAGTAAACTAAATTATCAGTCCCTAAAGTGTATTTAAGAGTCCTTTTTGAAAGCAGGTTTGGAACAATCCTCTGAATATTTTTGAAAGGAACTGTGGAAAACAACCTTGACATGTGAAGTTGATAGACACTAAGAACAATATCATTTGGAGTAGTTGAATTACTATTGAAGGGAATATTGTTGAGCCTAGTACAATCATTAGTGGAGAAGAAAAGTAACATTCCTTGTGTGCACAATCATGATTAAAGATCTAGAAGATATAGTTGAATACCTAATGGAACAACCTATTGAAGAAAGTTTTGGCTTGTCTTGAAACATCACCAAAGCATTATTGAAGGATCTTTGAAGTTTTCACCCTTGTATAGATGCCCCCCTCATCTTCATTCTCTTTTATAATGCCCTGAACTATACTATTAAATTGTGTAGCATATATTAAGGAATTTTTTTAAATCAAATATTTTAGTTTGAAATTTCTTATATATCTAGGTTTGCACTTCCCTAAATTTCTGAATGCAAATATAATTCTGTGTATTCATTTTTTTTAGGTTTTCACTTCCCTGAATTTTTGAATGCAAATATAATTCTGTGTATTCATTTTTTTTTAATTGTTTCTCTGCATTTTGTCCCTTTTCCCCCATAAGTTCTCAATGTTCCTGTACTTCTATTTTTTTTTTTTTTTAAATTTCTGCAAACATAAAGCGTAATTCAGTTTATCCATTTTTTTATTGTTTATTGTTTATGTGCCAGGAAAGTTCATCAATTTGATATATGTGTTATTGGAATGTTCAGATCATTTTAGTGCTATTAATATAATTTCTCTGTTTACTTCACTCTATTTCCATATTGCATATCATTGTTCTTAACCTCTTATTTTTCTTCTTTTAAAACAACAAAACACAACCCATATATTTCAATAAAATAAATGGAATGGAATCTATATTTGATTAACCTTATTTTCCATGTTTTTTCCAAAAAAAAAAAATTGCTAATTTCCATTTTTTTCTAAAATTATTAGCCTAAATAGTATAAATTATTTTTACCTTAAAATTTTCCAAATTTTTAAATAGAGACTATGCAAAATTATTAGTTTCTAAACTTTAAAATAAATTTCCAACCTTAAAATTTTCCTTGCTCTCATAGAATTTTGAACTTCCATAGGATTTTAGTCTGTCGGTTGAGTGTTAACTTCTACAAGTTCTAAAGGCAGAGACTGTAAAGGGCCAGGTAGCCTCTAGCTCTCAACTTTTCTCAAAGGTGACATATCCAGTAAATGCCCCTATAGTCAATCTCTGTAACAGATCTAAATATAAGTTCTTCATTTTAATAGATCCATTAACCTCAACCACTTTAAGGCAAACTGTGTACACATGTGTCATTTCTCCCATAAATTCTTAGGCAAAGTTTTTAAAGCATACATGTCAGGTTGGCTTTCTTCTATTAAATTTAAAGCATGTTTTTTGTAAGTGCATAAAATAATTTTGCAAACCATGTGAAGCAAATATATCCATAGTGATCCACTGATATTTGTTCACAGAAAACTATTCCATTTTGGACTTTTATATCTCAAAACTATACTCATTGAATTTATGCATCTATATTTTTAAACTACTTGAAACTATTTTATTACACCATAGGATTCATTTCGATATATCTCCCATTTTAATGGGGTGTATCACATTTTGAGAAAAACACATTAGCCATAAAAGTTTCCCATTGAAACTAGGTGTTGTTACATTTATTTAGGCTTTGTATATATGGTTAATGTTCACAAATAGTTTTTATTATTTGAAATGAAAAATATTCAATGTAAAACACATGCATTAACATATAATTGTGATGTTTTCCCTTCTTTCCAACTTAGTCCATCCTTCTAGAAAATCCCCTTTTAATGAAGCAAATATATCCATAGTGATCCATTGATATTGTTTAAAGCATTTCTTCCATTTTGGACTTTTATATCTTCAAAACTATGTAAATGAATTAAACAGTCTATATTTCGTATTACACCATAGAAATCGACTGATATGTCACATTTAATGGGTGTATGTCTATTCAAACATGTAATACCTTTAAGGTTTAATGAAACCAAGATATTTGAAGTAAAACTACAGTTTCAGCATAATATATGGATCTAATGTTCAAATAGATTTTTAATAAATTAAAAAATATTCAATGTAAAACACATGCACACATTAACATATAATTGTGATTTTTTCCCTTCTTTCCAACTTTGTGGACATCCTTCTAGAAAAATCCCTTTTAATGAAGCAGATATATCCATAGTGATCCACTGATATTTGTTCACAAACAACTCTTCCATTTTTGACTTTTATATCCCAAAACTATGCTCATTGAATTTATGCATCTATATTTTATTACACCATAGGAATCATTTCGATATATCTCCCATTTTAATGGGGTGTATCACATTTCAAGAAAAACACATTAGCGATACAAGTTTCCCATTGAAACCAAAAGTGTTTTGATACAAAACATAGGTTTTAACCTTAATATATAGCCAATGTTTCAAATGATTTTTGTGAAATGAAAAATATTCAATGTAAAACACATGCACATTAACATATAATTGTGATACTTTCCCTTCTTTCCAACTTAGTGGACATCATTCTAGAAATATCCCTTTTAATGAAATAGATATAGATCCATAGTGGCATTGATATTTTTTCACAGATAACTCTTCCATTTTGGACTTTTATATCTCAAAACTATGCTCATTGAATTTATGCTAATCTATATTTTATTACACCATAGGAATCATTTCGATATGTCTCCCATTTTAATGGGGTATATCACATTTCAAGAAAAGCACATTAGCCATAAAAGTTTCCCATTGAAACCAAAAGTAATTTGATAAAAAACATAGGTTTTAACCTTAATATATAGTTAATGTTTCAAATATATTTTTAATGAAATGAAAAATATTCAATGTAAAACACATGCACATTAACATATAATTGTGATACTTTCCCTTCTTTCCAACTTAGTGGACATAATTTTAGAAAAATCCCTTTTAATGAAGCAGATATATATCCATAGTGGCATTGATATTTGTTCACAGACAACTCTTACATTTTGGACTTTTATATCTCAAAACTATGCTCATTGAATTTATGCATATCTAAATTTGATTACACTGTAGGAATCATTTCGATATGTCTCCCATTTTAATTGGGTGTATCACATTTCAAGAAAAACACATTAGCCATAAAATTTTCCCATTGAAACCAAAAGTAATTTGATACAAAACATAGGTTTTAACCTTAATATATAGTAAATGTTTCAAATAGATTTTTAATGAAATGAAAAATATACAATGTAAAACACATGCAGATTAACATATAATTGTGATACTTTCCCTTCTTTCCAACTTATTGGACATCATTCTAGAAAAATCCCTTTTAATGAAGCAGATATATATCCATAGTGGCATTGATATTTGTTCACAAACAACTCTTCCATTGTGGACTCTTATATCTCAAAATTATGCTCATTGAATTTATGCATCTATATTTTATTACACCATCGGAATAATTTTGATATGTCTCCCATTTTAATGGGGTGTATCACATTTCGAGAAAAACATATTAGCCATAAAAGTTTCCCATTGAAACCAAAAGTAATTTGATACAAAACATAGGTTTTAACCTTAATATATAGTTAATGTTTCAAATAGATTTTTAATGAAATGGAAAATGTTCAATGTAAAACACATGCACGTTAACATATAATTGTGATACTTTCCCTTTTTTCCAAATTAGTGGACATCATTCTAGAAAAATCCCTTTTAATGAAGCAAATATATATCCATAGTGGCATTGATATTTGTTCACAAAAAACTCTTCCATTTTGGACTTTTATATCTCAAAACTATTCTCATTGAATTTATGCATCTATATTTTATTAAAACATAGGAATCATTTCGATATATCACCCATTTTAATGGGGTGTATCACATTTCGATAAAAACACATTAGCCATAAAAGTTTCCCATTGAAACCAAAAGTGATTTGTTACAAAACATATAGATTTTAACCTTATATAGGTAATTGTTTCAAATAGATTTTTAATTTAAAATGAAAAATATTCAATGTAAAGCAAACGCATTCTTATACACCCTTATGTCTACGTAAAGTAGTGTGAGTGATTCCACGGGTCCTCTACACCCTTCATAGGGTATAATTGGGACAGGTAGTGTTAACTTCTACAAGTTCTATAGGCAAAGTCTGTAAAGAGCCAAGTAGCCTCTGGATATCATCTTTTATGAAAGGTGACATATCTAGAAAATGCCCCTACAATCAATCTCTGGAATAGATCTAAAATAAGTTCTTCATTTATCTAATTGGGACATGTAGTGTTAACTTCTACAAATTCTATAGGCAGAGTCTGTAAAGGGCCGGGTAGCCACTCGATCTCATCTTTTATGAAAGGTGACATATCTAGTAAATTCCCCTACAGTCAATCTCTGGAATAGATCTAAATAGAATTTCTTCATTTATCTCATGATCTTGTGTCATTTCTCCCATTCATTTGCAATAAATGTCAATTTAATATATATTTTTATTGATTTTTTTTTTTTTTTCAGGGATAAGAAATTTATTAAATATGGTTGAAAAATTGAAATTATGCATAGAATTTTCTTGTTATCCCAATCCAGGGAAAGTATTGATTACATATGTGCTTTCCAATATTGCGACTAGCAAAGTCGTCCAAAGGAAAATGAATATACCGGGAAGAACAACAAATAACAAGGCATGTTATATTGGATTGATAGAAGGCTTGGGAACAGCTATGGAGTATGGGTCAAATGGAATTGTATTTTTCACCAATTCTGAACTTTTGTGCAACCAGATGAATGGCATGTACCAAGTTAAGAATGAGAGGCTAAAAAAACTGCATGGAATAGCAAACAACATTGTTAGCCAATTTCAATTTTTTAGTATAAGACATTGTTCAAATTTGAATAATATGTCCGTTGATCTAGTGCATGGGGCAATGCCAATTCAGGATTCATCTATCAAATATGAATTAATAGATGAATTAGAATTATACGGGGCAATGCCAATGCAATATTCATCTCTCAAAGATGAATTAGTTTTGATATGCTCTTATTCAAAAATTCAAGATTCATCTCTCAAAGATGAATTAGTTTTGAGATGCTCTTCTTCAAAAATTCAAGATTCATCTCTCAAAGATGAATTATTGTTGAGACTCTCTCCTTCAAAATTTATTTATGGAAATTGTAACATATCTTGGATATGCGTGTGTTTTGTACTTATAAATGTGCCTTTTTAATGACCATGTGCTTTTTTCAATTATATGCCAAGTGTGCTCCCACCACACCATGTAAAGTGAAACTTGGTGAAATTCACATTTGCAACAAGTGGTGAACTTCACATTTTTATAAAATTAAAATGCGGGGTCTTCGACAATTTTTTGTTTAAATGGAGTCCCACTTCTTTTTTAATGACAATGTGTTTTTTTCAATTTTATACCAAGTTTTCTCCCACCATGTAAAGCGCAATTTGGTGAACTTATCATTTTTATAATTTTCTTTTGCTTAAATTGAGTTTTACACATCAATTAGTGCTTTGAAAGTTGTGTTTTACATAATTTGTGTACAGTAAATTACATTAATTTTCTGAAATTTATTTTGAATTTATTTTAAATTCTAGTCATTTAAAAAAATAATTGTAAATTTCCACCGTAGATATATATATATCATGGAGGATGAACGATGAAGATCAAAAGAATATCATATCTCTAAGACAATGGGGGATCGAGGATCGAGGGATGTTCATGGTATTTAAATATAATATTAAATCTCCATACATGTGTGTACATATGGAATTGATTTTTATCGATTATGTGAGTTAAAATTTAGATTTTAATAAGTTTCTTTTTATTTTTATTTTTTAGGAGATAAGAGGAGAAGGGTCTCTACTCCATCCATGGAGCATGCCCATTTTTCACCCAGTCATGGTATGGTTCACGCAATTTAATCAATGAATATGTGTGTAATTGCTGTAGCAACAGCAGATCTATTTTCAATTGATTATAAATTTGTATTTGTTTATGAAGCTTCTCTCGTCTCGGGGAGTTGGTGGTGGTTCAAATCCCCTTGAGGCTATGGGCATAGTCTTTCAGTTTCATGAAGGTGGTATTATTGATGAGGCCAATCAATGGTGGTGGTGTTGGTTCTTAGCGGGGACATTAAGTTTCTCAACGGTTTCGAGAGATTGGAGAAGGTGCTAGCCAACCACATCAAGGTTGCTATCAATTTGAATTTTTTTTTTTATTTATTTATTTATTTATTATTATTATTATTTATTATTATTTTTATTTTTATTTTATTTTATTTTTATTTTTTATTTGCATTTATTTTTTCATTCAATTTGTAAAAAATTGTTTACATGTGTTTTTTCTAAGATACAAAATTTTATATATTGATGTAGAGGCTAAAAATGCTCCAAATGTTGGTCGAAATAGACGAAGGGCAGAATGCTTCATTCAAGAAGAAGGTTTTCCACCCACCATGACATATCTGGACGACATTTCTAATATACCGTGGGAAAGAAACATGCAGAAATGCACCTTAGAAAGGTGTGAACAACTTCATGCAAAATTATAGAGAGATCTCGTGTCTTTGACTCTACCTGCTGAGAGTCAACAAAGCTTCGAAATAGTTACACATTCTTTAGGAAAACTAGTAGATGTGTACCAAAAGCTTGGGCTAACCACAGATAATTTTGTGGATGTCATGAGAAAAATAAAGGAAATGGTGATGGGACCCGATAAATGGGAGGTTGTTAA
This sequence comes from Pinus albicaulis, assembly GCA_034641835.2. Lineage (NCBI taxonomy): Eukaryota > Viridiplantae > Streptophyta > Pinopsida > Pinales > Pinaceae > Pinus > Pinus albicaulis. The sequence goes on from CM076578.1 coordinate 1,711,121,146, forward strand.
AGAAAGAGTGACAACATCAATGACAAAGTATATGTTTAATTTTAAAGAACAGCCAAAAAGAAAGATGCTGAAGGTGCAATATTTCAAGCACCCTGATATAGCTCACTATTTGTATGATAGACATTTTGCAGCTTATTGAAGACTCCCATGGAACGATGAGGTTCCACTTTATTTTGAAAAACTATTTTATGTAGAATTCTTTTTAGAAATGAAACCTAATTACAATGACCTTCCCTCTAAATTTTTTGGTCCTGCGAAAGGTCGATTGTGTGATCGTAGGGGTGCTAGGCGTGATGCTGAGTTGCCTCATCTTGAGCCACCATTGGTTACTCAAGCTGTTCGTGTCGAAAATTTGTGGTCAGAGATGGAAGCCACTTCTCAAATTAGTTGAGAAGCAAGGGAGGCCATCATCGACAATTTTCACAGTGGATTGGGTGGAGTCGATGTTTGTCTGAATCGACAAAGAGCATGCGAGAATGCACCCCTCAATTTTCTGTATTATATAGATGAAGATATTGACAACATGAGTGTTGAAAATATGAAAACATATGCAAAGAATTGTCGCAATGGTTGGCATGACCTAATGGTTCATGAGGAAGAGGGCATGGGAACAATATGTGTTAATGGTTAGGATTAAATTATTTTAACACATACATACAATTTGTAAATAAATACACACACACACACACACACACACACACACATACACACACACACAAACACATATATATATTTGTATGTACATTAATCTAACAAAAATTTGTATTATTATATGTTAACACTATTTCCAGTTGTCATGCTTGACGAATGAAGAAAATGTTAATATCACGTTTGGAGCCTTAGGTTCAAACAATCAAGATGGGTCTCACCATCAAGATATGTTGGCAAATGTTATTGTTTTTTAAACTTGATATTTTTAAAATAAATAATTGTGCACACATGTACATTTTCATGTATATATGATAAAATGTTTTAACAGATTCCAATTCCGTCCGATGTTTTCGGGATGGCAGTACCTTGTTATTCCTTAGGATATGTACCTTCTAGTTTCTTAGAAGATGTGTCATGTTCACAACAAGTATGGACAATTTTTTCACTTTTAAAATTTATATGTTTTTAAGTTATATATATTCCACCTCAAAAAGTTCCATTAAAAAGTGAGATATATATCTATATCTTGAGTTATTTTAAATTTTCTGAATTTTAGGTTTTTGGAGATTTTATTTTGGAGCCTCTCTTAGCAAATGTGCTAGATGTGCCGAATCCACTTGCAGAAGCATTCAATTTTTCACTTTTAAATATATATGTTTTTAATTTATAATTTATAAATTGAAGTTTAAAAGTTTTATTATGAACTGAGATCTTGATCTTCAGTTATTTTAAATGTACTTAAATTAAATTTTTGAATTTTAGGTTTCTATAGAAGATTTCTTTAATCCACAGACTCTAGCGACAAAGATAGGAACATTCACACCATTTCAACCATTTGAACAAGTTCTCTAACTTTTTTTTTAATATTATTGAAAACAAGTTTATATATACATGCATTTTCATCTAATTCTTTTTAATATATATAACTATACACGTATATTGTACAGTTTACTGTTGGAGATGTTCCCATGACCGAAGTTGTAGCAGGCGAGCAACAAATGGAGAGGGAACCTCATGAGGTATTGCATGATTTTTTTTATAGTTTGTTTTTTACACGAAGTTCTATATATTCTCACTCATTTTTAAAACATCAAATTTTAATGTTTGTACATGCATTGTGTACAGGTTCCCCATGCTTCGCAAGATAGCTCGCGGATTGAGACTCTGCTAGGAAAGACACTACATCCATCTGTATTTGATGGATGATTTCTATATTTGATTGAGATTTCTAGTCTTAAATTTACTTTTTTATATATTATCTAGGTATATATATATATATATATATATATAAAATAATTTAAGACAAATACTCAAATCATGTGAGATCAACAATTTTTGGACATATTTTATAGTGTTAATATAATTTGTTTTGTTTTTAAAAGTTAAGTTTTAGATGGTTGAAGTACTTTTGGCATGTGAATGTGAAGTAATGTTGTGTTATAATTTGTTTGGTTTTTAAAACTTAAGTTTTGGATAGTTGAACTACTAGTAATGTTGTGATCTATAATTTAATGTTTTGCTTTTGAACTACATTTTGCATGTGAAGTAATGTTGTGATCTATAATTTTTTGTTAAATTAAAATTTAAGTTTTGGATGGTTGATCTACATTTGGCATGTGATATAATGTTAAATGTTTTTATTGGATAGTTGAACTACAATTGGCATGACATGTGAAGTAATTTTTTGATATGATCAAAAAGTTTTTAAAACTCAAGTTTTGGATGGTTGAAGTACATTTGGCATGTGAAGTAATGTTGTGATCTATAATTTTTTGTTAAATTAAAACTTTCAAGTTTTGGATGGTTGATCTACGTTTGGCATGTGATATAATGTTAAATGTTTTTATTGGATAGTTGAACCACAATTGACATGGCATGTGAAGTAATGTTCTGATATAATCAAAAAGTTTTTAAAACTCAATTTTTGGATGGTTGAAGTACATTTGGCATGTGAAATAATGTTGTGAGTTTCACACATCAAGTAGTGCATAGTAGTTTCACCAATTGAATAAAACTTAAAAAGGAAAATCATATCATATTCAAAGAGATAGAAAGGTTAAATATTGCATAAGCATTTCACTAGTTGAACAAAATTCAAAAAGGGAAAATCTGAAATAGTTCATCTTATTCACAGGATAGAAAGGTTAAATTTCTTCTCCATATAATAACTCAAGGTAATTTTCTTTTGATAAATTCACTCATCCAAAGTGTAGATTTAGGTGATTACTAATGTCATCAATTTACCAATTTATAAATCAACAAGGCTTCCTAGTTGAGTGCATTAATGAAATTGACCCCAATTCAACAAACATATATGTACTTCTTATCTTTCCAATACAATTAAAGGGATTTATATGGGAAAGAGAGATAGAACATATAGCCCATCAACTACTTTTTAGAGGTCAATGAAGGTATCTAGTGAAATGGAAAAGGTCAGAGAAGCTCAACCAATACGATTTTTAATCATGTGGGAAAATGTTTGGAACACTTGATTGTACTCAAGTAATCTTAAGATTGATTTTGATCTCTACATACTCTTGTTTGAGTGAAAAAATTTCCAATGGGAAGAACATAGCTTTTCAATCCAACTAACCATATCAATTGAGCTCTATTTGAAAAAAGAGTAAAGAAAAGCTAACATGCCAACAAAACATGTCAGCAAAATAACATTCGTGGTTGTCATTTTTTATTGGAATAACTAAATCATATTAAGGATTCTCCGTCCAAAAACAATTTCAATGAAGAGAATCCTTAATATGATTTAGCTATTCCAATAAAAAATAACAACCAAGGATGCTATTTTGTTGGATTTTTGGTTTTTTTTACTTTTTTTTTTCAAATAGAGCTCAATTGATATGGTTAGTTGGATTGAAAAGCTATGTTCTTTCCATTGGAAAATTTTTCACTCAAACAAGAGCATGTAGAGATAAAAAATAATCTTAAGATTACTTTCAAGTACAATCAAGTGTTCCAAACATTTTCCCACATGATGATACCTTCATTGACCTCTAAAAAGTAGTTGATGGGCTATATGTTCTACCTCTTTCCCATATAAATCCCTTTAATTTTGGTTGGAAATATAAGAAGTAGATATATGTTTGTTGAATTGGGGTCAATTTCATTAATGCACTCAACTAGGTAGCCTTGTTGATTTATAAATTGGTAAATTGATGACATTCAATTAATTGCATTCTAGAACATATATATATTCAGTATGTGAAACATTTTTCATCAATGCACATGGGAAAACTACTTGAACAATTAATTGAATTCTTGAACATATATATATATATATATATATACAATACGCGCAACATTTTTCATCAATGCACATAGAAAAGCTACTTTTATTTAATTGCCTAGAACATATCTGGCCATTGGACAGACAAATTTTGTACTAGATTTTCTATCAGGAATAGAGATGTGGGTCAAATCCCACAAAAAGTCGGAGAAGTGGTCCGAGTCTCTTGTCTGAAAGGAATATTCATACAAAACTATACTGTGGATTATTTATTTACATTCCATACTTTTTACCAGAAAATCCCACGATAAAAACTGGTCACATTCAGTCCGTGTATATATCCAGTATGTGCAACATTTTTCATCAATGCACATAGAAAAACTACTTTTAGTTAATTGCATTCTACAACATATATATTCAGTACATGAAACATTTTTCATCAATGCACATATAGTAAAACTACCTGAACAATTAATTTCATTCTAGAACACACACACACACACACACATATATCCAATACATGCAACAATTTTCATCAATGCATATATAGAAAAGCTACTTTTAGTTGATCCTACTGTGCATGTACCAAAACGATTTGTACATGTGAAAACACTTGCACAGATAACATAACAAGGCAAATCAATTTTTAGTTGAGTTCTAGAAGTTCTAAAACATAATCCAAAGAGAAGAAATTGTTGGGCAGTTCAATAAAAAAAATAAAAATCTAATGGAATGCCATCTTCAATGACCCGTTCATGATCGGATTTGACATTTTCCATTTCTTAATTTTTGTTTTTTTATTTGATTGAACCTCTATCAACTTTATGTGTGCTGCACACACAAAGTGACTATATTGAAAACTTATGACATCAGGCTCATAGTCTTCAAAGTAAACAAAATCCCCACTTTGATTAGTTTGTCTGAAAAAAAATCCTTTCAGTATAATAGATCCTCTTTCATATGGAAACCGATGATCATTATAGTTTTCTAATAATTTCATTTTTCGTTCAGTGCAACACATCAAATAATACTTCACATTTTCATCATTGTCAGCAAGTGCAATTACAGCAAAAAAATCTCCTGCACAATAAAACAAACTTATGTATTTAAATTTATTTCTAGATCTTTATCATTTGAAAGCAATTCAAATGGTACCTTCTCTAACAAGATTAGAGACTTGATAATCGGATGATATTGTAGTCTCCTTTGATTGCATTTCTTCAAACACTGCAACGAACATTTTTCCCTTTGTATTTAGCTCTGTATATCTCTAATATTTTACATACATTTTGTTTTCACAAACATCATTGGATTCTGTGTTGTCTATGCAAACATGACAAAAATAAGAATTATTTCTTTTATCCAATGCAAACACATTTGTGGACAACTTTGTTTTAATTGAATGCAATTTTTGAGTCCCTTTTATTGTTTCAACGTCATTTCCAATTGATCTATCTACTTCTTCAATCCTAATATGCCAAAAAAACCTTTATATCACTACTACATTTGGCGGAAATTCCGACACTTGTTTCCGACGCTTTTGACCAAATGTCGGAAATATTCCCAAATTTTTTCCATCCCGCCCGAAACCGTCGCTATACCGACGTCTATAGAAAAGTGTCGCAATACTGACACTTTAAAACGTGTCACAATTGCGACGTTTAGAGGAAGACGTTGCAATTGCGACACCATGGCCCAAAGCATCGCTATTGGGACGACTCTAAACGTCGCAACTGCGACACAATGTCTAAGTGTCGCCATTGCGACGTTTGGAGGTACTCGTCGTAATAGCGACGCCTATTCCACCGTCGGTATAACGACAGTTATTTTTGCGCTACATAAAAGTACCAAACTTATATGCGCGCTACATAAAAATTCGAAACTTATATGCGCGCTACATAAAAATGATTTTATTGTTTCGTATTTGTCGCAATAGCTACATTAACGTTTGATATCACGCGCGCATTCGCCCTCTGCTCTTGCAGAACAACATTTGCCCTCAGCATTCACGCTTAGCTCTTGCAGAACAGCATTTTCCCTCAGCATTCGCCCTCAGCGTTCGCCCTCAGCTCTTGCAGAACAGCATTCGCCCTCAGCTCTTGCAGAACAGCATTCGCCCTCAGCTCTTGCAGAACAGCATTCGCCCTCAACTCTTGCAAAATGGTAAGTTCCTACTGCAGGCCCTTCCTCCTATAGTAGGGTTGACTCTATTTGGGTTTTTTTGGTCAATTCCATTGGATTGTGTTAGGCTGTAGGGTTCTCTGTAGATGTCAAGAGTTAAGATTCAATATCCTCTATTATCTTCATCACCCAATACAAGATTTAAATTTTTCCCAAAGAAACGCTTATTAATTTGGCAGCCATTATTTCTCCCTGGTTTAAAAACCCTACATTTAAATGAAAACAAGCATTACATTTCAACTACAAAAATCTATTAGTGTTCAAATGTACATGTGTGCTACATTAACATCTGATATCACGCGCGCATTCACCCTCCGCTCTTGCAGAACAGCATTCGCCTTCAGCATTCGCCCTCAGCTCTTGTAGAACAGCATTCGCCCTCAGCATTCGCCCTAAGCTCTTGCAGAACAGCATTCGCCCTGGATTCGCCCTCAGCTTTTTCAGAACAGCATTCGCCCTGCATTCGCCCTCAGCTCTTGCAGAACAGCATTTTCCCTCAGCATTCGCCCTCAGCTCTTGCAGAACAACATTCGTCCTCAGCTCTTGCAAAATGGTAAGTTCTTACTGCAGGCCCTTCCTCCTATAGTAGGGTTGACTCTATTTGGGTTTTTTTGGTCAATTCTATTGGATTGTGTTAGGCTGTATGGTTCTCTCTAGGTGTCAAGAATCAAGATTCAATACCCTCTATTATCTTCATCACCCAATACAAGATTTAAATTTTTCCCAAAGAAACGCTTATTAATTTGGCAGCCATTATTTCTCCCTGCTTTAAAAACCTACATTTAAATGAAAACAAGCATTGCATTTCAACTACAAAAATATATTAGTGTTCAAATGTACATGTGTGCATCACTTGTGTAGGGTATTCCTTTTCCACTTTCACATTATCCAATAATGTGTGCGGTATAGTTCATATTTTTTGTGACTTAGATTGTCTTGAAAAAGGAAAGGTAAATTATTTCCCATGGAAAAAGAAGGTTTTCCCTTTTTATAGGTTGTTTGGACTTATGTGGAAAAATTTATGGTATGCCTTTCATATTATGTAGTTTAAATTTGAATTAACAGATTATTCTACATGAAAATATAATTACATATGTGATGTCCTTCATCACTAATTAAAATTATAGGGTTTCAATTTCCTAGACTCTAACTCATCTGATGCTAAATTCTAGGTTCTCATTGGTGGATCACTCTTCCATTGATTTCCTTTCCCTCTGGATCTTGTCATACTTTAAAGTCATCAATGATACATATATTATTTCAGGTATCCCAAAAGGCTTTATAGTAGAACATATTGTGAAGTTTTTTTGACACTTGAGGATTCTTTTTAGAAATGCAACGTGGTCTATGCTATCGAGTTATATATCAAGCAACTTGTCCTTAATAACCACACTATGAGGTAGGTTCAACCAGTTTGAACTTGTTGGGACATAGCATATGAAGTTGTGTGATGAGTCCATATCAAAGGTCTATTATGGTGAAAAAAGTGAAGACACGTAATGATAGTTATTATGTTAACATTACTAGAAACATTTTCGAAATTATCCATGCTATCAAGATGTCAAAATTCCAGGCATTAGGTGTCAATACTCGTAGCTAATAGATAATAATAATAATATAAAAAAATCACAACTTTATTCTTGAAATATGATTGTTACACATTGGTAACCTAGTTCATGAGTTATCATCACCCAAAGATTGCAAAACAAACTTAAAATATAAATTAAACCAACATGAGATTCCAACTAAGGGTTTCTCGACAAAATCATGCCATAACCTGGCATTTTGAAACCCAAATTTGAATCCATCATAAGTAATACAATGCAAACTCAGATGGATTTTCAATGCATGTTTGCATGCTACACTTATTCTCTGTCTAGATATCATTTTTTAAATGGAACCATTAGTCAAGCCCACAGTCCTTTTTATGTGAAAAATTTCGGCTCTATTTGAGCTCTTTTTTGCTCCACCACCTCCATAAACCAGTGTTACATGGGGTCTCGCCCCCCCACCTAGGGGTCTAGATTCCTCGCCCCCTCGTGCTCCGGGGTCTTGGGGACTTCTAGGGGATGTTTCCCTCACGCCCCCTCACGTCCCCTCACCGCCCCTTTTAGTTTATGGTTTCGTGTTAAAATTTGATGTGCCACTTAGCATATTTGAGAATCCAAGTGATTCTGATTCAGATGGTGACATGGTTGATCTTGATATATTCGTGCAGAAGTTGGATGCAGAGACTAGTGGGGCATTAACTTGAGCATTTATGCTCATTTATTAGTATGATGATATCATTTGATATTCATATGTTATGTTTTATGTTTTATGTTTCAGACATAACTTATTTGCGTTTAAGTTTTATGTTTCAGACTTGAGTTGTAAACTTCGGTTTAAACTCTATTTTGAATCTTGATATAATATGTCATATGATATCTTAAACTTTATTTTCATTGTACATTGTTAGTAGTTACATTAATGATTATATAGTTACAAACTTACAAACTTACATGCATGATTGTATGATTTATGTTTTAACTTTTAACTTTTAAATTTGTTTCAATTATATGATTCATCATTCATCGATTTGTAATTTTATCATTTATGATTTATCTTTCATGATGCAAGTGTATGATGACTGTATATACATTCCTTGCAAAAATATAGTTACATTTTAAATATTAAATATTATAATTTTTATGACCCCGACGTCCCCCCACGTTTCGTGAAAATTGGTAGGGAGCTTTTGCATAGGCCGCTCCCGCGCTCCCTCGTCCCCTCGCTCCCACCTCCAGGGGACTTGGTGGAACATTGCCATAAACATATGCAAACATATATCATGATCTTGGAATTCCATTACATATGTATGTGCTAATGTTCCATAATCTTTCCCCATCATCAATTTAAGAAATTTCCATTGAATATCAAATTATGGAGGGGGGGAACTTTTTGCTGCAACATTTGGCTCAAAATCAGGGACCATCTTCGTATGAGGTGAATGAGAACTATAGATATTTGAAGAAGTAGATTAGTGCCTTTTCCTCTAGCCATGGAGTCATATATAGTCATCCATCACAAAAATTTGTCTTTGTTCATTCTCACCTTAAAAGTTGCAAAAAATCATGCCCTAATTGAAACGACACTAAATTTGAAAGATATAATAAAAATGCAAGCTAGAAGTGCCCTATTAATACAAAGGGAAAACCTTCCTACCTACCCTAATTGAGATAAATTTTGATTGAATAGGAAACATGATATTTCCTATGGAGTTGATCCAAAAACTTGTTAAATGTATGGGACTAAATCATGCATTTGATTTCCAGGGAAACATGCGCATGAAGAGAAAAAGTGCCGAATTAATGGAAAATCCATACATGCCACTTATAAAAACTACACCGAAAGGTCAAAAAATACTTAAGGCCTTAACTTAATTTGAATCCAAAAATGACAAAATAGGATTAGTGAAAACACGAGAGTGGTGTGGGTGAACAACATAAATAAAAAGTGAAGATACCCTTCCCCAAGATGCCTTTGTCACCGTTGTATGAAAACATGTTTTCCTTTCCCTTTATACATGCAAGTGAATGCATTATAGGTATGGTGTTTTCCTATAATAGGAGAAGCCTACTTAAATATATCATTCGTGGATTGAATGTTTGGGTGCCTTAATGTGCAATGACATGTTTCTAGGACTGAATTCAATGCAAGGCATATTTGAAACTCTAACTCTGTCTTCCGGTGTCTTATTAGAAATTATTTCAGTTTTCATTTTGTGTTTTCAAGTTTTTACATTTATAATTTTATTGCAATGTGGCAGACTGATGAGAGCAGTGCAGGAACAACCCAGAGACGTGATGATCGCAGAAAGAGGCCAGCGGAAGAACATGTAAAGTGCCGGCATTGCTCTATCTTCAGGTATTTTAGTTATTTACATAATTGAAATAATATTAATTTTGTTCAAATATGCAGACACCTAGCCATGGTACGCCTGATGATTCCCTCTTTGAGGAAGAGCTTTCTTCATCCCTATCTCTAGTGTTATTGTTGCAAAAAAAGGCACGAGATGCAAGGTCGGAATTTAATGCTTTGATAGACGCGCCTCAAACACCTGAAACAGAAGAGAGGATACAACATCTTATGAGGTAGCTAAATAGATATCAGGTAATAATAAAAATTCAAAAGGATATTTTTTTTGTTCTGCATGAGATGAATTGTGATAGTTTGATTTTTAATTTTTACATTAACTAAACTAACAAAAAGTTCTTTTGTATGTAGCGTTTTCTGGCATTTGCTGAACCTGGTGTTGGTGGTAGTGGGACACAAGGGCAAGAGATTGCCCAACAACCCTCTCGTACACCTTCTACTCCTTTAGGTGCTAGCCAAGAAACACACCCTGCCCAAGCAGACACCCAGCCAACCGCTGAACGTGTTGGCAATGATGAGGCTGATATGGCCAACTACATTATTGCGTTTCCTGGAGCTACACGTGTTAGCTCCACAGGGACCATTAATGGCACGTTGTTGGTGAACAATGAGGGTGTCCCTATAAAGCATGTACAACTCCCAAGTAAATTTTAATATTTTAACTATTTCATGTACTTTATCTAAAACATATTTATCATGATTTTTATTTTTAAATTAATGATAATATCTTCTTTTTCTTTTGGTTTTATTCTGTGTAGGAAACAATGAGTTCTACAGGATTCTGGAGAGCCATGCGTTGGTAATTTTTGGCCCAACCATACGTACGGGGTGGAATTCCCAGAATTCCAACCTGAAAAAAGAACTTCTAGATTATCTAGAAGCCCTTTTTGGGGTCGGCACATTTGACAGAAAAGCGGTGGCTCAGGTAGCCGACAAATATTTGAAATATACCAGGGACACCTATAGGACACAATTGCAATTTAACCCTAGATATGAGCGTCCTCTCGCAGTTTCAGAGAGTGAGTGGAGAGCACTCATCCATGACGGAAAAGAGAAAAGGGCGAAGAAAGAAGGAAAAATGCCAACTGGACCCGCAAGGTAAATTACAACTTTAATTCAATAGCTTTAATTTTCTTTATGTCTAAAATAAAAGTGTGCTACGTCATATCTGACTTCAATCTTTTGATGCTAGGTTACCTGACACCTCAAAGGCAACCAAAGCTAGGATTGAGAAAAAGGGCCATCACAAGCTCGGCCAGGGTGGCTACTTGAAATTAGCTGCAAGAATTGTAATTAAGTAGCTAAACATCTTATAATTAATTGTATCGCCTTCCAACATTTTTGTAATCCTATTAGATATGATTAAAAATACACAATCATATATAATGTAGGGTGATGACTTCGGAAAAATAACTACAGAGGAAGATAAAAATATCGCTTTCCGTTTTGGCTATCAAGCTGTAGTTGAACGTCGCAGAAGCTTGGGGCAGGTCCCAAGATCTACAATGCCTGATAAGGTAAAACATTAACCTTTCAATATTTTTGTTTTCGTCCATAAATTTAATGTCTAACAACTTTGTTTAAATCAGGGGAGCAACACTACCGACGAGGTAAATAACCCGGTTTTAGAGCCAGATGTAGATGATCCTCTCGTGCAACCTGATCATTGTAGTGGGGACCAGGCCGACAATGCTGCTATCAGTGAGGGCCGTGACGGTAATTAATTTCCACTTATAATTTTTTCTAATTATACCTTGATGGTTGTCCTTATAAAATTTTTTGTTTAAATGACAGAGAATGTTTCCCTTGAGGATCTTACCACCAGAGAGGAAGACAGGGCAACAGTCCCAACGGCGACAACTGGTGCACCGGGTAAATAATCTCATTGCAATTTTTTTTATTAATATTACCGAACTAGTTCAATGATATTTAAAAACTGATAATTAAAATTTAATTATTATCTGTTTTTGGAGGCGATGCCCCGTCACTGGATGAGACCAGACATCGTGACAATGCAACTAGGTCAGCGGCGACAACTGGTGCACCAGGTAAATAATCTCATTACAATTTTTTTTATTAATATTACCGAACTAGTTCAATGATATTTAAAAACTGACAATTAAAATTTAATATTATCTGTTTTTGTAGGCGATGCCCCGTCACTGGATGAGCCCAGACATCGTGAATACGCAACTAGGTCAGCAGTGCGGGTTGAAAAGCACGAAACAGGAGCAGAGCACGATGATATTGATGATGTAATTAGGAGCTTTAAAAATAGGAAGAAGAAAAAGAAAATTTGACAATGTAAAATATTGTATTATTATAAGACAAACGTTACCATACTTGGAACGTTTTTTGCGTTATATAAAAAAACTCATTTATCATACTATTTTTATGTCAAGCATTAATTGCAATGTTTCCTTGCGTACTTTTTGTTGAATTGTTTTTTTATTAGTTATTGAATTTTTTTTTTTATGCTCATGAAAGTAAAAAAATGAAATATATATTGGGTATTGGGGAATTGAGAGTGATATGAGTGGGGGGGGAAGGGCCATAAGAGCTTCCACCTTCACGTGGTTGGCCCTATTTAGTAGAGAATAATTTATTGGAGCGATTTAATCTTGGAGCAAACCTCCCTCGATCCAGTGTAGCAACAAAAAAGTCACTGTTGACTTAGTTGCTACTCTTTCGGATCGTGGGAGGCTTGTTCCAAGTTCATGCGACTCCAATAAATTGTTCTTGAAATGAAGAGGAGCTTATTCAGGTATGTTTTGACATTTTCAACATATGTTCTAACATTATCATAAGAATGCATCTTAGAGTAAAAAATACTACATCAATTACTTGTATTTATTGTATAGATAATGATGGATTTTGATTGAATTGGCAGTGCAAGTACAAATCCTCTTGCATCATGAGCAATACAACTTGTCAACCAGGGTCATGTCCAGGATATTTTTTCTTGTGTGCTTGACCAGGTTCGTAATGTCACATTTTGTAAGTTCCTTTACGGTTCATAATTCAATATTAAGCTTGTTCATGATTATTATCTAGGTTTTTTGTATGTGTTTTTTCATCTATTTGATTGTAAGCAACTCTGCATGTTTCCTGTTGTTCACTATGATTTCTCCCATTACCACTCCCGGGATGAATCCGACTTTATTGTTACATAGGTTACTTTATTTTTACTATGATTTCTCCATTTACAATTTCATAGGTTACATCATGTAAAGTTTTCAATCTCAGGTTGGTGATGAGCTTTAGTTCTCCAGATTTGGGGATTTTCTGATATTTTCTCCCTCATGTCATTCCTGCATCACCTCATTGTTTGAGCATGCCAATTTTCTACCACTTGTACCAATTGGCACATGTCAATCTCTGAGTGGTGCCACATTTCACCTATTTTCAGTGAGAGTTTAGGGTTTCTCTAACATAGCTTGAGAAATCCGATTGAGTGCCTGCTTGAATATTGTCACATAATACTTATGGTTTGGATTGATGAGCATGTTCTGAATGGTTGGTTGATTCATAAGAACCACCCATAAATATCCCTTCCTCTAACACAGAGAAAATAAAAATTTCTTTGACAGGAGACAAAGTTTCAATACTTTGAAAACAAACTTCTATTCCCTTCAATAACTCAAAAAAAAACTATTACACTACTTCCTCATTGAGAGGGATTACAAAATTATGACTGCTACAAAACGCAGTGCATAAAACCAACTCACTGTCTGTTCAAAACAAACATACTCTGTCTCTAAGACACTCTGCTGTGTTTTTCCCTTTCACACTGTTGTGCATACACACTTAAAAAGTTACACTCGGTTTTTCACTTTTTACACACTGCTATGTAATAAAAAATTTACGTACTGTCTATAAAAAAAACTACCAAGCTTTTTCGACCTTTTTATTTTTATATGCCGGAACATATAAAACATATTATAATAAACCCTATTTAAAATAAAATAAAATTAAAACTAAATTCTATGGCCCACCTTTCATTTCGCATATGATATATATATAACATATGTATATATTAAACTATCAAAACATTAAAGAACCCTTTCCGTCGGACTTCAAAGTCTAAATAGATTGAATTTCAAACCAAATTCGCGTTCCAAAATGGGATGCTGACGTCTGCCTAATTTTAACTCGAATTCTCAATCCAATGTGCCCTATAAAAAATTCGGGTCCGGTTTTCAGGTTTTCAGATTCCCTTCAATTTCATGCGATCCAATATTAATGCTTCACGTGTCCTCCTTTTGAATTTACAAAACTGTCAGGTAAATTTCTGTTTGTTTAATTTATGGTTGGTGAATTGCGTTAATGCTGGTTGTTGTGTTTAAATACAATCCTGTACAGAAATATGGCTGCGGCCGTCTACAAAAAAAACTTGCAGGAATTTTAAATGTTGAATTAAATTTCTGGATGGCATGCAAGCAACCTCCAAAAAAAAATGTTGCTGCTGCATCCGTCCTTCTGCTGCAGCAGTTGAAGTTAAAATTCAACAGCACAGGGTTTAATAAGTGACGGTGTAAAGGTAAATTTTTGTCGATAGTACTGGATTAAGATCATCTATTCATTTTTGTAGGGTCTTATGGTGTTTGGTTTTTTAGTTTTGGGTTGGGCTTATTGAGTCTAAGATAGTTTTTGAGTGAAAAAATTGCTATCGGGTATTAAAAAATTTTGGTTCTTTTGTCAAAATTTATGAGCTTGTTAGGAAATACAAAACTGACAATGGTTGTATCTTAAATTTGTGGAAAATAATTTGAAATGAAACCTTTTTGTTTAGGTTGTTGCGGCAGGTGCAAACCCCATTCAAATTACTAGGGGCATTGACAAGACAATAAAGGCCCTTGTTTCGGAACTCAAAATTTTGTCAAAGGAGGTAAACGCTTGCCTTTTGAGTAGGCCGGTTTTCCTTTTTGCTGATGGTTTGGTGTATCTAATTGAATTAGTTGCCTAAGGTATTTTTGGTTGCAAACTCCTTTTCATTTTTCATACGGTATTGGCCTTGTGGAATACATTTGATTGTGTGGTCTTGTTAGATCTACAACATTTGTAGTTGTTTAGTCTTATGGCCGAGGTGCACTTTTATTATGGAAATAGTTGATGCGATATTGTCATTTAATCCTTACTGCAGGGTAGCATGTTGAGAAGTTTCTTGTGAAACATTTGGTATTCAAAATGACACTTGATCCTATACAGCATCATGCACTTGACTTCAAAATTAATATTCAAAGTGTGCCAGACAATTCTTGCAAAATTTCAAATATTTATGTTGTTTTAAACCATTATCTTTTCCATGTATTGGATGCTGAAAATGTGAAAAAGACTTTGGTATGAAACCAACTGGTGAATAATTTCCAGCACAACAACCACTTCCAAGACATGATTTAGAAGTAGAACAAATGTGCTTATGAAGCATAGAAAGATATCCTTGATGCATTGTCGATGTTTGGCTAGGGTTATTTTTGGAGAAAATAACTCCTTATTCCTAGAATAGTGATCTTCAATACAAGTAAATGCCAGAGAAGAGAGATCATCGTGTGACGCAACAAAACTGAAATTGGACCCCTAAGGAGAGCTGGTGTGTCTACAATCGCTATGTCAGCATTTTCCCTTGGTTTACCCCGTTCTTTTCCTCCAGCCTGAGTCTTAATTGACTTCTTCTTTCTTCGGGTTTATTTATCAAATTCGTAGAATTTGATAAATAAATACTATCCACAATAGTTGGACTTTAATTTATATTCCCGACTTTATATTATCTCCAATCCTTATAACCAATGTTTAACTTTCAACACTTTGTATTTATACTCCACGTTTCTTTTTAAATAAATAACTTGTAATGAACTTTCGGCTCTATATTTCACCACCTAGCCTTACAACAATCACGCTCCAGACTTATGCTAATTATCCGCTAATCGTTTAATTAAACAATTTCATTATACTCCGGCCCCACCTATATATATCAATAACCAATCAAACACTCATATCGTACCTGGCTATCCTCCGCACACCTTAGTTAACCTCCGGGCAAGTTCAACGTGCGACCACCGTCCGATGGCCCTTCTCCAAATCAACAACTCTTGGCAATTTCGCTCGGCTTCCAACGTCGGGCTTTAACGCGTGATGGCGTGGGTTAAACGTTTGTTTTCCGGGGGTCACTTCGCCACGTGTCGCATTCCCTATGGAATCGCTCATGAATAGGAAATACCGCTTACTCCACAAAAGCGGTGCGATATGGGCAACCCGCTTTTGTGATTCTGCTCATGGTTTTGGTAGAGGGCTTGACCACAGGTGCATGTCTGGTTCCGCTATCCTTTTGTTTGTTAACTCATGTCCAATCCTCGGGTCAGGTTCCGAAAGCACAACAATTTTGTCTCTTTATTAAGTGGGATTTTAATATGTGTATTATCAAAGAAAACCAAAACAAATTTTATAAGATGGGATCAAACAAAATTGTTCTTAAGTCGAGCCCGCCGGACTTCAAATGGTGATAAACCATAATTCAAACCAAATTCGCATTCCAAAATAGCCTGCTGACGTCGGCCAATTTTGTGACGCGAATTTCTTATCAAATTCGCCCTAATATTTTATGGGTCCGGATTTCCACTGCGCGAGCGGCCCAAACAAAGATCCGCTCCAATCAATTTCTGCCACATGTCCTTAATAAAAACTTGCCCTGCTCCCGGCTGCGCGTGCATTCGATGGCGTTTAAGGTGATGGGACATGGATATGGTGATTTCATATCAATCGCATTAACATTTAACGCTGTTCAATTAAGTTTTCACATCAAATCTACATTAATTAATTTTTAACACTGTTCAAGATCGGACCTCCACTCCTCTGAGCGATTCCGCACGCTCCAATTTGATCCGGCCTTCTGCTCTCATTATTAATGATCAGAGATTAATTATGACGAGCGTCCTTTGATTGCATTGCAGACGGGTCGACAAAATGGCGTTTAGCCATGGTTTTTCAGACAAGCCGGTTGCTGGATTACACTGCCTGGTAACTGTGACGATAAGGAGAAGTGGCCAGCGGAACTTCTGCCTAGACTTTGCTGCATATTTCCATTTCTCTTGGTTTTGTCTCTGTCTGTATTCCTCTGTTAATTGGAATTCTGCTTCTTCGTCTCTTGTGCCCACTGCGCCTAAGATTTCACTCATGCCTCGCATGCGTCATAGGATGCGTTGCCGCAGGGGGAGCACTAGAGGTCAATCCCGACGCGCTCCCTCCAGCACCTCAACAGAGATGACTTCCGACCAGTCCAGTGATTATTACTTAGGTTGATATCCAAATACTAGGAGTGGGCAGGGTCGGCTTGTAGCATCTAGCCACCGTATGGATTCCCCTGCTCCTGGCTTCCCCACCGCTAGTTCACCTTCTCCCACGACGCACACTGCGCAATTTTCCTTTGATTGCTCTCTCAACCGCCCGCGAATCACAGCTGTAATCACTGTGGTCTTCCGCGAGGAGGCCCAAAAGGAGGAAGAATGCACCCGTCCGGCGGGTCTGAGCTCGGAAAAAGCCGGCCAGTGTTCGGGCCTTCAGGAGGGGAGCCGTGGCATGCATGTGGAGGTAGCACCTAGCGATCCTGGACCTTCCGAAGGATGGTGCAGAATCGTGGAGGAACCAGTGGAGTAGTTTGGTTAATTTGTTTTTCTTGCTTAGCAGGCCCACTTAATTGGGCTGCTTTTAGTTTATTTTACTGTGCTGGACCTTTAAGTAATATTTTTGAATTCTGTAAATTAAACGTTCAAGACTGGTTTCCCCGTATGAGGGCAATCTTCTTAATTTTTTGATTTTTTGATGACAAATTTTCCATGAGTATGGCCAGGCAATGTTTTTGACTTCGGTGTAATTTTATTCGCAATGTTAATATATTAACTTTACTTTGAATTCTCACATGATTAGCGTTTTTCTTGATCTGTTCAAGGATTTTGGGTACTTTAATTTGTATTTGGAACAATGGACGTCGGTACTCTATCTGTTGCTTTATTGTTCTACATACTACTATTTCACTTTCTTATAGATGCCTCGGGCATATTTGAATGCTTTCTCAGATTGTCGATAATCTCCATGTGGACCGTTACTTGATTTTATATCATGTCCCTGTATGTGACATGGGGTATTTTTCTATCATTGTCTGGGGTGGGACTTCCACTTTTCTGGATGGATATTTGGGTTCCAATCTTCAGATTTGAAAATGTAATGACTTCATGGACTGTTTTACTTCATATAATATATTCAAAATAGCATTTTTTCTCTTCTGAAAAAAAAATGATTAATGTTTATCATTCTACCTTCAAAACTAGCGATGCTGGTCTATGTTGCTGGTTTATTGATATGGTCTGATGGTCTTTTTATATTTTGGACATATCACACTCCTCACATGATTAGCGTTTTTCTCTGTTCAAGGATTTTGGGTACTATAATTTGTATTTGGAACAATGGACGTCGGTACGTACTCTATCTGTTGCTTTACTATTCTACATACTGCTATTTCACTTTCTTATAGATGCCTTGGGCATATTTGGATGCTTTCTCAGATTGTCGATAATCTCCATGTGGACCATTACTGGGTTTTATATCAAGTCATTGTATGTGACATGGGGTATTTTTCTATCATTGTCTGGGGTGGGACTTCCACTTTTCTGGATGGATATTTGGGTTCCAATCTTAAGATGTGAAAATGTAATGACTTCGTGGACTGTTTTACTTCATACAATATATTCAAAACATCGTTTCTTCTCTTGTGAAAAAAAAAATGATTAATGTTTATCACTCTGCCTTCAAAACTAGCGATGCTGGTCTATGTTGCTAGTTTATTGATATGGTCTGATGGTCTTTTTATATTTTGGACATATCACACTCCTCACATGATTAGCGTTTTTCTCTGTTCAAGAATTTTGGGTACTTTAATTTGTATTTGGAAAAATGGACGTCGGTACTCTATCTGTTGCTTTACTATTCTACATACTACTATTTCACTTTCTTATAGATGCCTCGGGCATATTTGGATGCTTTCTCGGATTGTCGATAATCTCCATGTGGACCGTTACTGGGTTTTATATCAAGTCCCTGTATGTGACATGGGGTATTTTTCTATCACTGTCTGGGGTGGGACTTCCACTTTTCTGGATGGATATTTGGGTTCCAATCTTCAGATGTGAAAATGTAATGATTTCATGGACTGTTTTACTTCATATAATATATTGAAAACAACGTTTTCTCGCTTGTGAAAAAAAAATGATTAATGTTTATCACTCTGCCTTCAAAACTAGCGATGCTGGTCTATGTTGCTGGTTTATTGATATGGTCTGATGGTCTTTTTATATTTTGGACATATCACACTCCTCACATGATTCGCGTTTTTCTCTGTTGCAGGGTTTTGGGTACTTTAATTTGTATTTGGAACAATGGACGTCGGTACTCTATCTGTTGCTTTACTATTCTACATACTGCTATTTCACTTTCTTATAGATGCCTCGGGCATATTTGGATGCTTTCTCAGATTTGTAGATAATCTCCATGTGGACCGTTGCTGGGTTTTATATCATGTCCCTGTATGTGACATGGGGTATTTTTCTATCATTGTCTGGGGTGGGACTTCCACTTTTCTGGATGGATATTTGGGTTCCAATCTTCAGATGTGAAAATGTAATGACTTCATGGACTGTTTTACTTCATATAATATATTCAAAACATCGTTTTTTCTCTTGTGAAATAAAAATGATTAATGTTTATCACTCTGCCTTCAAAACTAGCGATGCTGGTCTATGTTGCTGGTTTATTGATATGGTCTGATGGTCTTTTTATATTTTGGACATATCACACTCCTCACATGATTATGATTAGCGTTTTTCTCTGTTGCAGGTTTTTGGGTACTTTAATTTGTATTTGGAACAATGGACGTCGGTACTCTATCTGTTGCTTTACTATTCTACATACTGCTATTTCACTTTCATGGACTGTTTTACTTCATATAATATATTCAAAACAACGTTTCTCGTCTTTTAAAATTTCAATTTTTTTTTTTAAAATTGAACCCTCCGTCGGTCTACCGATGCCTTGTAGACGTCGGAACTGCGACAACCCAGAAATGTCGGAAGAGAGACAGTATGAAAGCGTCGGAAGAGCGACATTCCAAACGTCAGACCACATATCATCGGCATTGCGACATCTTACAGACGTCGGAAGAGCGACGTCCAAAACGTCGGACCACGTTTAGTCGGAATTGCGACGGTTTACAAGCGTCGGAAGAGCGACGTCCAAAACGTCGGACCACGTTTAGTCGGAATTGCGACGGTTTACAAGCGTCGGAAGAGCGACGTCCAAAACGTCGGACCACGTTGAGTCGGAATTGCGACGGTTTACAAGCATCGAAAGAGCGACATTCCAAACGTCGAACCACATTTCATCGGAAGTGCAAAAATTTACAAACGTCGGAGGCGCGACAGTTTGTGAGACGTCAGAAGAGTGACGCTTGTTCGGAACGACGGAAGAAGTGTCGATAGTGCGACACTTTTTACGTGCGTCGGAACGGCGACGACATGACAAACCACGGTTTGTCTGCCCCCGAACTGTCGCTCTTGTGACGACTATGTGTCGGAATAGCGACGAATTGGTCGTCGGAATTTCCGCCAAATTCTCTAGTGTATGGAAAATTCAAGGAAGAATGTAAATATGATATCAAAATACAATCAAAGATAATCAATCAGAAATAATCAAATTGTGATAAATGTACATTGTTTAAAATTAGATATCCAATAAAAATTAAAATGAATTTACCTTCGCACTTCCCTTGATCAATTAATCTCATGGCTTAGAGCACCGATGCACCATTGAACAAATTCTTTAGCGTCCACAAGTCGACTTGTAGAGGGATTCATTTGATATCTTCGAAGTGCTCATTTTATGCATGCCCCTGCACCATCATGTTCTCCTTTTCCATGACCAATCTCGAAGAAATTCCAACAATGTTTAATGTAGATTTTCCTATGAAGACAACACAACCAAAAGAATGATCGTGCAGATTTGAATTGACCTGTGCATCCATCTGACCATATCCAATGTTCATTGAATGTTATTCCCCGACTTTTCAAGGAATCATAAATCTTTCCAAAACAGTGTTGTACAAAATATGTATCATGCGTACGATCATCACTGATATAATAGTGATATTATTTAATAACATGTCGATTTTCATTGGTGCTTTCTATATGATCGACGTTTTGTTCAGCATGTCTATATAGAATATGGACGAGCATAGAGACTTGGTCAGAATGATAGTATTCACTCTTAATTTCTTTTTGTGGAACAAATGTGTACTTTTCTGCAAAATCAATTACTGACAAAATGGTCCCTGGTGGAAAAAATTCACGGGGTTTTTTGAATTGCAAGTCTTTCCATTGAGCTCTATGAGAATGCTTGGTATATTTATAAATTTCTGCCTCAAACTTTCTCAGAAAGTCTATCACAAAAATTTCTTCTTCTCGTAATTCAATTTTTTTAGCACTATTTTCACCTTGAATCGATGTATGGATATATTCATATCTCTTCCATTTCAGTTTCATGTTGGAAAATGGTTGATCATTTATATCAATACGATATTTGTTTTGAGATTTAGTAAAATTTCCACAATCATCGCATTTTTTACCACCAACACATTTATTTTCGTAAAATAGATTATCGCTTTGTATTTCACATAGAATTTGAGATATGAAATCATGGATAGTGGAAGGAGGAGGTGAATCCTTCGAAAATTTTCTACCAAAATTAAGGAATGTGTCATAATATAACTCAAATTCCACATGATAACGACAACAACAAGTGTCGCATACGGTTATAGGTTTTACATACCATGGGTTTTGTTGAACAAAAGCACTGATTGACACATGAATTTCACGATTCTCTTATTTGAACTTGTTGAATAACTCTCTCTGAGTGGTTTCCAAGAAATGTTTTTCATGTTCTTCATACTGATTTCGTGCTATTATTCTTCGCATCACATCCCTTGCATTTGGTGAAACACGTGAATTTTTCTTCCAATATTCATATATTATTTTTTTAACATGTTCTCCAAGTCTATCTTTGTATGGTTGCCTAGAAATAGCTCTCCAACAATCGAGTTCATCATTTACATCTATTTGCAACTGAAATTTCTGATGTTTGTGTAAATTTTTTCGTGAGGTTCCTAATGCTCGTGCCATAGATTTTACCAAACGATTCTCTTTAGTACTTGATGAAACTACTGCCATATGTATTTCTCTATGTACAATTGAAACATTTTTCTGTCCAGGTTTTCTAATTGAATTTATAGCACTATTTATATTTTGTATCACATTTTCCTTCATTTTTTTTTTTTTTTTAACTCTTTGGTTGATTTTCAAATACCCAATAAAGTTGTAGCTTCTTTTAATTTCCTTAATGATAGGAGACCTTTCAACATTTGGGCTTGAACTGTCACATTTTCCTTTATGAAGTACATATTAAAAATGTGGTTAACACGATATCGTATATAATGGTCAACTTTTTTATCTCCATATGTGTGAGTGTCAACATTTTCTAACATCTCATCATCGACATTGATTTCATATGTACATATTCGAATGAATAGTACATATAATAAATTTACATATTCAATAAATAACTAATGTATAATTTCAATAATACGTGCATGTGTTCAACATATATATATATATATATATATATATATATATTGAAGATGTTGAAAATGTTGAAAGAAATTCAACTGAAGAAATTGAATCACAAGGTATATATATATATATATATATATATATATATATATATATATACCTTGTGATTCAATTTCTTCAGTTGAATTTCTTTCAACATTTTCAACATCTTCAATCATTGGTTCAATATCTCTTTCACTTTCTCTTTCAAAATTTTATATCTCATCATCAATGTCTTAAGGAATATCTCTATCTGTTTACATTGCAAAATATTTTTCAAACTAGTTCATCAAATAAAAATTAAGTTTCACATTTTACACTAGGAAAATTTTAAATATATCAAACTTGTAATATTTACATTTACATACTTGCTTCAATTTCTAGTCGAGGTTGATTTTCCCCTTCAATATTTGAGAGTGCTTCTATCTTTCTTTTGCGAGATTGTCTCGTCTCTTCTCTAAATTCCTCAGGGTCTCTTTTTTTATCGTATTTTCTCGTACAATTCCTTCAATTTCCCATAATAATAGAGTATGATGTTCAAAAAATTTCCTTCAAAAATTTAGACAAAAACTCAATTAAAAAAAAAAAACATCACAAAAGATTTAATTTAAAAAAAGCTCATTTTTAATTTTTTGCAAAAACTACATACTTCAAAAAATCTGAGAAAAAAATGTCTTATAAAAATGAAACGAAGCTCAAAATATTTCCTTCCAAGTCCTACAAAAATATTTCATTTAAAAAGTTAGACAAAACTCATTTTAAAAGATTTACTTCAAGCCAAAACACTTACTCTAAAAAAATGTCACTTCAAAAAATGCCTCCAAAAAATGTCTATTGAAAATTAATTCCAACTTCTTAAAAACTGCCACTTTAAAAAATACTTCAAAAAGGCCTCTAAAAAAATATCACTTTAAAAAATACTTCCAAAAAATGTCCAAAAAATGTCCTTTGAATATTAAGCCTAAAAAGAGTCCTTTCGAAATTAAGCTCAAATCCATACCTTCAAAAAAAATGATGCCCAAAAAATATCCAAAAAATGTATCACATACCTCCATGAAAATTAAGCCCAAATCCATACTTAAAAAAAAAATTAAGCCCAAAGAACATCCAAAAAATGTATCACATACCTCCAAGAAATGTCCTTTGAATGTTCCTCCAAGAAAGTCCTTTTAATGTTCCTCCAAGAAAAGTTCTTAAACCCAATGTTCTTTGAATGTACCTCCAATAAATGTCCTAAAACCCAAAACAATCTAAAATCCAAAACAATTCTTTGCAAAATCAGACCAAGACCCAAGACCTTTGTAAAATCAGAACAAATGTGAAAAAATATGCGAAAATAATGAATGATTTCGCGACAATTTATATTGCCGCAAAATATTTTTTTGGAGGGGCTCCGCGGTATTTTCGAGTCGACGTAAAGTCAAGTAAAAGTTCAACCGAACTTTTATGTCGTTAAAGTTGATGGGTTGTCGGCGCAAAACGTAATTCGAACGAACTTTTTTTAAGAGTCCGACCAAACTAACGCGTCAACAATTACACAAAGCGAAGCTCTGAATACGTATATGCAACTTTGGACTGATTAAACTCCATGAAGCATTCTGAATTAATTATCAGAGCCAAGACAAGCATTTTCAGAATTGAATCTACTTTCAGGAAATATAACTGTTATGGAATAACATAAATATTTACTAATTTTAATTAATTTTGTAGTAAAACGGGTGCAAACAATTTTTGAAGGTCATTATGATTAAGTGAAATCATAATTTTCTATCTTCCAAAATACATTATAAAAAAAATTGAAAAATTTATGGTGCATTACATTGGTCTGTCGTCTCTATGGGTAGCTTTTAGATTTTTAGTTTATAACTTATATGTTAAGAAATTTCTTGCGTCGCGAAACATATTCAAAATATGCAGTTTTTTCATATTGGACCAGTTCAAATTTTTTTAGTAATTATGATATGCATCCATTAGCTTTGTAAATATGACAAACCCGAAGTAGACTCTGTCTAGATTGTTGTAACACATTTTGTTTCTCAAAAACACAAATTTTCAAAGAATACAACATTGCGTATTAACATGACTTCTTACGAATCCTTTGATTGTTAAAAAACACACACTCAAAGAAATGCTAAGTTGACATATCAAATGTGTATAAAAAAATTCCAAAAAGTAAGTAATAGAAAGCTAACAAAATTTCTGACAATTTTTATTTTTATTGCAAAATGAAATTCTAAACAGAAAAATTGTTTTAGCTTGCAGAAAGTTGAAGAACCAAAAAAAATGAAAGTTTTTTTCTCAAAAAAGGGCAAAAAGTGTAAACCAACTTCACATTTTCACTTATATATAGAACTGAATAAGGATACCTTGAAGGATTACTTTCTTATATGATTCATTGCCAGATTTTGGATACCCTGGCAAGGAAAAAGTTCTTTTATTTTCTCAATTGTATCAATGATTATAATCAAATATAAATTTCCCCTGAAGACCGAGAGAAAACCAACTTCACCTTCCCTTGGTGAACCTATGATTATCAAGTTATGCCTTTTATATTATCCAATTTTCTCACTACTTTCGAAATTTAAATCCTTAGAATATTCCCCATCTTAACCACTGAATATGTGGAAATTTATGTGGATAATCTTATTGTATGTGGAGATACCTTTGAAGAATCCTTAAACAATATGGAGAAAGTTTTAATCATATGTCAGAAGATCAACCTCTCTCTCAACCATGAGAAATGCTACATATCAAGGGAATTATGTTTGGAAACCACATATCACCTACATGAATTCAAGTAGATACTACCAATATAGATGTCATCTACAAGCTTCCATCTCCTGGAAACCAGAAGGATGTTCGCAGTTTTTTAGGACATGTGGGCATTGTTGAAGGTTCATAGGGAATTCCCTGAGATAACATCACTTTTATTTAAATTACTCACAAAATATACACAATTCTATTAGATTGACCAATGTCAAAACACATTTGAATCGTTGAAATAAAAAATGTTGATTGCATTGGTCTTTGAAGGGCCAAACTTGTCCCCACTATTCCTTATCTCCATCACTGCTTCAGCCATTGCGATAGGGGCTATTTTGGGGCATAAAGAGTACCAACGACCTTAGGATATTTACTAAATTATTAATAACCTTACCCCTTCCAAACAAAATTATATTGTGATGGAAAAAAAAATTGTTGTAGTACATGCCATCAATAAGTTTCATCATTATATCACTAGCTACTTGGTATTTGTGCTTATTGATCACTCCACTATTCATTATCTTATGAAAAAACCTATTTCTAATGGTAGGGTTACCAAGTGGCTACTATTATTATAGGAATTTTATATCACAATTATTGACATGCCAAGGAAGGAAAACATGGTTATTAATTTTCTCTCTAGGTCCATCAATGAAGGGGAAGTTTTTCCCATGGAAGAATCTGTTACTCGGATAAATCCCACTTGCAGAAAAGAGCGATCTCCCTAGAATCCTAACTGAAAAATAGAAACAAACATACATGAGAATATCTCTTTCCCTAAGATAACAATTTTCAGATTACCAAAACTAGGAGAAGAGGATGATGCTCTTACCTTTTCAACGAAATGCCTAATGAAGACCCTGCACTTTGTTCTGATGAAGCTCCTCAATGCTTAGAAGAAACATGCAACCATAAACATGCAAAGGATCAAAGGCATATACAATATAATAATAATCTAAAAACCAACTTAACCTAATGATCAAGGAGATTAGGAAATGAAATTGTTTTAATGAGTATATGAACACAAATCATTCACAATTCCAAGAAAAAAAAGTGATAAAAAGTATCCAAATGTATTATCAAAGAGCAAAGAGAAATATTACAACCAAACCTTGATGTCGTATAGATTCCTCCAGAATGCCTCCAATCTTCCTCCTTGGCTAACAGACCCTCCAATCCAAAAATACCAGCATAAGACTACTATATGTGACCTCCCGTAACCCTAGAGTCTCAACCCAATTTATAGGAGAAACTGAGGAGGTTTTAGATCCACCAAAGATGGGTGAGATCCAAAAATGAGGGGATTAGGGTTCCATGATCCAAGGGAATTAGGTCCATGTTCTGAGGGGTTTGGATCAAACTGATATGACTCAGAGGCTTCTAGTTTGGATATATGCGGCCAACTATGCTTCTATACCTTAATTTCATTTTTTACTTTACTTTGAGTCAGTTGCGCAGTTTTTAATGGAAAATAGAGAACTGCATAGGGAATATTAGCAGTAACAGCATAGAACTGTGTAGGGAATCTTAGCAGTAACAACGCATGCACAGGAAATAACTATAAAAAGTGCGCAAGCCATATTTAAGAGTTTAAAGAGTAATTCTTCCCAAAATTCATGACTTGGTCAAGGAATATAAATGTTTGACTTGCAAGGGAGTGTGAGTATGGATGGTAATAGATCCATTTTGACTGTCAAGTTTCATGGTGAAAAAATGACATGTAACGGATTGCCCCCTAAAGTGTGAAGTATGAGAAGTCTTTAAAAGATTGAAGTGCCTTATTATACCAAGGATTGGATCAGAGACACTGGTTGGAAACATGCAGCAAACATTCAATTAAAATATACAATCATCATTGAGGTAGGCATTCCCATACTCAGAGTAAAAACTAACTCTATGTACTGGTACAAAAATAGCCTAGAATTACATCAATAATAGACAAAGTATACACGCAACCATCTATGATGATTTGATATGCTCAAACATGAATACATAAATCCTCGCAACCTAGATGGATGAAACTAGATCCAACGTCTTGATCTCCATATCTTGAACTAGTACGAATATAACCATGTGATTGAATGTATCAAAGTCGAATATGGTAGAAACCACCTAATTATCGGTCAATGATGAAAATCGTTGACAAATGTGAGATAAACCACCAATAGTGACAATGGCTCTCAAGGTACTTCAGTACAATCTATGAAGTCTAAATGAATGATCTGTATTTGAACACTCATAAAGTCGCTCGATCAAATGCTAATGATGAAAACCTATCATCGAAGGTGAGAAACCGATCGTTAGGGCATGCAGATTTCAAGGTATTGATAAAGTTTTTGGATCAACTTCCTAGATAATGAGTTGAAGTCGATAGGAAGTGACCTATTGCAAGAGGGCCTACGACATGAAACTTATTATTTCAAGTTGAAGAAATGTTTTTGCAAGGACTGACTCAGGGATGGTCAACATGAATGGAAACGAATATTTGCAAGTTAAAATTGAACATTCTCTTGAACACATATCGACATGATAATTGACTTGGCAAAATTTTAATTAAAGGTAATACCCAAAACTGGTTGAAGACTTTCAATGAGGTTTGAATAACTGTAAGTCAAAGGGATTGCCCAACCCAGACACAAATGTGATAAAGTGTCGTGTTCAGGAGCAACATGTTGCTTTAAAGACAAGTACAAAAAATGGATTTTTTTTCCCAAATATTCCCCCACCATTACTGGCAAGTACCTATTTATTTTTGTCAATATTTAGGAGGATAAAATTTTCCTTTTTGTATAAGCTTGACCTTCGGATGAGTCCTCCAAAGTATTTTTAACAAACCCTAGGAAGGAGTGTTCGGTCCCGTTGTAATTGACGGGTCCTGCACTGTTAAATTTTAATGAGTCAAGCATATGATTAACTCAATGTAATTTTCATATTTAAAGAGTTTAAAAATACACAAAAATAAAACTCAAATAGTTCTTTCAAAGAAGATTTTTAACGAGCACGGAGAAAGCATAACTCGGTGTTTTTCAGTTTTAGGGAGTTAGGAGAAAAACATAAGTAAACCCCATAGTCTTATTTTTCGTAAATTTAGTCCCTCAAGCCCAAAAAATAATAAAAGGATGCTGGAGAGAAATATATTCACCATGTTTAGTCAACTTATACCTTTTTCGTAAATAGGCTAGTCCAGTTCGGAAAAGGGGTAAACTTATACTGAATAGACAACTACACATTTATTTTTAAGAGTTCGAATAGTCAAGTACTCAACAATATTTTCATGTGTTAGAGAGTTTGAAAAGGGCTTAAAAAGGACTCCATGGTTTCAATTTTTCACATTTTTCAAGATTTTGAAAAAGTGATAAAAATTTATTCGGTTGTCAAAATGATTCATTTTTTAAATGAAACGTGTTCTCTACACATGAAACTCAATAAATTATGATATCTGATCTTTATTATGGTAAAAATATTGAAAAAATTAACTTCTAAAAGGTCAAAGGAATAAAATAATAATATTTTATTCATAAAAGCTTATAAAAGTTGAAAAAGACAAGTTATTTTCACCATTTCATTTTCAGAGCAGTAAATAAGGATTTTTACCACAGAACTTACGGGGCAAATATCAGGCGAACCAGTGGACCATTTCATGAACCGTCTCTTCTAAGTAATCAATTTCTTCATTATCTTGCATTTCATCTATTTAGTTTTTCATTTTAGAATTTTACAATGATTTTTAGGAGGGTTTATAGTTTTGAAAAATGCCTGTGGGGGTGCGCGGGTTTTTCTTCATCAGGGCTGCGTACCTCGATAATTTTCTACATATAAAATTACCGTGGCTGCGTGGTTTTTATATACATAAAGTGCGCAAAAACATGTTGTGTTTAAAGAAAATTCGCGCAGGTGTCATGAGGTTTTTAAAACATAAAAATTCCACCATAAAAAATGGTCTAAATTTCTCCCACAAGGTTTTAAAGCTCCTATTTGATCATTTGCAGGCTATTTTAACCAATCATGCTTGAGTGGAGAGAATATGAGCATGAAACACATGATGCAGAAGCAATTGAAAACCCGACAACATTACGAGCTTTAAAAAACTGTGGACTTTATAAATTTTGGTCCATTCAAGGAATAAAAGCTCAGGTAGAGTTAATGACTTGGTTGGTGAAGGCCTAGGATATCCAAGAAGAATGTTTTATCATCACTGATCACTAGCTTGTCATTGATTTGGAGGACATTTATTTTCTCACTGGATTGTCTCGTAGGGGAAATTACATTTCTTTATTTGGATCATGGCCAGGTGGACAACCTATGCATTATACATGGCGCAATATTGCACTCAAAACTCACAATTCAAATATGGAAGGATATACATAAAAACTATCCAACGACTTGATTTAAATATCATTGCTTTTATAATCACGAGACTGTTCGGTAGTGTGGCTCCTCATGTGGCTACCAAGGCTTAGATGCAAAAAATTGTTGAGTGTTCTGAGGGAACAATGTTAAATTGGCGTGAGGGAGTGGTTTTCAACATGAAGGGACACCACATTTCGACAAAAAGTTGGGCCGTTAATATGCTATTATTATTATCACTTTTGAACACTTATTCCACCCATTTCTACTATTCTTCATCATGTCATTTATTATAATTTATTATATAAATCCATTTTATGATGATTTATGCTTCTATGAATGAATATTATTTATTCTCCTTTATTTCTAATAAATTGATGATTATGAATTATTTTATCAATGATAGTTTTAATAAGTTGGTTATAACATTATTCACCATTTTTAGCCTCCAAGGTAATTTCCAGATTGAAGATTTGATCATTAAAAGTGCCAACTTAGAAATGCGCTGAATAAGGAGTGACAGTTTTGCGGTTGAGATTCTGAGCAAATGAAGACGAATCTGGAAAATCCGGAACATGGGTTTTGTCCAGAACGGACCCAATTAACTTTAACAAAGAACGGTTTGCCCAAATTCAGCCTGTGTTGAGAGATTCGCAGAGTTCTTTAAGCACGATTTTCTCAGTTCTGTTGTTGTGGCCGTCCTCCAAATCTCAGCTAAAAAGCCAAATTCGACTTGCTGTTATTGAAAGATGGATGTAAATCTATTTTCTTGTTGATCAATTGGTTGGAAGAAATCCAATATTGTTATGGGAAGATTGTATTTACTATTCAATTTATCCTCCTTCTGATTATAAAAGGAGAAGCACGTATTGTGTAGAGGGAGGATTTGGAGAGAATACACTTTTATGTAATTTCTGTAAGACGTCAGCTTTGGTTATTAAGTTTTGTTGAGGACTGGTTCGATGTATTCTTGATCGATGCATTAATAGAAGCGTGGTGATTATTCCATCTTCGCGTCTGCATTAGCTTAAAGCGGTGTATCCTTGGAGGCTAAGGGCCCGGCCCCGGAGGACACCCGCTTCTGTACCATTACGGATTTACTTCTGTGTGGTTTGTTTATTATTGTTATTTGATAATTTGATATGCTTTACAAGTTCATATTATATGCTCTGTTCAAGTTCGAATCATTGGGGTTTCTACAGCTAGAATCGTGTGTTAACTCCGCATCAAGTTATTAATCCTTTCAAGAGTTCATTACATGTTCTTACTGTTTTGTTACGGCGTTGTTATGCTGCACATTCGTGTTTTACATTTGTTGAGGCAGTGTTCTTTATAATCATTGGATTCA
This sequence comes from Pinus albicaulis, assembly GCA_034641835.2. Lineage (NCBI taxonomy): Eukaryota > Viridiplantae > Streptophyta > Pinopsida > Pinales > Pinaceae > Pinus > Pinus albicaulis. The sequence goes on from CM076578.1 coordinate 1,711,152,296, forward strand.
GTAACAATAGCGTTCTATTGAAAAGCACAATTGTATTTTCTGTTGATTGTTATTCTAATGTATTGTGTGCGTTTCTGATTTATCAGTACTGTTCTATAATTCATTAATTGTTATTGCTGTTCCATTAGTACGATTTGTGTGAATTGCCGTTAAAGTGAAAGAGTGTTATTTGATTGCAAAGAATGCATTTGAGTTCATGGATTAAGTTTGGTTACGACTCGCGAGACTTAGCTGTTCGTTTGTTGTTCCATTTTAGATTTGTTGTTCAATTCTTTATTTGTTGTTCTATTTACTCGCATTTGTTGTTTTGGTGTGAGAGACGATCTAAGGCTGTAGTGAGCTTTGGCAGTCACTGTTTAGCTCCCAGACCCGTGGTCTATGCTCTAATTTCCTTTACATCAGTTTCCAAAAGGATGAGTTATTATTACTGGACCCTTGACTGATACATTGCTTATTTTTCCGAATGCATGATTTAAGTCTTAAAATGCTTTGTTGTAAGTAGATTTTATTTCCAGCTTTCATTTACTTTTGGATTTTAAGCACTATACTACAAAACATTACTCTTGAGTAAATAGCCGCCTCAGACTGAGTACACTCTTGGAACAAAAAGTCGTCCCTGGGTTGATAATTAATGTGAAGGTAATTATTACAAAGACACCTTTATCGCCCACACTGATGACAAGCTGAAGAACTTCGGCTATGGCGCCATCCTAGTATCATATTCTTGAGAGAGGATTTCACTCCTCATCCATCAACATCATTTGGTCGACCCTGCAGGCCAAGAGATCCTCGTATGTGCGATGATTTTCATTGATGGCACGCCATGGTGGTGATGGAAGTCCTATAGTATGATACATACCTTAGTTTTTCATTTGGTTAAGAAGTCAAATATTCATGATCGAGGACTTTCCATATGCAAGGATGGACTATAGGGGTGACCCTGATATGGCACTCCTAGCTAGAGTATAGTGGGATGGCTCATGTAAAAGTTGCATTTTGATTTTTTTTTGTTTTATATATGTATTTTTTTGTTTTTTGTCATCCAATACTGATAATCAAAATATTAATGCTAATGCGGGTCTGGCGTGACCATCAGTACTTCATCGGTTTGACCGATGGGGAGCCCATCCCATAGCGGCATTGTCACCACAGAACAAAGAAGTTGATGTCTTGATAGAGTTGGAACAAAACCTAGAGAGGCTTACTCTAGATATCCCAGAGATTAGGACTAATGATTTCCCTCTTCGATACCAGAGACATGTGGCTGGATTTCCTAGTTCGTTCAAACGGTAACTGCACCGAGTGGCAAGCGATATATTCTGCTATCATGATCATCACCATGGATAGATGATAGTCATCTTAGATTAATTTTTTTTTTTTTTTAATCAGTATATTTGGATAATAAAGATTTTGAATTCTATGACCACATATGATTTATATTTTTTGACACACTTGACAGACTGTTATTTAACCTAATGATGATCACTACTTTTTGTTACCTGAATATCTTGTTCAATATGGATTGAATATTGTTTTTAATTATTTTTAATGGTGTAAATGTCTATTTAACACTTGATTAGCCAATGCATAAGCTAAATTTTTTAAATTTCTTGAAATGTGTTGATGTTCAATATAATCAAATTACCTTTTCAAGAGATGAACCCTTAAAAACATTCTTAACATGGATGGAATTCTAACTGCATAGACACCGTTCAAATGTAATACAATGGGTTGTGAATCTAACCTAAAAATCAAACGTCGAATGCCAAATGCAATGGCATAAGATAATATCTCAATGACTCCACTATATTCTGCTATGTTGTTTGTTGTTTGACCAAGGCAAATCCCATGAATAGAAACTAACTCATCATTGGGTGAATAGATAACCCAAGTTGCGAAAGATAAATTTTGAGTACTACGACAAGCGTCGTAAGAAAATCCAATGTAAGCATGAGGGAACATCGACTTCTGAAATATGAAGATTAATCAAGATAAACAAAAACATGTAGTGGAAATTCGTAAAGAAAAATAACTAATCTAAGGTACACATTTGTAAAAAATGTAAATAATATACAAGGAAGATCTCCACAGTGTAAATCACGCATAATGTCTCTTTAGATAAAGACCATTTCTAGGTTGACCTAAAGAGACGTCATCATAATCAACTAATTCATAGGCACCTTTTGTAATTACACGTTTAACATGTAAGGGCCATACCACATATGTTCGAACTTACCATTGCCTAGCTTATCGTGTGCTTGATCATAAAATAAGACTAGGTCTCCTTCCGAATAGACACAAGGATTAACGCTTTGATTGCATTGTGCCTTAACACGTTTTTTATGAGCCTCGACATCTAATGCAGTGGTGCAACGAGTTTCATGTAAATTTTCTAAGTATAAAAAACACTGGTCCTCTTCAAAAGTGGCTGGTAATAACTCAATGATTAGTTTTAATGACAAAATTTCACATTCAATTGGTAAAACAACATCCAAACCTTAAATAAGTTGGAAAGGAGTAAAATTAGTAGATGTATTCATAGAGGTACGGTATGCCCACAAGGCTGAAAAAAGCATGGTATGGCAGTTAGTTTTATGAATTCTGACAATTCGCTTAACCATATTGGTTAAAAATTTGTTTACAACTTTGACTTTGCCATTTTACTGTGGGTAATAAGGTGTGGAATTGTCATTGCGTAAGCCGAGATGAGTAGAAATTTCAGTCATCATAATGTTTTGAATGTGGCTACCATGGTCTGTAACGATAGCTTGGGTTACACCAAACCTAGTAATTACATGGTTGAATATGAAAATAGCTGCAGTTTCGCCATCGTTCTTGAATCTAGGCATGGCCTCAGCCCATTTGGTAAAATAATCTACAACTAGAATAATATACCCATGCCCCCCGGCTAACTGAGGGTTAATTGTGATGAAATAAATGCCCTATTTTGCAAATGGACCGACAGTTATGATAGGGTGAAGAGGAGTGGGAGGGGCACGCATCTTTCAATCAAAATTTTGACAATTGTGACATTTTTTAACCACAAGGCTACAATTATTAAAGAGTGACAAACATAAATAGCCAGCATGAAATATTTTTTGGGCAGTGGAAAACCCAGACATATGAACACCACATGCTCCAGAGTGGCATTCATTTAAGGCCTTTTCAACTTCTTCATCTATTAAACAACGTCGAAATACATAATCAACACCACAACGGTAAAGGGTATTGCCAACAATATTATATTGTTGGGACTGGTATCGAATTCTACGACGATCAGACCTTGATAGTTCAGGTCGAAAAGTTTGGGTTTGAAGATATATAATGATATAGCCATACCAAGGATCTAGTGTACTGATCAAAAACAAAGATTCATTGGGAAGATGATCCTCTGCATGGTCTCAGATTCAGTATAGGGAAAGTCACACAAAAGGTAAGAAAATACCAATGATTTCTTTGATTTAGATTTTTCAAATTCCAAGTCAAACTCTTGTAGAATAAATATCCACTTCGATTATTTTCCCCCTAGCAGTATTTTAGTCAAAATATACATCAAATGGTTGCAATCAGAGATCACAGTAGTTTTGCGTAACAATATATAGTGACAGAAACGTTGGACAACCTGCACAGCCACCAAGGCCAATTTCTCCACATGTGTGTATTTAATCTTGGTAGGTGTAAGGTTTCGACTCAAATAATAAATCAAATGTTTAGTGGTAGATTCATTTCCTGAACTAATACCATTCCTATGGTGGAATTGGATCAAATTGGATGCAGCGAAATACAAAAAGTATTCTTGGTGATAATCAGGTGGATGCAACAATGGTGCATGGGTCAACGCATGTTTAAGTGTATTGAATGCTTTATCAGTAAGCTCATCCCAAAATAATGGAACGTACTATTTTAACAACAAAGCAAAACCTTTAGTTAGCTTTGCATGGTCAGAGATAAATCAAAGTAAAAAAAAATATTTCCCTTGCAAACTTTGGAGTTGACGAAGAGTAGAAGGAGGATGTAAATTGATGATTGCCTTGACCTTGAGAGGATCGACACAAATTCCTTCTTTAGAAATGATGAATCCCAACAATTGTACTGATTGTACAAAAAAAACACATTTGTGTGGATTCAAACAGATATTGTAATGCCTACATCGGAGAAAAATGCCTCGTAAATGTGTAAGATGATATTTTCGACGCTTAGAATGGGTTGGTAAGTCATCCAGGTAAGGTTGCACAATATGTTTTATATCATGAAATGCGTAATACATGGCCCTCTGAAAATTAGCGCCAATGTTCTTTAAACCAAAAGGTAGTTTGCAATATGAGAAAGTCCCCCATGGACAAATAAATGCAGTTTTTGGTTGATCAACAGTGAGTATGTTTATTTGATTATATATGGAAAATTCATCCATAAATGAAAATATTTCATTGTTGGCTGAATCGTCAACAATATAGTCGATGTAAGGGGTAGGATAATTGTATTTAGGACAAGCATTATTGACATCCCTATAATCGACACATACTCTTATAATTCCTTGTTTTTTATTCACTGTAAAAATATTTGATACCCAATTAGTTAAGGGAATAGGATAAATAAAACCTGCTCGAAGTGATTTTTCAACCTGAGTTTTAATAACAGCTACTTTTCTTGGGTGAACTAGGTGTAATATTTGTCTAATAGGTTTGGCATCTAGGTATGGATTGACTTCGTGAACTACAATACTAGGATCAATTCCTGGCATTTCTTCGTAAGACTAGGGAAAAATGTCACGGAATTCATGGAACAAGGATTTGTACATGTTGATTTCATCAATTGAGCATGAAGCACCTATATGAATGTTCTTAGTTATTCCTTGTTTGACCGAAATGTCAATTGGAATCGTTGCCGAAATGTTTCCTAAATTCGTCTCGAAATTCGAATGAAGGATTGAAACAAGATTTTGAAGTTCATCAACATATTTAGCCCTAAATATGTTTGAAAAGTCATTCTAAAATTTATCAAGGTCTGATAGAAAATAGGAGCGATGATGAAAATCATCCCATGGTAAGTCATCCAATGACATTATTTCCTGAACACTTTCTTCAGTTGAAAATACTCGGTGGAAAGGATCAGAAAAAGATGTTGTTGTTAAACTTGATAAATGAGAAGACTCATCACTAATTAGATTCACTTGATCAGTTTCAGTTGATGGGGGGTCAGAAAGTGATTAAACTACTACATATGCCAATTCGTATGGACTCAAAGGTATTTCACCGCCATAGAGGTCTAACTCAGATTATAAAGGCACAATCTAAGGGTCATCAAATGGAATTGTGCTTGATGTTTGACTTGGTCAAGGAATATAAATGTTTGACTTGAAAGGGAGTATGAGTATGGATGGTGATAGATCCATTTTGACTGTCAAGTGTCATGGTGACAAAATGACGTGTAACAAATTCCTTCGCATGTGAGCATTTGTTTGTTTTTTCTACTAACACTACCTAGTTTGCAGATATCACTAATTATCACTACAAGAAAAAATGACATTAGTGAGGTTCATGCTTGTGACAGACCTTTAAGGTCCGTCACCAATGTCACATATGGTGACAGTCCTTAAAATAGAGTCGTTATAAGTGTATATAGTGATGGTCCTTTAAGGTTCGTCACCAAAGCCATTTTCAATAACACTTTTGGTGAGGGTTGTTAAAGGCCCATCACTAATTCTCTCTTTGGTGACACTTCTAGTGACGAACTTTTAATGACCCCCACCAATGCTATTTTTGTTACTTTTGGTGACAGTAAAAAAATGTTTGTCATCATTGATCATTCTAATGAGTTTTTGATGATGCTATGTTCCTGTTAATATATTTTTTTGTCAAAAGATAACAATTTAATACCATTATTGTGGATTCTTTCTTATAATATTTCTAATTCCATAGTGGTTAGAGCCATTCAATCTGTTAAGAAGTAATTAGTGTGTATCATTTCCCTCAAGTAATGACTAGACGAATAGAGTTTTCCTAGAGTCAACACATGATTCATATCTATTAAGTTTATTATCTAGAAAATTCCCTTTAGATAAAGTTCCACTAGTGTGTGTAGGAAATATATTATTTAATGCTTAATCAAGCTCCGTCAATTCTATTAATGATAAAGACCTAACACTCCTCAACAATCTAGGCATACGTTAAATTAATGCTTTGGCACACACTAACATTTCTTAGCACCTCGCATTTCTTGGAACATATTGTCATGGCATTGGCGCCCAAGCACATGGTGGCATGCGTTAGCACAACATAGAACTCTCCTAGCATGTGTTTGCATGCATGTAATCCCTAACGTTCCTTGGAACACCTTGGTTGCATGCATTGACAAACACTAGAACTTGGCACATAATGCCACTTGGCATGTATTGGGACCTATTATTAGTGTGCCTAGCATGCCCATTTTGAAAAATATAAAGTACCAAATTATTAACCCTCTTATGTGTTCATTTCCTTTCATTTTATCTTGGTTATTCCTTTTATCGCCTTGACATTTCTTGACACATATTGACATACCCTAGCGCCCTGCACATCCTTAACACATGGCATGTATTGGCATATCTTGGAACTATTTGGCACATATAATTAACACACCTTGGAACTCCCTAGCACACTTTGGCACTTCTTGGCATGCCTTACCAATGCTTAGCATACCTTTTGACTCCCTCCTTGGCATGATAGCTAGCACTCATTAACACTGGTCCCTGGCACATGTTCCTCATATTCATTAACTTCCATGAATTTTGACCTGGTGCTCCCTTCATGTTTTTTCCTAGTACTCCTTAACACTCCTTAACATGCATTAGCACTCTCTAGCACACCTTAGCACTCTTCAACATGCCCTTCCACTTCATAACATGCATAACAATCCATGGCACATATTAGCGCTTGGCACGTGTTGGCACTTGGAAAGTATTAGCATGTATGGAATACGTTGAGATGCCTTGGTATTATTTGGCATGGTTTAATATTAAATTTATTTGAGATCAATTGTTGGAAAGTAGATGAGAATCAACAAAGGAAGACTTGGCACTTAGAATGCACTAATACTTTGCACTTGGAACCTATTGGCGCCTAGTGATGGTGTGCCTAGCATGCCCATATTGGAAAAGGTAAATTGATGACTTATTAACCCACTTATGTGTTCATTTCCTTTTAGTTTAACTTGTTTCTCCATTTTTTTGCCTTGACAGTCCTTGGCACACATTGACACACCCTTGCACATCTTGGAATGTCTTATCACTTGGCACATTTTAGCATGTTTGACATGCCTTCGCACTATCTGGCACATCTTAGCATTCCCTAGCATGCCTTGGAACTCATGTCCTCATAGCTAGCCTTTACATTTTTTCATGACTTGGGGACTCAATTAGGTCCTTGGCTACTACATTTCATGTGACAATATTGGCCTGCTTTAGCCACAATAACTTGACCAATTGCACCTACTACAAGTATATTGTGCCTTGTTCACCTAAGAACTACCTATAACTCATCTTATGCCATTGATGTCCAAGCTCAACTTTTCCCACTTAACTAGTTACCAAGACAAGGATCACATGATCTAGCCATGGCCATAAAACAACTAAGCAACATAGCTTACACAAGAAACATTTCACATGCATCTTCGGTTCATATAAACAGTAGAACATTAACTGACAGTTTGCAAGAACCACAAGATGCACAAGCCACCCAAGATATAAGTTGACACAAGTCGAGTGCCACAAAACTTATACACAAGAATGTACAATATGAAAATATATAGAATAGTTTAAAACATGAGCATGAAGCCAAAGTGTGCCACATCTCGTTTAAAAAAAATAGCTAAAGGAAAAACAATGTTGTGCCTAGCACAGAGTGATTTCCCTTTGTCTAAAATTGTTATGTCGAGCCTCGTATAACAATCGTAGGCTTGCCTCCTGTAAATCATATTCTGGACTTCTCCTAACACACTTCGTACTTAGCACACTTGAATTCATTGACACTCCATGGCACACACTCTTATTAGTTCCTTTCCATGAATCTTGAATTAGTTATCCCTTGATATGCCCCGACACTCCCTAACACTCTAATTCAGCATGCATTGACATTGTACGAAATGTGTTAGCATGCATTTTCATTCCTTTTCATGCCCTAACCCTCCCTAGCTATCATGCCCTCACAACTACACTTACTTAATTTTCCACTTGGGAACCCAACCAAGCCCTCGCTTGACTACAAGAGCTTGACCAAGTTACAGTTACTGCAACTAGACTATGTTGTTGAATTGTGTAGCTTGGTAGGTACTCCACAAGCCTAGTGAGATGGGTTTGTGTGAGTTTGTTCACAAAAGGATTTGTGGGAAAAGAAGCCAAACAAAAGGATTTTTTACCCAAGATGGAGTTTAAAATCTAAAAGAAAATTAAAAAGGGAAATTAACATTTCCTAAGGTCTAAGTGGATAAAACTTGTAAGTTCTAGAGGGTTCCTAAGAGGTCTAGGAAAAACCATTTAAGGAGGCCATAGGATGAAGGAAAGAAAATCAAGTGAGAAGGTGCTCATTTGATCAAGGGGGAGAAGAGAGATGTAGTCCTAAAGAGGCCATGATCATTAGCATGTCGAGCATTCATTAAGATGCCTCAGTATGATTTGGCATGGTTTAATATTAAAGTTATTTGAGATCAATTATTGGAAAGTAGAAGAGAAGTAATAGAGGATGAATTGGTACTTAGAATGCACTAAAACTTGGCACTTGACACTTATTTCCACCAAGTGTTGGTGTGCATAGCATGCCCCTCATCTAAAATCTAAATTGATGGCTTATTAACCCTATGATGTGTTCTTTTCCTTTTATTTTAACTTGTTTCTCCTTTTTTTTTCCTTGATAGTCCCAGACACGTATTGTCACACCTTTTCACATATTGGAATGCCTTAGCACTTTACACATTTTAGCATATTTGACATGCCTTCAAATTATCTGGCACATGTTAGCATTCCCTAACATGCCTTGGCACTCATGCCCTCACCACTAGCCTTACATATTTTCATGACTTGGGAACCTAATCAAGTCCCTATCTACTATAGTTCATGTGACATTGGTTTGCTTCAGTCGTAACAACTTGATCAATTGCACCTACTACAAGTAGATTGTGCCTTGTTCACCTAATAACTACCTATACCTCATCTTAGGCCACTCATGTCCGAGATGGACTTTACCCACTTAAGAACTTACCAAGACAAGGATCACATCTAGCCATGGCCATAAAACAACCAAGCAACATAGCTTACATAGGAAATATTTCACATGTATGTCTAGTTCATAGAAACAATAGAGAATTAACTGAGAATTTGCAAGAACCAAAAGATACATAAGACACACAAGATATTATTCGGCACAAGCTGAGTGCCCCAAAACCTATACACAACAATGTATAATATGAAATTGTCTAAAATAGTTTAAAACATGATAATTCGGCTAAAGTGTGCCACATGCCACGTAAAAATAATAGATAAAGGAAAAATAGTATTGTGCCCAACACAAAGTCTCCCTTTGTCTAAAATTTCTTTGTCGAGCCCCTTCTTTCAATCATAGGCTTGCCTCTTGCAAATCCTGTTATGAACTTCTTCTAACACACTTCATCCTTGGAAAACTTGAATTCACAGACACTCCCTGGCACACACTATTATTTGTTCATTTCCATGCATTTTGACCTAGTTCTCCCTTGTGATGCCTCAACACTCCTTAACACTACTCAACATGCATTAACATTATCCAACATGTGTTAGCATGCCTTTTCATTCCTTGGCATGCCCTAACCCTCCCTAGTTATCATGCCCTCACAGGTACCCTTACTTAATTTTCAACTTGGGAACCCAACCAAGTCCTCACTTGACTATAGGAGCTTGATCAAGTTATGACGATTAGTACAACTAGACTATGTTCTTAAATTGTGTAGCTTGGGAGGTAATCGACAAGCCTAGTGAGATGGGTTTGTGTGAGTTTGGCCACAAAAGGATTTGTGGGAAAATAACCCAAGCGAAGGGGCCTTGGACTCAATATGGGGTGTTAGTCATCAGTATTTTTCACTTGTTGGTGATGACTAGTTCTGATAGCCAAGTTTTCTAGCAGCTGATCCAAAAATTTGTCATATTTTCTAGCTAGGAAAACATCCATAAAACTTTTTTGCCCTCCTACCTTTCAGTCCGCCCATGACGAGATGAAACCTCATTATAAAATCCTACCTAGCCTTATCCATACTAGTCTACCCATCAGCTCTAAAGAAACAATCCAAATCTTTCCAAACAGTCTCCCCTAAGTTAGGAAGTGGTGCTTTAGGTTTTTCTCCCTTGGTGAACTATCCAAAAGCCAAAGAACCTCCATCTGCTATAGACCAGTCATAACAAACCTTCCCATTCTACAAATAAATTTGGTTACAGCCCTAGGTCGCACCACTAATACACTCTCAAGTCTCAGCAATACATAGACCATAATTCAAACTTATCCTAAGTGTTTTTACAGTGTTTTAATGGATTTTTCAAGGACAGAGGCATACCAGCATCTCAGAAGACAATTCTTGGCTCCACACGAGAAGACAATTGCTTCTCAATGTGACCTTGAGTCTGGGATGCAGCTACAAAGCAAAGAGTTTTTCATCAAGCTCTTGCGACCACATTCCAAGCCTGAAAGGACAGTAGAAGGAAAAATAGCACTGTCACAGGGCTGATGATTTAACAAGACTGAAAAACCTCCTTCATCTATAAGCAGAGGGTTTGAATACTGAAGCGCCTCCTTCATCTATAAACAGAGGGACAAAGGTAAAGTCAGTTTTTAAGCTTTTCACTAACTGTGAAAATAAACTTTGAAGCACAGTGAGACCACAAATGAAGGTCTCTGCATGAAAATGATGATTAAAAGCAGAGGTATAGCAACATGCTTCAAAGATCTGTTTGCATGAGTTTCATTATTATTTTAGTTACAATGTGAAACTAATGAGTTTATCATCAGTGAAGAAATATTGTTAAACTGATGACCAAAGGAGTCAAAGGGGTCTTGGTCTCAAAGTAACCTCTGTCATCATGTTCAAAAGGAAACAGGCATCTGTCAGAGAAGGTCTTCTTCACAAGCAAAGTAAAGGAGCTCATCATGGTTTGAAGGTAAAAAGGAATCATGGCATATGGCAAAGACTCTGAAGGAGTTGCTTGCTAAAAAGAGGTGAAATAGATGAAAACCCAGGCTTCTTGTAGACCCCTTCACAGAAGAACTAAAAGGCAGCTCTCCTTGTCTCAAATTTCAAGTCTAGAACATCATCCCTGTTTTGTCTCCTTAAAACTGAAAACTAGATCATTTTGGCAACCTGAAGATAAGTTAATGTTTTTGGGATTGAAAACAGGATTTGCACTTACAGTGTCCAAAGAATTTTTACCCATTGTCAAAGAAAATCTCATATGACTCAAGTGACAGCAGGTATTCCATACAAAGAACAGAGGTATAAAAGGGATATTGAAATGGCAGTTAAGTTTCTTCCTCAGCAAAAAGGCATTGCAAATAGGTATACAGGGTCATAAAAGTACCAGAAGAATTATGGTATATGTTTCAAGGTCAGAAAAACACACTCAAAACAAATAGAGCATGCCACTGTCAAGAAGGAAGGCCTGTTCTTTATGGAAATGTGTCAAAGGTGATAATGAAGCCTGGGTGATTATGACTGAGTTTCACCTCCCAATCAAAGAGAAACATCATTTGGAGGATATATCTACAGTCCATATATAGGTTCAAAACAATTTTCCCTCTCACAAGCAGATATGATCATAAGCAGCAGAAGCTGCCAATCAAGTCTTAAAAAAATGGGCCATCTCCTTGCAAATGGCTAGAGACGCCTCATCATCGTTGGTGTATTGTTGAGTAGTTTTTCCAGGATTGAAAATACCACTAAGGGGTCTAACAGTGGAAAAATTTACCTTTCAAACATGTAAGCACAGTGAACAGAGTTTGACCTTTTGAATATTTTTTATAAATGAATAGGTTGATACCTATTAATGCTATTTAAAAGCATGCACATCCTTTTTCCAACATTGTTCAAAGTGTGGGCCCTTCTTAACACATTCAAAATCATTTTGTTCCCTTTTCAAATGGACAAAGGCAGTGGTTTAAAAAGGATGTCCTCCGAACCCTCACAAATTCATTTCAAAGGTAGATGGCTCCTTTGCGTTCAAAGGAGTAAGAGGACCGTTGCAAGACCTCTTTGAATCTCTCGAAACACCAACAAAACTCCCCCTTGCTATTCACAAGACCAGAGGAAGAAATTGTGAGCAAAAAAACAGAGTTTTTGAGCTTAAGGATTGCGCGGCGTGCTTGTACAACTGCGCAGCGCGCTCAGGTGCAGTTTTTACACAGCAATACAAGGCCGTGCGGTGCGCCTGTAGGAGCGTGCGGCGCGCCTGTAGGCGTTGGTCTCGTCGGCCCGACAGGTGACCCGACAGCTCTTATTGCGCAACACTCTCTCTTTCAAACGTGCCGCGCTTATTTTAAGCCTCCAAAACGCCTCCAAATTGCTTCCAAAGTGGCTCCAACTCTCAAGCAAAGATTGCCATCGTGTTTCAAGGTATTTTTGTCTTTCCCCCCCTTAAATTCAAATTGCTAGATAGTGTTTGAGGCAGTGAAATTCTGGGTTAAATCAAGATATTTTGAGTGAGTTTTTTGAAAGAAAGTTACAGTTGGTGGGAGTGAAGTGTTAATCCTAGCTTCAAAGAGCTTAAAAATGTCCTTAAACTGCTCAAACATCACATTCCTTTTCTAAGGGGGTTGTCAAGCATTTGGGACATTTAAACTGTTGTGGCATAAAATCCATAACTCTGTCAAGTATATGTAATAAAGAAAAGGTGCTTGGGAGGTTTGATTTTTTAGAGTTGCTGTAGTTTTTGATTGACCAGAAGTGAGCATAGCAAAATGATAGGTTCCTATTTTTTATTCAAAACCTCACAAACTGCCCTCAAACAGTATTGAAAGGTGAAGGCACCGTTTGAAAGGAGAAACACAAGGCTTTAAAAGGTGAAATAGTGGGTCTATTTTCAAATCACAGTGATCATTGTATGAACGTTTTTGTCCTTTCAAGGGTCTCCTCTGTGTGTTAAAAAAGGAAAAAACAGTGTTTGCTTTTTCATTCCATGAAGCAGAGCCAGTAAGTGAAGCTACCATTGCATTTGGAGGTGCTGTCAAACTTTGTGTAAAGAACAGTGGATACAAGGGCAGTGTTTTTGGTTAAGAGAATTTTTTGCTATTTGACTCCTACAGGTCTTTTGTGCTCACATCAAAAACACCAAAACCCTATGACCTTACCACAAACACAGAAAAATCATTTCACTGTGTATTATCTTTTATTCACTGTGTTTTTGTTCTTAAGTTTACTTGTTGAGTGGCATACAAAGGGAAAAGAATTGTTTTGGAAAGAGTATAGAATTGTGTGTTAAAGGGGCAGCTCACACAGCATTTGAAAACCAATTTTACCTTGAGCAAAAAATGATTAACAGAGAAGGCAGATTTTTGTTTGAAGAAGACATTTCAAGAACCTTTGAGGCAGTTTGGTTTTGTAGAAGCACATCCAAGACAAGATTCCTCCCAGGCAGGATAGTAGAAGTGGATTGCATAAGAGATATGAACCTATTTTCACAGAAGAATTGAATGCACACCCCTCATTATTGTTCAATTTCCATGAGGTGGGATGCTTAGATTTTTGCCAAAGGGTGCAAGAGGTGAAGAGTTTCTCTCCTCTAACACACCTTTGTGCTTTGAGGTTTAGAGACAAACATTTCCAGTTGGCTGGCCTTGACTTCAAGTTCTCCCCAAGATCCATTTCCAAAGCCACTAAAATTCCCTATATTGGCGAGAAATGGTTTAAACAAAGCTATTTTGACTTAGATGACTACAAACCCTTCCTCAAGCCTGAGCACAGAGAATCATGTCCTGCTATTTTCCCTTTCTCATATCTTTTAGCCAGCTATGCCCCCCTCATGAAGATTATCATGAAGTAATTCACTTGTGAGGGGAGATTCTCCCGAATCTATGCTTATCACGTTCGACTGTTGATGCATTTCACAAGGACCAAGCGGTTAAATCTTCCTTTCTTCTTATACAAAAGCATTGATAAAATGGCCTCCACTGTCCAGAAGAAGCCTCCGTCATAGAAAATAGCCTCCCTATTCCATCACTCTCTCATCAAAGTCATCATCCTTCACCAGCTTGAAAAGAGAGCGGTCTCTTGGGATTTTTTCATCATTCATCCGGATTTCTCCACTGTCCCTCTAGTCCATACATCCCCTACATCCCCCACTCATCGCCCCTCCCCTTCTTCTAGCATGCCTACTCCTAAAAGGCTCAAGTTCACTACAGAACAAACAAAGTAACATGAAGGAGGAGAGGGAAGTGGCCAGCAAGAGGAGGAAAGACATGAGAAAAAGGAAGAAAGTGTTGAACAACAGCAGGACAGTGATGAGGGTGAACAGCAGCATGATAGTGATGAAGATGGGCAGCAAACTCATGATGAGGGTAGCAGTTTGAACAGCAACATCACAGTGGTGATGAACAGCAGTCGAAGGAAGAGGAAGAAAATGTTGAACAACAGCAAGGACAGGAAAGGGATGAACAGGAACAGCCTAAAGAGGACACACAATAGTCCTATGAGGCAGAGCAGCAGCATGGAGATGATGGAAAAGGGCATGACAGTGATGAAGAAGGGCAACCTTCTCAAGAAGAACAGCAGCTTCAAGAAGAAAAGGGGCAAAGTGACAAAGGTAAAAGGGCCATTCCCTCTTCTCCTAAAAAGGCCAAGCCCTGGACAACAAAGAAAAGAATGCCAAGGGTGGTCACTCCAAATGTGACAAGAGCTCTTCGAAGTAAAGGGAAATTGCCAAAGAAGCCTATCATTGATTTGCCTAGGAGGAAGAGCACTAGAATAGCCACCCAAAGCAAAGGGAAGGGCAAGGTAGAAGGAAGTCATGGACAAGAGAGTGCTTTCGACATCATCCCAATCCAAAGCAATGATAGTGATAATGAGGCCCAGATTCTAGAAAACCTCTTAATTCATAGAGAAGGCCAAATTGATGCATTGAAGGATGATCTTCATAGGGCAAGGAATTTCAATAATTTTCTAGAAATCCAAAATAGGCAAATGAGTGTCCATATGGTTGTTTATGAGACACGGGTGACTAAGTACAAGAAGGAGGCCTCCAAAGCCCAAGCAAGGTTGGAAGAGCTCATGGGCGAATTTGATGAAAGTGAAGGCGATGATCAGCCTAAGCGAAAGAGGCCTAGAACCATAGGGCTTAAAAGAGCCCTTGAGAAGCAAAAATAAGAGGAAAATGCCCTTCTCCAATCTACTCCTCTCACTGCATTGTTTGGACAGGAGATAGAAAACAATTAGGAGGCGTGGCTTGAGAGAGTCAATGACCATTTGGAGAAGAATTTGGAGAGGGAAAACAGGGATCTAGACCTTCAAAGGAGAATGACGAAGCATTACAAAAAGTTAAATCAGTTTGCCCGGCGCAAGTTAAAGGTTGCGCAAGACAAGCTTAGGGAGGTTAAAGGGAAGCGCCCGACATGGAAAGTGAGAAAGGACACATCAGGACTTCAGATTTTGGCTTATTCTTTGCAACATGTTGTTGATACCCCTTGAGGGTCATTCTCACCATTTTTGGGCGATTTTTGACATGTTTTGGTTTTTTGGCATTTTTGGGTTTTTGCCCAAAACTCATGGGCTTCGCCATTTTAGTTTGGGGGGTCGTAAATGGAGGAGAATGGTATCATTGGATGCCATAATTTTAGGAGCACACACTCAGCGATTTTCAAGACATTTGAAGATCAATTCACTCCTCCGAAATGGCGAAAAATGCCCACTTTTTCTACACTCTGCCCGCTCTATCAACAAACTTTATTTTCTGGTTTTTTACACACAATCCTATTTTTTGGGAACTTCCAGGCATCAGATTGAGGAAATTTCAATTTCTCCAGAAATTAGACACTCAGAGCTTTCCAACGAGCTATCATGAGCCTCGTTTTGACACTGGGAAGGCTACCAAAGGTTGCGGGCAAGTCAGGGGACCTTTTGCTGATGTAAATTTTGAGTATTTTTGTAAAATTTGAACCTTTAAAAACTGCTTTTTCCTCGTGTGCGTTTAGCTATTTTTGCACATGAGAAGTTATGAAAAGTCAACTTAATTCCCTCTTTTAGCATTTTTTAGATATTTTATGAGATATTTTGTGCCTTGGGCTTTGCAAAGCCTCAAGGACAAGTTTAGATATTTTGAATAGGCCAATGAGAGTGCAAATTGAACTAAGAGGTTTTCCTCACTTGAGCCTATATATTCCAAATGCTTTCATTGTAAACAAGGCTAAACTTGATGATAGAAGAAATATATGGTCATATAAGCTTTGGAAGAAATACTTGTCTCATGCTTTTGGATAGTCTCTTAGATGTTCTTGGATGATGAAAGAGGATTGTTGTTGGATTCCATGACTTGGTAGAATGGTATAGTGTCTTTTTATTTGTTTTGTTTTCTGGTTTTCATTCATGAATCCATGTTTCTTGCTTGCTATAGATTAGTAGAGAAAAAAATTGAGACATTCCAATGGAGGCACCTAAAATTTCCTGTTTCTTCATAGCTTCCATGTTTTCTTCTTCCTAAGTAACATTAAAGAATTCTTGATTTCTCTTTAATAACTTAAGGATATTGTTGCTTATTTCATTTATGGTTTTATGCATGATAAGTATGACTTACGGTACGCCCTGCTTACCTATGGATAGCCATAGTTCCATCCATGAAATCTCTCTTTGACTGATTATATTGTCATTTGTTGAACCGAGGAGGTCTTGTTCTGATCTTGCCCTTTGCCTAAGACTATGCAATCTTGTTTTCAAAGTTCCCAATAACTTGAAGTACTGTGTTTAGGTGTTTCGACATAGTAAGTTAAGTTGTTTGTCTGTCTTAAGTGTTTTCCCCAAAGTCTGATAGCCATTTCCCAAAGTTAGAGGGTAATATATCTCTATGCATGGCTTGAATGTTTATTTCTATGTATTGATTAGCTTATAGTTGCATTTCTCATGATTAATGGTTTGCCCTACCATGTTTATGTTAGCTATTAAACTAGTTATGCTTGAAACTCTTTGTTGTTCCCAAACTTGATGTCCATTTTGTTCCATTTTTCCCAAAGATCCTTTCTACCTCGAATCAAATTGGCCCTTCAACAGCCTTGTATTACCATCTAATAGCTTTCTTGACCTTTTCGACCCCATAGCCTAGTTAATTTGACATCTTTTTACCTATCTCATATCTTTGATCAATTTCATCCCTCACAACCTAAAAACCAAAACCAAAAAACCTACTTCATAACTAGCCTAAAATTATAACACAATAAGCAAACACACAGATATCCCTTACCCATATAGAGAGAGCCCTCTCTGAGTCCAGGAAGGCTAGGTCCTTGGGCTCCAAAGCTTGGTTTGATGTTACACTGTCATTTGGCTTGCCAATAAGCCAAATCACGGGACCCTAACATGGGGTTTAAAATCTAAAAGAAAATTAAAAAGAAAAAATAATATTTCCTAAGGTCTAAGTGGATAAAGTTCGTAAGTTATAGAGCGTTCTTAAGAGGCCTAGCTAGGAAATGTTATTTAAGGAGGCATTAGTATGAAGGAAATAACATCAAGTGAGAAGGAGCTCATTTGATCAAGGAGGCCAAGAGAGATGTATTGCTAAATTAGGTCGAGTTAGAGGGTTGAGTAAGCATTGCTAAAGGGAGGCCATGATCATCCACCAAGAGTAAGATCATCATGTGAGGGTTCACAAGAATGTCACATACCTTAATGGGTTCAACATAGGACGTAGGATGGAATATTCCTAGTTCTATTATGGCATGTCAAGCTCAAGAGAGGTGGCTCATGAGAATTTGGTCATGTGATTTCAGTGGTGTTTTTGTGTGAAGGCCGCATCAAATTTTGAAATAGTAGAGAGGGTTGAGACACTACCTTGTGGTGGTTAGTAGGTTGCAATATCTATGGTAAAGACCAACACAAATGGAGGAGGGTCTACACTAGAATTTAGGGCCACAACAGTAGTAGCCACAGGTGTAATATTGATTGAGGTAATCGTAGTTTGAGGGTCGTAGAGATCTAAAGTTCAAATCAAGATTCAGTCAAAGAAATGCGCAAAATCTATGGATCCATATGAGCTAGGTCGAGTCTCTTATAGGGTGTGTTCTAAAGCAATTAGAATAGAAGTATACTTCCCTATTTAGGGATGTTTCCTAGCATGTTCAATCCATAAGGTATGCCATTAAGACTATGAAAAATATGCATAGAAGAAGACAGGTTGTGACCCTTAGAGATAGGTTAATATCTGCAATATATACCAGAAATTTTGAAGATGGTTTGTAGAAGTATGTGCGAAGATAGAAAATCTAAAGGAAGGTGGAACCTAAGTAGAAGGTGGAGCTGAAGAAATGTTTCATATGAGGAATGGATTGACATGAAGAGGAGCTTATTTTGGTGGACTATCCATAGAGTTTTGGACAAAGATATAAAGCAGCCTATAAAAATTTAGTCAATGAACTGTTAATGGATGATTTGTGACCCTAGCTCAATCATCTACCAACTGTTAGAAGGATTATAAGATGAGTAGTTCAGATTTGTTCATATATTGGACAACAAAGAAATTGGTACACAAGAATAATGATTTTGAGAGGACTCAAATCACTATTAGGTGGAATATTTGAAGAGCTATCCCTAGATAAGGGCAATGTTGTGGGCACTAGATCAGTAAAATAATTGACTATGGCTGGGAAAATTGATGGCAGTCCAAGTACAATTGGAGGGTTGTTAGGTGACTATCAAAGAAGAGCTCTAAGTCTTGTACTTGTGAAGGAAAACAACACTGGTAGAAGGGTAGGTGTATTGGGCCTAAGGACGTGCATACTTTGAAGGACTAAAGTAGTAGTCAAGTGGGCTAGCCAACTAGCCCTAGTTCATTGTATTGTAGAGGATTATGTCATTTAGAGTAAGGGAAACCTCCATATCCCTAAACTTGTCATCTTGGAGAAACAGATGGAAAAAGTGGGCAAACCAAAGATTCGTTCACAAAATAGTTGTGAACAACTGATTGAAAACCCTAAGTGTTGCAGACCTTAAAGGAAAAAAGAGGTAGATAGAGGGAAAAAAAAATTTAGCCGAGTTCAGTAACCTAAAGGATTTGAGTTCATTAATTGAGGCAGATTGAGGAGTTGCATAATGGGAGGCAAGAGGACCTGCCAGATGTGTTCAAGACATGTAGATTGAAAGGGCTATGTGTGGCCACCATCAAAAAGTGGGTCAAGTGTTGTCTTGTTCAAGGTAGATTGGTTGTAAAAGGACTAATATGTAGCCCTAGTTGTATTCCTTGTATCAGTGTGATTGTAAAGGGCCATGATCCCTGGTATGAGAGATCTAGCCTATTCTATTATAGCTTTTAATTTAACGAAGAACGGTCTGAAAAATTTAAAAAAATCATGTGCACTAGTTGATTCCCTGATGTTTGTAGATTTTTTTGTGCAAAGTAGATGTGTTGTGGCACTTGAGTGTGTTTGCATCAAATATTCGAAGACCAAACCCAGGTTCTCATGTGTCGTGGAAATTCAACATATGCCTTGTTCACCTAAGAAATACATGTAACTCATATTAGACTACTCATGTCTAATATCAACTGGTCCCACTTAACAAGTTACCAAGACAAGGCTCATCACATCTAACTGTGGTCATAAAACAACTAAGCAACACAGTTTAAATCTTGACATTCCATAACACCTGACACATCTTAAATTCTGTAGCATTATGTGGCATGTGTTAGCATCCCCTACATTCCTTGACATGCTTTCAAACTCCCTAACACACCCTAGCACTTCTTGACACTCCTTGGTAGTTTAACATACCTTGGCATTGCCTAGTATATAACCTTGTCACTCCCTCCTTAACAAACCTATAACTCATTGACACTCCCTACCACACACTCTTTTTTGTTCATTTCCATGCATTTTGATCTAGAGCTTCCTTGTGTTTACTTGACACTCAGTAACACTCCCTAACACGCATTGGCACACCCTAACACCTGGAACATCTTGGCATGTCGCCCTAGCACTCTAGCATTCCTTGGCACTACCTAGCATACCTTGTCACTCTCTCCTTAACACACCTAGAGCTCATTGAAACTCCTAGTCACAAACTCTTATTCATTCATTTCCATGAATTTTTACCTAGAGCTCCCTTGTGTTTCCATAACATTCCCTAACACTCCTTGGCACGTGTTGGTACACCCTAGTGCCTAGGACATCTTGGCATGTCACCCTAGCCTCTAGCATGCCTTAACACTGCCTAGCATACCTTATCACTCCCTCCTTAGCACACATGGAACTCACTGACACTTCCAATCACAAACTCTTATTTTTTCATTTCCATTCATTTTGACGTAGTGTTCCCTTGTGTTTCCCTAGTACTCCTAGTTAACACTTCCTTGCACGCGTTGGCACATCTTGGCTGCATGCTGCCCTAACACTCTAGCATTACTTAGCACTGCCAATCATGCCTTGTCACTCCTCCTTAGCACACTTGGAACTCGTTGAAACTCCTTTTCACACACTCTTATTAATTCATTTCCATAAATTATGATATAGTGCTCCTTTGTGTTTCTCTAACACTCCCTAACAATCCTTGGCACACATTGGCACGCCTAGGAACTTGGCACATCTTGGCATGCTTTCCTAGCACTCTATCATGCCTTGGAATTTCATAGCATACCTCGTCACTCCATCCTTAGCAAACCTATAACTTGCTACCACTCCCTATCACACACTCTTATTCATTCATTTCCATGCAATTGAAACTAGTCCTCCATTATGTTTCCCTGGCACTCCCTAGCATGTGTTGGCGCCAAACCCTAGCACCTAGCACATATTGGAATGCCTAACATGCCTTGGAACTTTCTAGCATGTGTTATCACTTCCTGGGATTCCCTGCACACCTTGGCACTCCCTAGTTGTCATGCCCTCATATTAGATAACCTTATTTTTTTGCGACTTGGGAACCCAACCAAGTCATTGAAAAAATAGTGTTGTGTCTAGCACAAAGTCTCCCTTTGTCTGAAATTTCTTCATCCATCCCCTTACTACAATCATAGGAATGCCTCTTGGAAGTCTTATTATGAAATTTTCCAAACACACTTCATCCATGGGACACCTAGAATTCACTGACACTCCCTTACAAACACTCTTATTCATTTGTTTCCATGCAATTGGAACTAGTTATCCATTTTGATGCCCTAAAACTCCCAAACAATCCTTGTCATGCATTAACACTAACTGGCATGTGTTAGCGCACCTTTTAATTCATTGGGACAACTTGGCACTCCTTAACTGTCATGTCCTCATAACTACCCTTATTTTTTTTAGACTTGGGAACCCAACGAAGTCTTGCCTCGATTACAACAACTTGACCAAGTTTCATTTACTACAACTAGACTATGCCTTGTTCACCTAAGAATGGCTTATAACTAATTTTAGGCTACTCATGGCCAATATTAACTCATCCCACTTAACAAGTTACCAAGTCAAGGCTCACATCCAATCATGGCCATAAAACAACTAGGCAACATAGTTTACATCTTGACATGCCATAACATCTGGAACGTCTAAAAATCCATTGGCACTGATGTGGCACGTGTTAGCATCCCCTGCATTCCTTGACATGCTTTGGATCTCCATAACTCACCCTACCATTCCTTGACATGCCCTGGAAGTCTAGCATGCCTTGGAATTTCCTAGCATATAACCTTGTCATTCCTTCCTTAGCACAGTTGGAACTCACTAACACTCCCTATCACACACTCCATATGTATTCATTTCCATGAATTTTGAACTAGTTCTCCCTTATGTTTCCATGGCACTCCCTAACACTCCTTGACACACATTGGCACACCTTGACTCTTGGCATATTTTGGCATGTCGCCCTGGCACTCTATCATTCCTTGGCACTACCTAACATACATTGTCACTCCCTCCTTAGCACACATAGAATTTGCTAACAATCCCTATCACACACTCTTATTCATTCATTTCCATGCATTTCAAACTATTTATCCCTTGTTTTTTCTCTGGCACTCCATCACACTCCCTGACATGCATTGGCACACCTAGCAGCTAGCACATCTTGGCATGTTTCCCTAACCTCTAGCATACCTTGTCACTCCCTCCTTATCAAACCTGGAACACACTGCCACTTCCTATCACAATCTATTAATTGTTCATTTGCACGCATTATTTTCACCGAGTGCTCCCTTGTGTGTCCCTAGGACTCCCTAACACTTCCTATCATGTGTTAGCACACCTTAGCACATGGCACATCTTGGCCACATGCCACTCTGGCACACTAGCATGACTTAGCACTACCTAGCATACCATGTCACTCCCTCCTTAGCACACCTAGAACTCGCTGAAACTCCCTGTCACACACTCATTCATTCATTTCCATGCATTTTTACACTGTGCTCCCTTGTGTTTCCCTAGAACTCGCTAACACTCAACACATATTGGCACTTGGAACATCTTGGTATGCTTCCCTAGAACTCTAGCATGCCTTGGAAATATCTATCATATATTGTTACTCCCTCCTTAGCAAATCTGGAGCTCCATAACATGCCCTATAAATCCCTAACAAATATTGGCTCTTGGCACTTAGTGGCACTTGAAAATTATTGGCATGTGTTTGGATGCCCTGGAATTCATTGGCATGGTTTAAGATAAAATGTATTTGAGATCAATTATTCACAATTAAGATAGAAGCAATAGAGGATTATTTGGCACTCAAGACACGCTAAAATGTGGCCCTTGGCATGTATTGGCACTAGTGTTGGTATGCCTAGCATGACTTGGAACTCACTGACACTCCCTATCACACACTCTTATCCATTCATTTCCATCCATTTTTAACTAGTTCTCCCTTGTGTTTCTGTGGAACTCCCTAACACTCCTTGGCACACATTGGCACACCCTGACTCCTGACACATCTTGGCACATCACCTTAACACTCTAGCATTCCTTGGAACTACCTAGAATACCTTATCACTCCCTCCTTAGCACATCTAGAACTCACTGACACTCCCTGTCACACACTCTTATTCATTTCCATGCATTTGAAACTAGTGCTCCCTTGACTTTCCTTGGCACTCCATAACACTCCCTGACATGCATTTGCACACCTTAGAACCTGGCACATATTGGCATGTTTCCCTTATCTCTAGCATACCTTGTCACTCCCTCCTTAACACACCTGGAACTCACTGACACTTCATGTTACAAACTATTATTTGTTCACTTCCATGCATTAATTTTACCTATTTCTCCCTTGTGTTTCCCTGACACTCCCTAGCACTTCCTATCACATATTGGCACACCCTGGCAACTCGCACACCTTGGTCACATGCCACCCTGGCACTCTAGAATGACTTAGTGCTACCTAGCACACATTTCCACTCTATCCTTAGCACACTTGGAAATCGCTGGCACTCCCTGTCACTTGCTCTTATTCATCCATTTCCATACATCTTTATGTTAGTTTCATCATTTGTTTTAACTTGAAGAAAGAACCCCAAAGGTTTAAAACCGTAACCCTAGAATCAACTTTCGAGTGGTGCAACTTTTTCATAAAATATCTATTTGGGGCACACAATAATTCCATTTGAAAGAACTATATTTAGGATTACAACTTTTGGTTGGGCCTAGGGAATGACATGAAAACCTCTAGGCTCATAAATGGCCAAAAAACATCATTTAGGGCCTACAAATGACCCTAGAAGTTTAGGACCCAAAAAACCATAGAAAATCTTATAAGAAGATAAAGAACCATTGAGTTAGTGGAAGAGGTTGGTGGCCACCAATATCCACCTAGATTAGAAAGTTTAGTGTGGGAGATAAGGTATGGTTTCATTTGTATAAAGAACACCTCTTAAGATCCCATTGGAAGTACCCCCCTGACTCTCCATTCTGATATAGGCCTTACACCAACACAAAGGTTGCAGGTGAAGATGCTTCCAAATCAAATATTCCCTTTTCTTTGCCTTGAAACTTATATTTAATGTGGAGCTACTTCAACCATATTTCCCACTTCTCATAGGCACCTCATGTTCCTAATTTGGTGCATGTGTCTCAATAGGAGCCATATTCAACAAAAGTTTCCCCACTTAACGAAGGAACTTGACACAAAATGGACCACTCATTCATAAGGGGTGGCAATTGATTCAGTAGAATACTAGTGAACACCCACTTGTTACATTGATTCAACATTATTCCATGTCTTGTTAGTTATATTATAGTGTTTTAGACCTCAAACTTATGGCGCCTTTTTTGGGCATTTCCCTTACATTTTTGGCATTTTTCATAGGTTAAAGACACATAGTATGGATTGTAATGGTCCAATAAATTTCCTAAATGGAGTTTGCATGCAAAATTTTTAGCCTCAGGAAGTTGATATATCAGTTAGCCTCTTTAGGCCCACATTCTTATTGGCACATCATTTCCTAGGGCTAGGGTTTTTGATTTTAGGGTTTTTGCATCTTAGGACATCATACTTTATGTTCAAAGGTAGTTTTGACATCTTGTAATGTTCCTTATTATTCCTTATTCTTTGGGATTTCCTCATCTCTTTTCCTCTGAAGCTCTTCATCACTTTTCCTTTGTTTTTCCTGCTGCTTGACTCTTTTTTCAGTTTCAAAAGCCAATTGTTTCACCGGGTCATCTTGTTCTACTTTCCTTCTCTCTTCTTCTGCCTCCTTCACCGCTTGCTCTTCTTCAATCCTCCTCTTGAGTCTGTCTGCTTCTTTTTCCAATGCTTCCTTCATCTCCTTCACCTATTCCAACGCCCTTTGGAGCTTTTCAACTTCTTCCTAGAGGTTGAAAATAGGTGAAGCATGGGTTTGTTCGACCTTCTGCTGAGGTCCTTGACTTAGCTTTTCTTTAACCTCAGATGGATACATAAGTCTCTTGAATATTTCCTCATCAGTATCCCTCTCATGAGTATAATACTACATCTGGTTGATAACAACACAATGACTAATAATCACAGCTTCAGGATTATGTCTCCTGAATATTATCTCTCAAAAATGATATGATTCAATTTCATTTGCCTCTTTCATGGCTTGGTTGGTGCCATCAACTCCATAGTATATGATCTTGATAGGTAACTTGGGCCATATTGACCTCTTTTCCCTCTTAAGAGTACATGTAACTCAATGAGAAAATGTCTGATATAATATTTCCAACCGAACCATTGTCTGAAGCACATAAAGGTAGTATATGAGAAACTCTCGATGAACCATATGGCATAAAATCTGATGTAAATTCCATGTTCATGCAAATACCAGTCTCCAATGCCTCCTATGACTGCTTGTTCTTGTTCCGAGAGGCTTGGATGCTCTTTCTCAAATAAAAAAGAGTACATGGGAGAAATAAAATGGTTGCATATTCTAGTCATCTTTGATTTATGCTTGTAATCCCATAAGAGCTTTCATTAAACATGTACCTGAGGAAAATACTTGGACCATTTCCATTCTAGTTCCAGAAATTCATTTTCTGAACAGATGGAGTCCAAAAGGTACTTGGACATAAAGAAACTAGTAGGCTTGGAACTCTTCACTTCCTTGAAAGCTTTATATAATGAAGGGGACATGATTGCAATCCAATTAAATGTTGGCCCATGAGTACAAATTTCATTTACCATAAGCACCCATGTTTCATGAAACATGGTTCCGTCCTTTTCTCCATACAATTTGGCTAGCAACAACATGAATATTATGAAATGATGCTTCAATCTAGCAGTTGGATACACCTTTGACATCATGGTCTTAAATCTTTTAGCATAAAACCACCATTTTTTAGTATCATGCTAGGAGGTACCTCATCCATAACCATTTTCACCCATTCCTTAGATAGACTTACTTCAGGCTCTGGGAGGAACTTTCTTGGCAGTATGTTGAAGGTATGGTAGCCTCCAACTGGGCTCTGGTGTTGGTTTAGGATCCATCTATTGGATAAGTCCACCTGGCCTATGAGCCAAGAGATTACCACCACACAAGGAACAATAGGAGATATGGAAGAAATCCTATGGATGCATGATTTGGTCACATTCTTGTAAATGTTGATACTGAGGTCATGTTCAGGATCATTATGGATGAGTTCTGAGAAAGCCCCTGAGTTGAACATTTGATAAACTCTTCCCCACTGGAAATAATTCTCATTGCTTATCTTGCATTCTATGTCCCCCATAATTACAGGATGATGTTCAGGAATCACCGCCTCTGAAGATTTATTTGTTCAAATTTTATTTGCATTTGTATTCATCCTTTTGACTTTATTATCAATTCTTACACTAACTCAATACAAGAAGCTTAATGTTGTATAGTTTGTTCTACTCTATTCACAATATAGATATAGTAAATTCATAATTATACACAATATACTTTTTCTTGATTATGGAACATGCTTAGCTGATAAAACAAACCAGTATTTGACATGTAATTTGATCTACGGGTTGTTTTACATTACTCTATGTAACAAGTAGTTGAATTGATTATGAAATAAATGTCATGTTTGATTTAACTGTGTATTGGTTTCACTTACCACCTAATGATAACATGTTGTATAAATGATGCATGTTATAACTCCATTGGTTACACTATTCACATAATATAATTAATCATCTTAGCTTTCTCTTGTTTCCATTGTTATAGTAGACTCAACATAAGTAGAACCGTAAACAAACTAGAGTTAAGTTGTTATGAATAATAATGGTAACCATGCTCAAACAGATTGACTTGTATTACATAGATCACAAAGATTGATCAATACTACTACCTATTTATAGATATATTGATGGGTATTATTCTATAAACCATGTATTAGGGAAATTATTATTATGTGCCCTTAGTGTAATTAGGTTACATTTACTTGTTACACTGGATACTGAATATTTAGGCATATAACGTAACAACAACACAACCACTCTACATGCGTATTCAATGGAAATATGACTATGTGTCTAGTTGGATGTATAAAAAGACCCTTAAAACTCAAGCTACCCCCTTGACCTATGACTTTCATAGTACTTGTATTGGATTAAACCCAACTTTTACGCGCCTTTGCAGGAGGGAATGACAAAGTAACTAGAAAATATGAACTAGCTCTACAACCTTTTGGTCCTCAATCTTTATCTCCTTCATCACTTGCTTAACCCACTACGTCAAACAGTGGATCTAAGGTTGATCCTGTTAGAGACACAATCAACATTCACTATGCATACAAGACAATTATACCATATGAAGCATGTGTTGACTGAACCAAGTGTAGTAAGGTCAATAGGTGTAGTTCAGTGTGAGTAGCAGGAGTGGTAGCAGTAGTGGGTGGCATAGCTTGTTTGAAGACTATTTTTTATGATATTTCTTGAAGGAAGTTATCATTCCCTTCTCCCTGAGGACATTGGTTTCCATGGGGACAGGAAAACTTGTCGAAGCTATGCTGTCTAGGACCACCATACCCACTAGCTCTGAGAAGGTCCTTAAATAAAGGTGTATGTTTGGGTGGGGCGCCTTCCTATCTGTCATTAAGTGAATCAATCATAGAATAATATCATATAAAAGGATATATCTCATGATATATGTAATTACACCTTTATTTTTGGCATCAAATCAAATGAGTTTCAATAGGCTCTTGAGCCCTAATATTTCCCCTCCACCGACACAGTCATAACTTCAGGCCAAGTTGCTCGATTGACCATAGGGTTTTAACGCGAAACTCATTCATATGGATGAGGGTTTCTCCCTAGAACAAGGTTGGGGGTGAGAAGCTCTTTCGATCAATTATTTGTTCAATTATTCAAGAGAATAATTACATATATAATAATTTCAAAATTACATATATAATAGTAACAATTTCTACTAAAACGTAATTACGTATATAATAAATCATAATTACATATATAATATATGCAAGGACCAACAGAAAAAGGAAAAAGGATAATTACATATATAATAAAGCATCGATCGAACTAAGAACTTTGACATAATGTTCACAAGAATCATCCTCTTCAGCATTGAAATACACTTGGGGGAAAAAGGGAAAGAGGAATGGACCCCTCCTAGAACAACGAAATTACTGTAAGAAATTAATTGTTCCAAAGTCAAACTATTTGGGTAGAGGAGCAAAAGAGACTGCCCTCCCAAATAGATCGTTGGGGTGACTCCATGAAAGGGAACCATTAGAGAAATTGATTGGTTGATTTTTCAATCGATCAAAGCTATCTTTGATTTGAAATATTCCCCTACCTCTACCCAAAAAGTGTGCAAGTGAGAGGCTTGAGGCTCTACAAGGAAGTGGATCAACCAGGCAACCACCTTCCTGAAATTAGCATCCACCTTACCAATCAATGCATGCATCTCACCCTCTAACATAAGAAGTAATATCAGCATGGCATGAGAGACAACAGAGGGTTGTCAAATCACCTCTACCAACATCAGTCGCCATAAAGATATGAAGCATTGTACCTTCATATAAATAGATAGCATGACCAATGAAAATGATATTGGTGAAGCAGGCATAGCGGTAATAAACTTCGCCAATACCACCCATTCTTAGGACTATAAGAAAAATTTTAATTCCACCAAAGTGAGAACAAAACAACCTTGTATCACAGCTAGGCACCCCCTTGATGACCCCCAAAATGAGAAGCATAAGGACTAAGGATAATGCCTAATGAGAAACAAATTTGATTGATGCGCAAAAAATTTGAATGAATCTTCACAAAAAGAGGAATTATTCAAGGAAAAGGAAGTACGATTCATATGATGTTGAGACTAGACAGGAAGAGGGTACGGTTGCGTATCTTGAGGGTACTATGCTGTGAAATCCATGCTTTGCACAGAGTGGATTTCAATGCATTTGTTTTGGCACAGCCTTTTTTAGTTCAATCAAACGGTGGCAAGGCAGTGGACCATGGATGGGGTTACGGTTCCAATGATTGAGCTAGATTATTCATGGATTGAAATCCATTCAATTAGTAGGTAAGCAAGTCAAGTTTCTTACCTGTATATTAGCTTTGGTATGGAGAGTCTGTCTAAGTGGTTTATACCATCCTTAGGCATGGAAATCAGTCAATGATGAGTTGAAAGCACTGAGTGAGTATAGCTTAAACCCTGCCTAATAGTAACGTATCAAGATTGGTTAGGATCTTTCCCACACCCCCGGTTGAGTGAAGGAGCATCAGCTGGACCATCAAAATTTATCTATTCTAGTGTCTCCGGAAAGAACTGTGTTGTCTTAGGAAAGAACTTTGTTGGTTGGGATATTAGCTAGCCTTCTCTAGCCTACACTGGCCATCCTATTGAACCCCTTGTAGGAGGCAGTAGTGATTCTTTGTTGTCATCATACATTTTGATATGTATCATGTTATGTATTTAATACTAGATAATCCCTTTAGATATCATGAATGAATGGACCAACGTCTAGAAAAGCCCTTGAAAGATGAAATCCCATTAATATTTTGTGTGTTGGTTGATAGTTGCTTATCATAGTCCTATCTAACAATTTTTTAAAGCTAAGATAAACTATATCAAAAGTTATGTCATATAAGCATACATGGTACTGCTTTCAACTTATTATATACATATACCTTATTATCCCAATACAAAACCATGTGCTCCATGGCACTGACTTTGTTTGCACTGGCTTAGACAATCTCTAATCATGATGCTATGCATATTTTTCTAGTGATTGTCATTTTTTTTTGCTCCAACACATTTGAAGAATGCAATAAAAGCAGTGGATTTTAGTGTAGGTCACCCATTATTTTTTGTTGTTGTTATCAAAATATGTCTTATATTTACATAAATGTATTTACAAACAACAAATCAAAAGGTGGAAGCGTATATACAATGGAGCTTATATTAGTATCCTCTTCTGTAAGACTAGAAATTGGTTGGTCTCTATATCTCCTCGGAAGATGCACAAGATGCGGATTCATAATTGTATTCAAGTTGCAAGGAAATATTGGAAATGGATTCAGATATTCTAGACTCATATCTACTAGGACTCATGTTTGTAACCGAAGTTGAAGAACTGGGTTCCCAAAAGGTCATGGAACTTTGTCAAGGAGGTAAGGACTTGGTTGTAAATACTTAATAGTATGAATTGAAATCAATATGTTAAAATGTTGATTCAATGTCATTTTGTGACCCGAGTTGTAGAGTAAGTTAAATGCTTTGCCTAGGAGTTTTTTAATTTGCTTGGGAATTCAACACTAATATTTCTTCTAGCTTTATAACTTAAATATTTGGATCTAATTTTTTATGGGAAGGGTCAATATTTATGTGTACAGGTTTGGAAAGACCATACAGAGTATCATGAATACATTGAAGTCGATGATCAAATTATTTGGTTTTGGTAGGTATTATCACTTTTGCTTTTGTTTTTCATTTGTAATGTAAGTGAAAATCCATGAATGTCCTATGTATCTACAAGGGGAACTTCATTTTACTTGATGGAAATATTGGGATTCCAATCTTCCATTTTGATTAGATTGTTGTCATTAATATCTTGGAATAAATTTTGATTCTTTGATTTCTGTATGCCATAATTTCGTTGTATGTTGTAATATTTTATGAAATATATCATTAATTTGACTTGGAGCTAGTGGCACCTACAAAATTCTGCTAATTAGGTGCCCACATTCTCCTTGCTCTTTTGGTTGCAATTTTACTTCTATTTGGACATGGTTGTTTGTGTTCCTCCACTGTTGTCTCATTATTTTCTTAATGTTGGATTTTCCTCCTTGGGATAAACTTCTTGTACGCCTAGGTTTTGATATGTTTTTGTTTCATTTATGGTGATTAGTTTACTAGTTTTCTAGTTCACTTCAATGGTTACTTATTTCTCATCTTCATGGGGCCTCTTTCCCACACACCTCACCTTTTTATATGGACTTCTCATGATGGGTATAATCTCTAGCTTGACCTATTTTGTCTTTAGGGAATATCAATATAAATTTCAATTTCAATTTTTCCATGGTTTGGTAGCTCACATTGGCCATGTGTGTAACATGGAAAAATCTTGGTGATTTGGGCATGGTCCAAAGTTCCATCTCACTCAACATAACAAATTGTAGAAGTCAATAAGATCTATTTATCTTAATTATTAGGAAATCAAATTATTGTGCTTACCTTTTAATTTTTACATATTTGCCATAAATTACCACTAATTATTTAAAATAATTTATTTTGATTTACATAATTTATAAATTTTAATTAAAAATAATAAGTTCAATACTATAATCTCCCCTCCCCACTTTAATCCATTGTATATTAATAATCTTAATTTAAATTGTATATTAAGAATCTTAATTTAAATTAAAAGCAATGATTTTAAAGTTCCACTTTTACCCATAGAAAAAAATAAACAACTTTTAAGGCTTACACTATAAAATAAAATAAAATCCATACCCAACCCAAAACAAAGAAAAAAAGTTTTAGGTGGGAACATAACAAAGATTTAAGTCTGCTAGGAGGGTTTATAAAAACCCTCTTCTGCAATGTTTTATCCCTAATAATGCACCTCATGAGCGCCAACAATGAGTAGAGAGGTCAGAAAGAGGCGTTGTTAAATATTTGCAAGGAGAAGCCGCTGGATGCTCTGGCCTTGAAGCTTGTTCATGTCTAGCAGTCACGCATTTAGTGGAAGCCCGACAATGCTTGTGCTTCTCAGGAAGCAGATCACATGGATTGGCACTACCCACACAAACCACCATCAAGGTCCACCTGCTAGTTTGAGTTCAATTCCATAAACAAGGTACTCTTCCCTTTTATTTCTCTGTTTCTATTGTACATGATGTGGTTAGAATATTGTTTAAAGAAATAGAATAGCAACCAAGATTAATCTTAGAATATTGTTTGAAGAAATAGAATAGAAACCGAGATTAAATCACCTTTGGATATATCATTGAGGGTCTATTCCAACCCAACCACCTGTACAAACCCTCTATCTCCACCCAATCGAGATTCCATTGTAGCATAAGATGGCCCTCTTCCATGACTTCACAGTTGACTCAGTCGGTCCAGTACAAGAAACTCCACTAATAGCACCCCAGTCTCGAATTTAACTTTAATGAATGAGGGGGGAGTAGGAGGCCATAACAGGAGAGAGGAGATCTACAACCATGGTTTTCGTGAAAGCCCAGAAATTGAGATGATGTTGGTTTTGTTGTTCTTGACATAATATGTGTTGTATGGATTAATCCGTCTTGCAGACAAGACCGATCTCCCTAGTACTAAAAGTATCTAGCAACAAATATCCAAATAGAATAATCTTTCTCTAAGCATATATGATCTATGAAAAGTTCTATATAGGTGTAAAAGACTTACCGTTTGTCCAGTGCTTGTTTGAAGTTGTTGTTATCCCTCGCGTGCTTGAAGGAGTTTTTCTTGTAAACCTGCAATCACAAAAAAGCAAAGTATTACATAGCACTTGTATAGAAATCATCATAAACCATGCTTATCATAGTGATCAAGGAATCTATGAAATAAACCATTGATTGAAAGCTTATTGAGAAAAATGAGTATATTTGTATTAATTTCAAAAGAAGAAAATCCTTACAACTTGAGCCTTGATGTTGCATAGGACTTTCCAGGGTCCGAAGCAGGAGTCTCCTTTACTTTGATAAGCTTTGAAATCCTCCAACCAAGAAAAATAGAGTTATGTAATCTATCCTCACAAAAGTCTTAGTTAACTGAGTCTAAATCTCAACAGCACTTAACCTCAAATATTCTTAAGCTTGAACTCCCTTTGAGGCTACCCAATGCCTCTTTTAATAGTGGAAAAGAGGAGGTTTTCTGTTCCAAGTATGAAGGGATAGAATCCTCCTTCAAAGGGATAAGCTCCTCACATCAAGGGGTTAGCTCCATAAGGTAAGGGATTCATGCACCTCACAAGAGCGGTTCTACCACCGCAAGATCCATTCTAGAAGCTTCTAGAATTTAATTTTATTGAGCTTTTTGGAATTTACTTGCGCATTTTTTATCTTACAAGGGTCCGCACCTTTAACACAGATAAAGTGCGTTCAGGTACGCAAGAGAGCTGAACATTGGGTGCGGGACCGCAGGCAAGATAGCGAGAAAGTGCGATACCAAAGTTTAGGAGACTTTTAGGAACTTTTCTCTGATTTTCAAGGCTTGACATGAGGAACTGATA
This sequence comes from Pinus albicaulis, assembly GCA_034641835.2. Taxonomy (NCBI): domain Eukaryota; kingdom Viridiplantae; phylum Streptophyta; class Pinopsida; order Pinales; family Pinaceae; genus Pinus; species Pinus albicaulis. Next base: position 1,711,185,589 of record CM076578.1, read on the forward strand.
TGTTAGACTTGCAAAGGGAGAAGTATGAGTAATAATGAGCTCATACACATAGAAAAATGTCAGGATGACAATTTTCAGTGTAACAGATTGCCCCCTAAAGTGCAAAGTCTGGAATAGATGATGCTGAAGTCTGTCATATATGAAGAGTGCATTACTTTATCATTTCAAAGATCATCCTGTGGACACCCCAGTTAGCACCTGTAAAAAAATTCAATGCAAAATATACATGTATACATATCATCACTGAGGTAGGCATTCCCATACTCAGATTAAAATAACTAAAAAATGATTCAACTGTTCTGATATAGGATTGATTTTGAGTACATCACAGTATAGACATGTGTGAACACAACATGGACGCAGCCATCTGTTTATAAATAATCCACTGTATAAATGATAACAAAATTCTTCGCAGCCTGGATGGTAGAAACTAGATCCAGGGTCTTGATTTCCATATCTCGAACTAGTACGATTCTATCCATGCGAATGAATGTGTCGAAGTCGAACATGGTAGAAACCACTTGATTACCAGTCAATGATGTAAACTGTTAACAAGTGTGAGAGTAACCACCAGTAATGTCAATGGCTCTCAAAGTACCCAGTACAATCCATGAAATGTGAATGAATGAGCTGAAGTCGAACATATCACGGAATCATTCGATCGAAGTTTGATGATGTAACCTGTCATCGAAAGCAAGAAACTTGCCATTAAGGCATGCAGATTTCAAGGTACTAACGATTTCTAGATCAACTTCCTAGATAATGAGTTGTCTTCGATAGGAAATGATCCGTCATAGGCAAGCCCACAACACGAAATCATACATCAAGTTTTGAAAATATATTGACAAGGACTGACTCAAGGATGGTCAAAATGGATGAAAGATATTTTGCAGATGAATGGTTTATTTGAATTGTCCTCTTGAACACATAACGACACTGTAGATGGCTTGGTGACAATTAACCCAAAGCTAATACCCAGAAACCGGATGAAAAATTTCAATGAGGTTTGATTAACTGTTAGGCAAAGGATTTCCCAACCCAGGTGAAAAAAAAGTGTCGTGTTCAAGAGTGTTTAACGGTTTTCCAAATAATCAAAATGTAACAAACAGGTTCGTTTTTCTCTCTTTTCCCCCACCATTTCTGGCAAGTACCTCTTTATTTTTGACAAGCTTGAGGAGGATAACATTTGCTTGTTTATAAGCTCATCCTTCGGATGAGTCCAACTTATTTTAAGATTCGAACCCTAAGAAGGAGTGGTCTGTTCTGGTTTAAAATTGAATAGGTGCTTTACTGTTAAGTTTTAACGAGTCCAGTATAGGAGAAACTCGATGTTTTTCATTTTTAGGGAATTAGAAGAAAAAAATTAAGAAAACTCCATGGGTGTAATTTTTCGTAAATTTAGTCTCTCGAGCCCGAAAAAGGATAAAATAATGCGGGAGAGAACTCTATTGACTGTAATTAGTCAACGTATACCTTTTTCGTAAATAGTCCATTTCAGTCCGTAAAAGGGGTAAACTTATACTGAAGGGACGATTATTCATTTACTTTAACGAGTTCGAACAATCAAGTACTCGGCGATCTTTTCATGTTTAGAGAGTCTGAAAAGGGCTTAAAAGAGGACTCCAATGTTTCGCTTTTTTGTGAATTTTTGAAAGAGTCCGAAAAAGTGATAAAAGTATGCTCTTTGTTGAAAAATGATCAACTCTCCTGAAAAATCCAATTTCTGCACAAAAACTTGAAACATTACACATACTTGTTTAAGATGAGTAAAAATGCTTCAAAAATACCCTTTTTAAAGTGAAAAATAAATAAATTAAAAAATTCATCTATTCAAAAAAACTTATAAAAAGGACTTTTTCAATTTCATTTTTACCGTTCAAGTTCATAGTGAAAAGTAGAAGCTTTTGTGTAAAAAGTTCCTGTGAAGATTCTGGAAAATCCGTCCGTTGAAATCAAGAACTGTCAGTCCCAGGTAATCCACGACCTCTTAATCTTAAATTTCATCTGTTTACAATTCGTTTTTAGGCTTTAAATTTTATTTTTAAGGAAAAAATATGGTTCAAAAATCACCCGCGAGGGTCCATAGGTGACACACATGGTATCTGTGGACCCCGACTTTTTTCTACAAAGAAAAAATTCGTGGGTCTGCACTTTCCTTACAGAGCGCGTGTGTTCCTACGCACTATTTACAAAGGTAAAGTGCGGTCCCCGCGCGTTTAAATTTAAAACTCAAATTTCTCTTTTGCCGCCCAAAATTTTTCAAATTAGATTGTTCTAATCTATCTTTTTATGTATTGTAAGATTAACAAGATGTTGATTTGGAGATAACGTGAGCACGAGGATGTGGATGACGCCGCAATGCTCCATATGCCCACAATGCAAGCATTAAGAGTGTGCGATTTATATAAATTCTGGGCCATCCAAGGCATGAGAGCACAGGTAGAGTTCCTGACATGGCTGGTAAACAGGTGGAACGTGCAAGACCAGTGTTTCATTATTGGCAGCCACCGGTTCGAAATCGAGTTGGAGGACATTTATTTTCTGACTGGTTTGTCCAAGAGGGGCGAACAACTCTCCTTGTTTGGGACTAGGCTAGGTGGCCAGACTGTCGCTAGTCTTCGGCAAGAATTTTGTAATGATGAAGCAGACCCCAGGGACAAACGGATTGATATAAAAACTATCATTCATCCCGAGTTGAAATTTATTAAATTTACTGTTACCAGACTATGCGGGAGTGCAGCATTGCATGTAGCTATCGGTTCTCAGATGCGCATTGTTGTGGATTGTTTTCGCGGCACCATTTTCAACTGGTGTGACGCTGTGTTGGCTAATATAAAAGGCAAACTAACTAGAGTGAAAAATGGGAAACTGAATAACTTTGGATATGGATCCATCGTCGTCTCCTTTAATCTAGAGAGGATTCCTATGATAGCTCCACAGAGTATCCCTGTTGATGTCGGTCGACTTAGAGAACCTAGGATGGTTCGTTGGTCCTCACTGATGGCCCGTCATGGTATTGAGGGCGCTGAGATTGTTCGATTTCCTTCTTCATATTTTCGTTGGCTGGATCGCCAAATTATTGTCATAGAGGACTTTCCATACGCTGGGATAGATTTCCGCGGCGACCGAGAGATGAATCTCCCAGCAGGGGAACAGTGGGATGACTCAGGTAAAAGATCTTTCTTCAACAGTTTCTAAGTTCTAAATTTTTTTATTTTTAAATCGTCTTGAAAATTAATAACCAAAAGTTTTTTGAATACAGATGTGGGCCAACAGCGACCAGCCCATCTCCAACCTTATGAAAGAAGACAACCAATTTCAGCCGCAGCAACTCCAGCAGGCCAATCAACATAAATCTTGACTGATTTAGAGCATCATCTAGAGCGTTTGACTCTAGATATTCTGGAGACAGACATAGATGACATTCCACTCAGATTGCAGAGATACGTGATTGGTGTTCCAAGACCTTTTAGGAGGTTCCTGTGCAGGGTGGCTCGGGCAGTGGTTTCTTATCGTGATCACCATCAGTGATGGGATGATCGTATTGTAGACTCATATTTTTGACTTTTTGTGTTATCATTTGCCGATCATAAGGTGTTTCCAACCTATGATCGAAGAATATGTATATTTTTTGAAAACACTTTTATACTATGATATATATCACTATTTACCGGCTATCTGCGTACATTTTATGAATGTTGTTTGTTTTACTGTTTCGATCACTGCAAATGTCGATTTATCATACTAGAAGCAACTGCGTCTGCTAATGTATTTAAATGTCTTGGAATATGTTGATATTCAATGTAGTCAAATTCACGTTCCAAGAGACGAAATCTTAAAAATAACTGTAACAACACTGGATTTCTAATGGCATAAATCCTGTTAAGCTGTAATACAACAAGTTCAGAATCCAACCTCATAATCAAACTTCGAATCCCAAATGATATGGACTCAGATAATAGCTCAATCACTGCACTATACTCGGCAATGTTATTCGTTGTTTGGCCAAGGCTTACCCACTCGTCAGAGGGTGAATAGATAACCCAAGCTGCGGAAGAAATGTTTCGTGTACTACGACAAGCACCATCTGCAAAACCAATGTAGTTTTGAAGAGACGTCGACATCTGCAATATCAAGAGTAAAACTCAGATAAGCAGGAATAGTGATAAAAACACACTTATAAACTAGGCACACCTACAGTAAAGAAATCTAACCTAAAAAATAAAAGATCTCCACACCAAGTTTAAGCATAATATCTCTTTAGATATAACCCATTTCTGGGCTTATTTAAAGGGATACCATCAAAATCTATCAGCTCATAGGCCCCTTTTTCCAGCTTTCGCTTAACAATGAAAGGACCATGCCACATGGGCACGAATTTCCCAGCTCCTAGCTTGTCGTTGGCTTGATCATAAACTAAGACTAGCTCTCCTTCTGAAAAATTTCGAGGGGTAACACTTCTATCATACTGAGCTTTTACTCTTTTGACATGAGCCTCGTTTTCTATTGCAACGTTTCTCCGATTTTCATCTAATTGAGCCAAATACAAAAAACATTTCTCCTCTTCATACGTAGCTGGGAGTAACTCTATGGCTAATTTCAAAGATGGAATTTCGCATTCAATCGACAACACAGCTTCCAAACCGTAAACGAGTTGAAAGGGAGTGAAACCAGTTGATGTTTTGACTGAGGTTCGATATGCCCAAAGTGTTGAAAATAACATGGAATGCCAATTTGTCTTGTGAATACCAATAATTCGTCTGATCATGGTGACTAAAACTTTCTTTATGGCTTCGACTAGACCATTGGCTTGCGGATAATATGGAGTGGAAATATCGTGGCGCAGGCCAAGCTGCTCTATCAGTTCAGTCATCATGACATTCTGAAAATGGCTTCCATGATCAGTAATAATGGCTTGAGGAACACCGAACCTAGAAATTATGTGATTAAATAGGAAAGTTGCAGCAGTCTTGTCGTCAGCCGAAAATGTAGGCATCACCTCGGCCCACTTAGTAAAATAATCTACTGCTAAGATAATATATGCATGCCCCCCGGCCAAGTGAGGGTTACATGTAATAAAATCGATACCCCATTTTGCGAAAGGACCAACAACAATTATGGGATGAAGAGGAGTGGGTGGCGCCCGCATCTTACGATCAAAAAGTTGACAATTGTGGCATTTCCGGACTACATAAATACAATCTTTGAATAACGACGGCCAGAAATAACCAGCACGCAATATCTTTTGGGCTATGGCATACCCAGACATATGACCGCCACATGCTCCAGAATGGCAGTCATTTAAAACCTTTTCAGCTTCTTCATGAATAAGACAGCGTCGGAAAATAGAATCCGCTCCATGACGATAAAGTGTATCACCAATAATATTATACTATTGGGATTGGAAACGTATTTTCCGTCGCTGAGATCGCGAGATTTCAGGCCGAAAAGATTGGGTTTGGAGATAAATGATAATATCTCCATACCATGGATCAAGAGTACTGATAAGAAACAGAGATTCGTCCGCAATGGGCTGCTCTGCCACAGTTTCAGTATTAGTAGAGGGGAAATCACACATTATTTCCGCAAATTCCAAAGATTTCTTTGCCTTGGATTTCTCAAACTCCAAGTCAAATTCCTGCAGGATGACTATCCATTTGGAATACTTGCCCCCCTAGCAATTGTTTGGTCAAAATGTACATCATAGGGTTGCAATCAGAAATTACCGTAGTTTTGCATAACAATATGTAATGTCTAAATCGTTGGACAGCTTGAACAGCTGCCAAGGCCAATTTCTCCACATGTGTGTATTTCATTTCGGTCGGATGCAGATTCCGTCTAAGATAATAAATCACATGTTCAGCGTTAGATTCGTCTTCCTGAACTAAAACCATCCCAATAATGGAATGAGAAGCAGCGAGGTACAAAATGTAATCCTAGTTGTAGTTTGGAGGATGCAATAACGGTGCATGGGTTAACGCATGTTTAAGTGCATCAAAAGACCGATCACCAATCTCATCCCAAAAGAAAGGAATGTTCTGTTTCAGCAACCGGGTAAAACCTTTCGTAAGCTCGGCATAGTTAGGAATAAATCGACGTAAAAATTTTGCTTTCCCCTGCAAAATTTGGAGTTGGCGTAAAGTCGAAGGAGGAGGTAATTTGAGAATAGCTTCGACCTTCGACGGATCGACGCGAATACCTACTTTCGAGACAACAAATCCCAGTAAACGACCCGAATCGACACAAAAAACACATTTTTGTGGATTCAGCCGAATTATATAATGCTGACATCTCATAAAGATAACTCGTAAATGTGTGAGATGGTCAGCCCTGCGTGATGAATGAGCTGGTAAATCATCGAGATATGGTTGCACAATGTGCTTAATGTCATGAAACGCATAAGACATTGCCCTTTGAAAAGTTGCTCCAGCGTTCTTCAATCCAAAGGGTAGTTTGCAGTAAGCAAATGTCCCCCACGGACAAATAAAAGTTGTTTTTGGTTGATCAGCAGGGAGTATGTTTATTTGATTATACCCTGAAAAGCCGTCCATAAAGGAAAACATTTCACTGCCAGCACAATCATCGATTATTTGATCGATATAGGGAGTTGGATAATTGTCTTTAGGACAAGCTCGATTAATATCCCTATAATCGATACATACTCGTATCTTTCCTTGTTTTTTAGTCACAGGAACAATATTAGATACCCAATCTATTAAAGGAATCGGATAAATGAAACCTGGGTGAAGTAATTTTTCAACCTCTGCTTTGATAGCAGCAGCTTTTCTAGGATGCATTTTAAGTAGACGTTGACGGACAGGTTTGGCATCTGGGTAAGTCATGATTTCATGTATGACAATTGACATATCAATTCGTGGCATTTCTTCATAGGACCAGGCAAACACATCACGGAATTCTTGAAATAGGGCTTTATAAGTTTGAATTTCATCTTCAGTACAACAAGCACCTATATGAATGTTTTCAATTATTCCAGGTTTTACTGAAATGTTAATTGGAATCGTTTGAGAAATATTTTCCAAATTTAACTCAGAATCAGGATTTTTCAATGGATTCTGCGGTTCCTTGACATATTCAGCAGTAAATATTGAAGCGAAATCATCTTCAAAATGATCTAGTTCAGGTAAAAACAAAGATCGGTGATGTAGATCTTCCCATGGTAAATTTTCAACAGACAAGAACTCATGAATCTGCTCATCAGTATGAACAAGTTCAGGAAATGCCGTTGTAGCTGAACTAGATATAGAAAATGATTCCTCGTGGATCTCATTCACTGGATCAATTTCGGTTGAAGAGGGGTCAGAAAATGATTGTACAGCCTGATATGCAAGTTCAAATGGACTCAAAGGCGTCATGCCATCAATTGAATCTAACTTGGATTCGGAAGGTACGATCCAAGGATCATCAAACATAATAGAATCTGACGAAATCATATGAATAGTTGCAACAGAAGGCAGTACGTTAGGAGGGGGAATGGAAAAAGGTCCTAGCAAACCAGAATATTTAATCAAACCTACTCCAACATCCTTGTACGGGATAGCTGCTTTACCAACATGCTGGATTGTTTCTGTAGAGGCTGGGTCGGAAGAAAAATAAGTTAACTGATCTTTTGTAACGATCCTTCCTTGATATGGAAATTTTATGAGTCGGAAGACCGAAGAGACAACAACAGTCATAGCGTAAGACCAACTACGACCCAGAAGAAGGTTGTAATCAAGAGGGGCATCAACCACTTCCACATCTAGATTTACAATTTTACCTTCAACCCCTATGGGTAAATCCTGCAAAATACCAAAAGGGTGGAAACCTCGACCATCAAAAGCCTTAAGAATCGTCAGAGATTGGTTCAGTGTAGGAGAACCAAGTGATTTCCAACACTGAATCGACATAATACAAGTTGAAGCTCCCTCATCAATCACAGTCCGATAGATCGGTCTGTTTTTTACTGTCACCAGAATCTGGAAAGCCATTTGGTGAGGTAGGCGAGGTGTACTATTTTCTACATCGAAGATTAGAAGATTAGAATCCTGAATATCGACAGTTCCTATGGCAGACAAAAGCAATTTACGTTGTGCTGGGCATGATTGCAGCACTTCCAAAGCCGACATCGCTGAAGGAGAAATAGCTAAGTCTTCAACAATGTTGTAATTCTGAGTAGCTCTCGCATGTAGATTGAAAGTTGATTTACGAAGAACACCTTTAGCAGGCGGTTTGATTATTAAGTTTGGGTTTGGTTTCTCGATCTGTAGCAGACCAGAAACAGGAGGAGGTGTAGTTGATGTATTTACATTAGAAGATTCTGCTTCTTTACCATCAACAGGATTCTTAGTACCATAATCTTGCGATCACGTCGCAATCATTACATGAGACATCATCAAAATTGGTTCTTCTGAAGCAGTCGAGGTAGAACCAACCATCTTACTATCTTGAGTCGGAAAGGGATCCTTCAAGACAGCAGGTTGTGAACCTTTGACAAATTTTGCAACCTCGGCCCAATGTGGGCATTCCTTAGTAAAATGATCTTCGTCACAAATGTAACAAGGATAACGTGGTTTACGTTTTTCGTCATTGGATTCATTTTTATCAGTTTTTTCTTTCGAATTATTTTTGTTTTTATTCTTCCCTTTCTTTTTACTACCAGATTTAGATTTAGCTGTAGATGTCTCCACAACATGAATATCGGCAGAAACTTCGGGGGAAGATTCTCCTTTCGGGGAATCAGGTAAAGTTATAATTGGAGAAGAATTCTTTGAAGATTTCTTCTTACTTTTAGTATTGACTGTACCAATCATACCGTCAGCGGCATGAGACCCTGAAGGAGCAGCAGCTATTTGACCTTGTTTTGGAAGGTCTGGGATTTTTTCATGTAAAGTACCTGACTGCGTATAAACGAGGTCAAGGTACTGAGCTTGAGCAATTACTTTCTCTTCAGTAACAACACCAGCCTTAGCTACATCTTCAGTAATCTTGGGTAACAATGATTTAACAAACCATTCTGCCAAAATTTGATCCGGAATATAAACTTTCACCAAACGTCTCCTACGTCGCCATTCATGGATATGATCAGAAATATATGTAGACGTGGATTGTTTTAGCGAAGTTAATAATTCCGTGCCATTGTCTCTGTTGTGTAACTAGCTTCAAAAATAGAAGAAAAGAGATATCAACGCCTTAGAAATAAGCCACTTCGAGGGGGAAACCTCCAATACATTACATAAATGCACAATTCTTCGATGATACAATTTACAAAACCTCCTTTCTATATATAGGAGTCCATGGGGCCATAATGTAATCCTAGTGGGCCACAATGTAATCCTAGCCGACCTAACAATAATAATTTAAGGGCACACTAATAACAATATGGGGGTTACAGGGGTACAATAATAACATTAAGGGGGGCTACACTAACATACTAAGGGGCTACACTATTAATATAGGGACTTAACATTGTCGTATCTGACTGGCAATTGAAAATGAGTCAAGAAGGCAGTTGCTAACTGACTGAAGTTATGAAATGAGCCTCGTGGTAACTCAATGTACCATTTGGCTGCAAGACCAATAAGAGTTCTTTGGAAAAGACGTAAGCGAATCGAATCATCAATGATTGAATTAGACGCACACCAAAGGTGATAAGTCATGACGTGATTTGATGGATCCTCTCCTAACTTACCTTCAAATTTCGGTATATCACTGGGCAACTTACGCGGCATTGGCGGCCAATTCGGATAATAAAAAATTGGATCATTCGTAAGGCGCGTCAAATAAGGTAAATCCAAATTTGCAATAAATGGTAACTGACGGTTAGGGTCGCGAAAACCTTGAGTAGCCAAAGCAGTTCCAGGAGGCGGATATCCAAGATAACTTGGAATTGGATTTGCATTAGGAATTGTATAACCTCCTGGAAAACCAGGATTAACCGAACCGAACTAGGGTTGTTGAGGTTGTTGATAAGTATAGCCAGGGTACGGTTGATACTGATAGTTTGGATTTGGTGTATAGGGACCGAATTGTGGCTGTCCCTGGTATGGTTGATACGTGAATTGCAGTTGACTTGTGACAACTGTACTCGTACCGGCTTGTCCCGTAGGCATCTGAACCGAAGTCTGAACTGAAGATCCTGACTGGGGTACAGAGACTTGAGGGATTTGCACGGATGCAGGGATAGACGAACTCGGGGTTACAGATACTCCAGAAGCAGGTGTTACAGGTTGAACAGACGTAGCAGCTATTGCAGCAGTTTGAGGCGGAGTCTTAGGCGAACTAGGACCAGCCTGCTGAACAGGACCAGGTGCAGGAGTTTGAATAGTAGGCTGGACAGGTTGCTGAATTGGACCAGAAATTAAAGGTTGTCCAGGTTGATAAGGCAACTGCACATTAGGCTGCATAGGTTGTTGATATTGGGATGGATCCCATACCATATTCATTCCGGGGTATTGCCCCGCAGAAGGCTGAATGTAAGGACCATAACCTAGTTGAACGTAGGGTTGATAAGTAAGTGGTACATTTCCGGCTCCTTGAATGGATGGCTGACCAGAAGGCTGTTGGAAACCTTGAATTGGGTACTGACCTTGAGGTTGATAACCCTGAGGCGCGTACTGAAGCTGGGGTTGATAAGGACCCTGAGGAGCATATTGAGTTTGGGGTTGACCTTGGGGCATATACTGTCCTGAAGGTTGATACCCTTGAGGTGTGTACTGTCCTTGGGGTTGTCCCACTAAAAAATATGATTCCACAGTTTTTCCTAGGAAAAATCTACCTTGAGGTTGCCCCCCAGGCGGTAACTGACTTCTTGAAGGTTGCCCCTCAGGCGGTAACTGACTACCTGAAGGTTTCCTCCCAGGCGGTACCTGACTACCTTGAGGTTTCCCCCCGGGCGGTAATAGATTTCCCTATGTTGGCCCTCCAGGCGGTAATTGACTGCCTTGAGGTTGAGGATTCAGAATATTACCAGACATCATATAGATTTTCTCTGCGTTCGACGTTTCAGTTTTAACACCATTAAAACCAAATGACAACACTTGTTCGATTGGTTGAGGAGATGCCCCCGAGAAAGTACCAAACAGAGCCTGATATCCCGAAGGAACATAAGGACCACTGTGTAAAAATGATTCCGGTGTCTGGGAAAACATGGATGAATCTCTGGCCATAATGGATGGCAGATAGTAACCTCTGGGTGTAGGATGAAATGGAACTCGATGTGGAGAAAAATCAAGACCTGGATTCTCTAAAAAATTTCTTAAAGATAGATACCAAGCACTAGTTCGAATAGGGCTGTAGAAAATAGATTCACGCTCTTTAAGATTTAAGGATTGAGGGGAGTCGGGAAGAGATATATCTTCGTCTGGATTAGTAATTTCTTCAATGGAAATAAGACCAGCTGGAAGATCGTCAGTGACGATATTTCTTACCCTAGGTGAACCAAGATCGCTAGAAGTTGGTGAAATAAATCCTGAGGATGTTTCCAAAAAAGAAGGTTCAGTTTTAGGTTCAGAGATTTCAGGTTCGTCAACCAGTTCACTGGAAGCAGGAATACTACCAGTAACTTCAAAAACTGAAATCGGTTCTTGAATGTATTCTGCTGTAGGTATTTGATTATCGGGATGGACAACTATGGATGAAATTCCAATTTCTGTTGATCTAATCCTACCACTACTGGATGATACTAGAGCACGAAGCCCTTCAAGCTGACTTGGTGAATATTTAGGGGGTTTCCCTTGTAGTCTCTGGGATTGTCTCGGCAATTTCGCCACAATTAAAGATTAACGAATCACACGCAAACAAAGAAAATTTCAATGAAAACACCTAAAGTCTCTAAAGAAACAAACAGCTGAATCACACGCTTAAAAATCTAAGAGTTCAAACCACACACAAACAGTAACTTTCCGTACTAAAAACACTAGTTGGTGATGAAATCCAACTTAGTAGAATTTTAACACGAAAAGGGCGGTTGGAACAGTTACCCCGACAACCTGCTTAATGAAACAGACTGGCACAAGTTTCTTCACAAAACCATCTCGTGTGAAGAGAACCCCCCAGAGAGTCCAAGTGAGTCTAGTCGACGTCTGCTCCAGGTACAGTGAGATCTTTCCTTCACCGTCACCTTAGGAAATAATCTTAAGATAATGGACACTAAGGTTACCAACAGTAACAAATATAATTGGGGGAATAGTCTACGATCTGATTTCACGCGCAAGGGTAGAGTAGCAAGCTCAATCCCCTTGAAGGCTCCTCGACATGGTTAATCTGAGGTTTATCGACAAGTGACCCCAGGCTCATCGACAATGGTTAATCCAAGGTTTACCGTTTGTAATACGCGCAAAATCTTCTATCTTCCCCAATGAAACAGAATTGATTGTCTCAAAGGTTCGAACATGATCTCGTGATTGACTTCTTTAAGAGAAGCTTCCCAGATTATACAAATTACAATTAGATTTATCTCCGATCGCAAGATTTGTCTACTTGTTTGTTTTTACTACCTTGGAGAGTTAACTACTCTCTACTCCAAGATACTAGCCTAAGCTATGTTGGTGATAAGAGCCCTAGAAAATAAAAAGATTGCTAGATGAATTTTAATTAAGTGTTACTTTTAAGAGTTGTTCCTTAAGTCAATGGGTGCGGAAATGAAACTTTGATGGTGTGAAGACTCGATTTCCAAAAGACACTAAAAATGCACCTAAAAATGATAATCAGATCGTTTTCTTTCAATGAAATTCTAATTAAGGAAAAGTTAGAGAATGCAACTCTTTTAATAAACAATTCCTTCTTTAAACATAAAGAATACTTGAAAGAAAATATTTTTGTCTTTTCCAACAAATGATCAAAGCTCACAATAAAAATCCATTTACTTTCCAAAAAGTTGAAGCTACAAAACAATTTTCCTTCAAAAGAAATCTAGAAATTTTAAAAGCACTCAAAACTACAAACTAATTTCGAGATCTACAAAGTTTAATAGCACTCAAAACTACAAACTTTAATCATCTAAATGAATAAAAGCTTTAAGATTTTTTTGAAGAATGTTTTACTTAGTTGTTCAGCAAACTAAGGATCTATTCGTCCAGAATAACAAACAGATCGAAAACACTCAATTATGTTTTTATAAAAAATGAAATTCAAAAACCAATAACAAAGTTTCTTTTCGAAGATTTGCAAAGAAACAGGTAACTCGATTTCTCAATAAAGGATGATTTCACAATCAGGTCAGATCCAGCAAAAAGACAAAAAAGACCAAGGTAATCTGGGGTACTTCTAAGTGTCAGATGCTTCAAATCACTACAAAGACCAAGTGAAAAGCAATCCAAAACGCAAAACTTATAGAAAAACATCAAAACACCAATACTGTTGAGATTTATTAACAGAAAGCTTTTGACAGAAACAATCATCAATCTGGGTAGAAAACAAAAACTGAAAAGAAAAATAAAGATGAACTAAAGAAAGAAATCTGAAGTTTTTCAAAACTTAACAGGGTCCGCAAGCTCCAAGATATCACAGGTGCGGTCCCGCACTGTTTACACAGAAAAAGAGCGAAACTGCCCGCACTGTGAAAACAAGGCAAAGTGCGGTCCCAGAAAAAACTAGAGAAAAACCCAAAGGATTTCAAAATTTTCAAAACAGAGAAAACCTAAGCTACCCAGGCAGATGTCAATCAATCAAAAACCAAGAAAAACGTTTCCTCAAATAAAAATAAAAGAGAACAAAAAAAAACAAGTTCTTTCCCCAGTGGAGTTGCCAATTTGTTGTATGGATTAATCCATCTTGCGGACAAGACCGATCTCCCTAGTACTAAAAGTATCTAGCAACAAACAGCCAAATAGACTAATCTTTCTCTAAGCATATATGATCTATGAAAAGCTCTATATAGGTGTAAAAGACTTACCATTTGTCCAGTGCTTGTTTGAAGTTGTTGTTATCCCTCGCGCGCTTGAAGGAGTTTCGCTTGTAAACCTGCAGTCACAAACAAGCAAAGGATTACATAGCACCTGTATAGAAATCATCGTAAACCATGCTTATCATAGTGATCAAGGAATCTATGAAATAAACCATTGATTGAAAGCTTATTGAGAAAAATGAGTATATTTGTATTAATTTCAAAAGAAGAAAATCCTTACAACCTGAGCCTTGATGTTGCACAGGACTTTCCGGGGTTTGAAGCAAGAGTCTCCTTTACTTTTATAAGATCTGCACTCCTCCAACCAAGACAAATAGAGGTATGTAATCTCTCCTCACAAAAGTCTTAGTTAACTAAGTCTAAATCTCAACAACACTTAACCTCAAATACTCTTAAGCTTGAACTCCCTTTGAGGCTACCCAATGCCTCTTTTTCTAGTGGAAAAGAGGAGGTTTTCTATTCCAAGTATGAAGGGATAGAATCCTCCTTCAAAGGGATAAGCTCCTCACAACAAGGGGTTAGCTCCATAAGGTAAGGGATTCATGCACCTCACAAGAGCGGTTCTGCCACCGCAAGATCCATTCTAGAAGCTTCCAGAATTTACTTTAATTGAGATTTTTGGGATTTACTTGCGCCTTTTTAATCTTACAGGGGTCCGCAAATATAAAAAAGATAAAGTGCATTCAGGAACGCAGGAAAGCTGAACATTGGGTGTGGGACCGCAGGTAAGATAGCCAGAAAGTGTGACACCAAATTTTAGGAGACTTTTAGGAATTTTTTCTGATTTTCAAGGCTTGACATGAGGAGCTGATATGTTAGACTTGCAAAAGGGGGAAGTATGAGTAATAATGAGCTCATACACATAGCAGAATGTCAGGATGACAATTTTTAGTGTAACAATATGTTGTATAATGGCTAATTCCCACGAAATCATGTGACCCTTTCACGTGATTCGACTCTTCTGACGAGAATAAAGGCAGTTTATTGCCAACTCTTTCCCTCATTGACGCCGGATAGTCTCTGAAGAACAGTAGATCCATGAACCTGTAACTATTTGTATTGTTGTTGAGTATATATATTATGATCTGAGATCTGCATGATGTAATGATGGAAAATAAAGGTTTAATGTGATGACATGTACCATCCCACCTGATTGAGATTCCATTGTAACAGAAGATGGTGTAGAAATTTGCTGAATAATGATTAATTATCCACCGAGACTATCATGATCACATACAATTCGAATTTATATGCAACACATAATCTCTTCCACTCAGATCATCACACATGCGGAAATAAAACAAGCGATAGCACATCAATTCATCATACACATTAACACAGTATGTATGGGGAAAGCTTATAGCTGAAAACCCCGCAACTATTGTGTATATTATAATGGAGAAATCATGTAACAAAATCAGTACAATACTCCTCACAAGTACTCAGTACTTTCTCATGAAGTTACACACAAACTAGCTTGGTTTTGAACAAGTCAAGGGTTCAAAACTCACCACTAATTGCCTTGCCTCTATTGCGCAATCATGGCCTGTCTAAATAGAGATCCAAGGTTCGAATCTCCTTGGCTTGACAGCGCAATCATCATGGGAAATTCCTCCAAGTGTGGTGCAAATCTCATGCACAACTGATGTCGCCACCGATAGCTAACTCCACCCTTTCATCTACCTCTTTCACTGGTCTCCACTGAACTGTCCATGCACTGTAGTGAACTGATGTGTTCTTGAGTTGAATAATGAGTTACTAATTAATGAATTAAATAATATTTAATTCACTCCACTCATTACTAGTTGATTAGCTAGTTAAACTAATCTCAACCAGCTCAACTAAGTTAAACCGAACACAACTCCACCAAACTTCTGCCACTGAAGTCCTAACTGAAGTCAACCATGCATGAGCTCACCAAACCCCTAGGAATAGCGTAATTCCTCTGTCAGATGCATGAGCCACTTCCAAGGCTCGAACTGAAGTGCTCCAAGAGAGTAAAATGAAGTTTATAGTCCAAATATTATTAAGGGTAAATAATATTTGACTTCCCTATTTTAAGGAGAGGCAGTCTAAAAATAGACTTCGACCTATAGGTCCAAAAAATAGAGTCCCATCTATTTTTACCAACATGACCAATGCTCCAAGAATAACATACTGCAATCCTCGGACCATGCTCCATATGTCTAAAAATAGACATAGTCTAAAAATAGACTTTGCGCCAGAATTTGCCTGCGGGCCCACTTAGTGAAGGCGACTTCATCTCACTAAGCTCCATCATCTTGCTGCATTTTCAACACTCCCTCTCAGCAAGATATGGATTATCTGCAACCCCTATCCTGCCTCTGTGGAATTCGAACTTGCTCCCGGTGAGCGCCTTCGTCAAGATGTCGGCATCCTGATCCTCCGTGGGAACATATGAAAGCATCATGATTCTCCGCTGAACACAATCTCTGATATGATGGTACCTGATGTCGATGTGTTTGGACCTATCATGAAATATTGGATTAGCCGAGAGCTTGATGCAGCTCTGGTTATCACAGTAGATCACTGTAGGCTCCAAATGCAACCTGAACAAACCTGCGAGGATCTTCCTCATCCAAATAGCTTCGCATGCAGCCAAACTTGCTGCCATGTACTCGGCCTCTGCTGAACTGAGTGCCACGGATCTCTGCTTCCTGCTGTACCAGGAAACTGCTGTCGACCCAATGTTGAAAACTCCTCCAGAAGTGCTCTTCCGGTCCGTTGGGCTCCCTGCCCAATCTGCATCAGTGAAGCCAGAAAGCTTCGCTCCATCCTCCTGTCTGTACCATAGACCATATCCAGATGTGCCACTAATATAGCACAATACATGCTTGCCTACCTTCCAAAAGAGCTTGGTAGGTTTAACCATAGCTTGCGAAAGCTGGTTAATAGCATAGCATATATCGGGTCGTGTATTGACCAGATACATAAGCGACCCCACCAACTGTCGATAGACAGTGGCATCCACTACCTCCGCTGAAGTAGCATCATCCTTCCTCCAACCACCAGGAAGAGGAGTGTCAACAGGCTTGCAGCCTTGCATGTTGAACCTCTCCAGAATCTCTCGGGCATACTTTCCCTGAGAAACAAACAGTCCTCCGCTGCGCTGCCAAATCTCCAATCCCAAGAAATAATGAAGGATGCCCAAGTCCTTCATCTCAAACTCTCGTGCAAGATCCTCCTTGCATGAAAGTATCAACTACTCATTGCCAGTCAAAATCAGATCATCTACATACAGTACGATGATCAACAGCTTCCCCTCCACCACAATCTGGTACAGGTTTGGATCCGCCTCACTCTTGGAGAATCCAAGCCCGGTGAAGTAGCTATCTATGCGAATGTACCAAGCACGAGGTGCTTGCTTCAGCCCGTACAGTGCTCTCTTGAGTCGGCACACATGCGACTCACTGCTGAAGATCTCGAAACCTTCAGGCTTCTCTATGTACACCTCTTCCTCAATAACTCCATTGAGGAACGCAGTCTTTTCATCCATCTGATGGATGTGCCACCCCGTCTGCGCTGAGAGAGCAAGGATCGTCCGTATGGAAGAGTACCTTGCGACAGGTGCAAAAGTCTCCTCATAATCGATCCCCTCGATCTGTGAAAAGCCACGGGCGAAAAATCTCGCCTTGTACTTCTCCACACTCCCGTCAGCCACCTGCTTCACTTTGTAGATCCATCGCTCTTCTTCTACATGAAGAAGATCCAGCACTTTCGAGAGAAATCATCAACAAAGATCACATAATACCTGTGCTTTGCTGTCAAAGAAACTGAGAAAGGACCACACACGTCTGTGTGAACTCTCTCAAGGATCGTCGTGGCGCGACTATCCTTCTCGTGAAAGGTGGCTTTCACATACTTCCCTAAAGTACACCCCTTGCACTGATCTGACTGCGCAAGAGTGCCCTTAGGAAGTCCAGTAGAAATCTGCTGCAGAATCTTCAAAGCTCCGTGGTGAAGGTGGCCCAATCTCCTGTGCCACAGTTCGCCCTCATCATCCCGGCTCACCACTTCTCCCGCCTTGCATGCCATAGCTGCGCAGCCATCTACCTGCAACTGATAAAGGTTCTTGGTTCGAAGCCCTATCTTCCGGGTCTCTCCAGTAGTCTTACTGCGCAGGAAGGCTTTTCCTTCGCTGAAGACCACATCATACCCCTTATCCTCCAACATTGCCACAGAGATCAAGTTCTTCTTCAATCCAGGTACATGCATGAAATCCTTCAATACAAAGGGTTTACCAGACTCCCTCTGAAAGGATATGGTACCGATACCAGTCGCACTGTATATACCATCATCGCCCATCTCGATGTGCACACCCAAATATTTGTCCTCCAGATCTAAGAACAAATCCCGATCTCCCGTCATATGAAATGACGCACCGCTGTCCAAGAACCACACCGATCCCATCACACTTGAAACCAAGCATGCGATCAGTGAAAATTCAAGCTCGAACTGTGAAGCCAAAGCCTCTCCATCTGCAGATCTTCCCTCTTGCTTGTTCTTCTTCTTCTTTGGACAATTGGTAGCATAATGTCCGTGATCATGGCAGTGAAAACACTTCACTTTCGCCATATCTTGCTTCTTGCCCTTAGCTCCAGAATGAGAGGTTTTCTTACCCTTCCCTTTCTTAGCTTTGGACACCAAAGCGCAGTTTTCTTCATCAGCTCCCTTTGATGAAGATCCATCTCGAGTAGTCCTCCTTATCTCCTCCCGCATGAGATCCGCCCAAAGGCGCTCCCATCCCGGCAGCTTCTCCCGACCATTGACACTATCTTGATATGAGTGCCAAGCCTTCGGAAGACCAAGGAGAGCCAGGTCGACCATGTCCTCATCTTCGACAGTCACCCCCACACTTCCCAACTCATCTCTGCATTGAGTGAACTTCGTGAGGTATTTGGCGATATTGTCGCCTTTCTCCATCTTGATGTTTCTGAGCTTATCTTTGAGTGCCAGCTTCCTTTGGTCGCTCTTACTCTGAAATAGATCTGTCAAAGCTTTCCACATTAAATATGGATAATCCTTTCCATGCATGCTAGATACAATATGATCCTTGACGCCCTCCAACAGGATCCTTCAACATTTCGCCATCTTCTTTTGCCATGCTTCGACTTCAGCAGGATCAGTGGGCCTTTGGACATCCACATCCACGAACTCCTTCAGACCATTATCTTCTAATACTGCCTCCATGTGATCCTTCCATGCAACATAATTCGAACTGCCTTCAAGAGCATATTCGAGTCGCAAACCGTTGAAAGACATTTTCAACACTAGCACCAAGAAAACAAAAATTGCTGCAAAATTCGAATTCCACCTCAAAGCTCAACCGCTCTAGATCTGTGAGAACAAATTATTTCTAGCACAGAGATTGACTGTAAGGGGTGTTTACCAGACCTTTCACTTTCTGAAGAAAGATGAATCCGGAGGCTACCTGGCCCGCATGCAGACTCTGTCTACCGAAATAAGTTTGTAATCACTGTGATGATCAATCTCTGCTTCTATAGCTCTGATACCATGTAGAAATTTTCTGAATAATGATTAATTATCCACCGAGACTATCCTGATCACATACAATTCGAATTTATATGCAACACATAATCTCTTCCACTCAGATCATCACACATGCGGAAATAAAACAAGCAATAGCACATCAATTCATCATACACATTAACACAGTATGTATGGGGAAAGCTTATAGCTGAAAACCCCGCAGCTATTGTGTATATTATAATGGAGAAATCAAGTAACAAACTCAGTATAATACTCCTCACAAGTACTCAGTACTTTCTCATACAGTTACCCACAATCTAGCTCAGTTTTGAACAGGTTACTGGTTCAAAACTCACCGCCAATTGCCTTGCCTCTATTGCGCAATCCAGGCCTGTCTATATAGAGATCCAAGGTTCGAATCTCCTTGGCTTGACAGCGCAATCATCATGGGTAATTCCTCCAAGTGTGGTGCAAATCTCATGCACAACTGATGTCGCCACTGATAGCTAACTCCACCCTTTCATCTACCTCTTTCACTGGTCTCCATTGAACTGATCATGCACTGTAGTGAACTGATGTGTTCTTGAGTTGAATAATGAGTTACTAATTAATGAATTAAATAATATTTAATTCACTCCACTCATTACTAGTTGATTAGCTAGTTAAACTAATCTCAACTAGTTCAACTAAGTTAAACCGAACACAACTCCACTAGATGTCTCATTAACTCCACCAAACTTCTGCCACTGAAGTCCTAACTGAAGTCAACCATGCATGAGCTCACCAAACCCTTAGGAATAGCGTAATTCCTCTGTCAGATGCATGAGCCACTTCTATAGCTCGAACTGAAGTGCTCCAAGAGAGTAAACTAAAGTTTATAGTCCAAATATTATTAAGGATAAATAATATTTGACTTCCCTATTTTTAGGATAGGCAGTCTAAAAATAGACTTCGACCTATAGGTCCAAAAAATAGAGGTCCATCTATTTTTACCAACATGACCAATAATCCAAGAATAACATACTGCAATCCCCGGACCATGCTCCATATGTCTAAAAATAGACATAGTTTAAAAATAGACTTTGCACCAGAATTTTCCTGCGGGCCCACTTAGTGAAGGCGACTTCATTTCACTAAGCTCCATCATCTTGCTGCATTTTCAACAGATGGCCCTCTTCCATGATTTTAGAGTTGACTCAGTCGGTCCATTACAAGTGACTCCACTAGTAGCACCCCAAATAATTGCTCTCTAAATGCCCAAAAGTGAAGAGTGGTCACAAATAGAATTATATTTTCGTCATCCCCTGAGCATGTAACCAAGATGCTCATATCATCATAGGCATAAATATAAGCTCTGGGACATGCATTCTTAAATATACGAGAGAAACTAGTGGGTCTGCAAGTCTGTGGATTTCCATAGGAACCAGTGCAACAATACTGAGGCATGCTGAAGGCAAAGCAGACACTCTTAAAATCCATGACACAACCCTGCTCATTCTTCAGCGAGCAGTTGAGGTTCAAGTCACTGATGCACCCTGCATATGTGCATTTGACAGAGCCTCTGTGGGGAGCTATGGCAATGGGAAGGTTGTAGCCATCCACGAGGCTGACGTCATAGAAGTCCTGAGTACCAAGGGTGAACTCCGCCAGCATGGCCGGTGGTGCGCCTCTAGCACTATTGCATTGGTGTTGGCCTCCGCAGTCACCAGTGACACAAACCCCCTTTCCATTTCTATCGAAGGAGCAACCGTGGCGACCCCATATTCAACCAGACCATCCCAAAGGGGGAATGATGGACATCGTCTGTAACGCATTAGACAGAAGCCGCCATTGGCAAGCTTGGGTATGTTGGCGCTGGGCTGGATACCGGGCCACATCGAATGCTTGCATTGGTTAAACATAGTAAAAGTTGTGGAAAAAACGTCATTTCCACCTTCACATCACAGCCAAGTCCAACCACACCAAGTCATAAAACATGAAATAAATTCCAAGTAAAATCTGAAAAACTTAAAAAACCATGACTTTCTAGACCTCATTCATCAAAGTTGAATTCTAGACCTGAGTCTTAATAGTCTTAACCTGAGTTCCGCAGTAGCTAGAGTAGCCACGCGCAACCCAAAGCTCTTAAGGATCTCTCATATCGAAGCCTACCAACATGTGGTCACTAATCTCTAGAATGTGGACGTCATCGTCATGGTCATACTGGATAACCATGTAAGAAAAATGCATTGGTGCTGCTCTCTCAACGACAAAAAATAACTATTGAAAAAGACCTGACCAATATACCTTCGCAAATTAAGATTGAGTCTTTACATAGAAAATTTCTTTTCACCATTGAGCCTAAGTTATTTGGCTCTCTTAATATTTCTTTGAAGACTATATCATTGGGATGTTTTTCTCTTACACATGTTATAAGATCATTTCGATGAATTTTAGAAGTTTGAATTGGAAGTTTTTCTAGATCCTCTAGATATTCTTTTGGAATATTTACTTCCATGCCAATTATTTTTCCACTTGAGTGACATTTGCATTTTTGCTAGCTGACTCTACAACGGTTATTTGTTCACATGGCTTTGCTCTTCTTAATACTTTGTCATCCTCTCATTGAGATTTCTCATAGTCTCTAGGTTGACACATACTACTCATTTTTGTTTTCATTTGAATTATCTTCCACATATGCACTATTATTCTCTTGCACAATGTAGCTATGGTCTATCTTCTATTATTTCACTTAAAAATTTGTATGTTTTCTTGCAATTGATAGAATGTAGTTTCTATAAGGTTGATGCTTGAATGATTAATCATTAATATACTATGGATGCCATTTCTATCTTTACTGATGTACAAATATGTAGGTTTTCATATATTCTACAACCAATTTGGCATTCTAGATATTTTGTATGAACATAAATGCAATATAATTTCTCTCTCTCTCTCTCTCTCTCTCTCTCTCTCTCTCTCTCTCTCTCTCTATACACACACACACATATAATCCTAGGGATTTTGGAAAATGATGCTCTTGACAATCTCACTCTCAAACACTCTCTCACTCCTTCCAATCTTGGATGTTCCCTTTACTGTGGTTTTGATATTAGGGTTTTGATATTTCATATTAGAAATATTAACTATTTAATGTATTATAATAGTTATAATATTGTATGTCGAGTTTTATAACAAGTCTCTCTTTTCTGCATTGCTTCACCCTCAAAATAATATTAGAGCCTTACTTGAGTAAGCAATAATTTGTATCCTTGATCCAAAATATAGCACTTTGATTAAAAAAATTATTTTCTATTGTGCTTAACAAGGAATTATATTGACAAAGGTGGTTAGGAGGATAGACTCTTGAAATTTGTCATAGTTGATTGTAATAAATTTACATTCAAATCTTATTAAATGTTTTTGATAATATCTTCTCAGTATTTTTCTTATATACACAAATGCTTCTTGATGCATAATGCATGAGTGTCTAAGAGACATGATTATCACAAAATCACCATGACCTTGCATAAGTAGTGATTTAAATATGATTATTATTCATTATGTGCATCAAATGGAAAGGAGACAAGAGGAAGGGGTAGAGGATACCAAAGTGGGAAGATGGCTAGGAGTATTGTAGAGGAAGGAAGTGTGTGGCCACCAAGTGTAGGGTTCAATGTCGGTTGATAGTAATTTATTTTGAGGAAGGTGTATGTGCCAAAATGGATTGGGAGATCTGTGAAGGAGGGGAAGGAGCTCTCTCCTCTTGAAAATTCAAGAACCTATGTTTATTCTATGTAACGTCAATTATACTCCTTATGGGTGGTTGTGGCTATCTTGGGATGGTCTAGATCATATTTGAGACTTCTATATATAGCTTTACAATCATCATCATAATACCATTTGTTAATAGTTATAGAGCTTAGGGGGCATGTGATTCATTGTGAATGAAGGTTATGAAAAAAGAAATCTTTGATAGCTTCCCAAATAATATGTGTCCCTGATGATGAGTGGTGATACCACTCTAAATGTAATACATTAGTAAATCTGAACACAACATTTATCTATAATCTTACATAAACTAGATTTAGAGAAGTTGTGGGTGGAGTGAAGAAATGAAGAAGTCGTTGATGAAGTCGATTTTCATAGGTGGGGGAAAACAATAGTCAAATTTGAATGTGATGTAAGGTAAGAAGAAGATTTTCTTGACAGTGCAAAACATTGTATTCATCATACCAGGAGTTCCTTGACCTCTTGAAAGGTTGACCATTTCCATTTCCATTTCGATTAGAGGGAGCCTTCCTCTTTCCTTTGAACCTGTTGTTCCTTTGATTTCCATTCCCTGTGAAGTTTTTGTTTTTGATGTAGTCATCATATTGGGGAGAGTCCCTTTTATTGGGGCATTCTCTTGCATAGTGACCAAACTTATTACAATTGTAACATATTCCCTTTCTTCCTTTGGGAACCGCTCTTCAATGAATTTGATTTCTCGGTCCAACATTTTTATTCTTCTTTGCATGAGCAGTGAAGGCAGTAGGGTAACTTCCATTCCCATTTGAGGGATGGTCTCTCTCCATCATCAGTTTCTCCTCTTGAGTGCATCTCATCAGCAATTCATCAAAATAAGGAATTATATTGCTATTGATAATAATGGTATTAAATACATACCATGGTCGGGGAAGTCCACCAAGAGAAATGAGAGTGAGCTCTTGGTCAGTTATGACCTCTCCAACAGCTAAGTGATCACTGTTGATTTAAGTGAGCCTCGTGAAATATGATTGGATATACTCTCCCTTTTCCATATTAATGTTCTTCAACTTATTCTTCAAAAAGATAATTTGATTAGCATTGCTAGCCCTAAACATGCTAACCAACTTATCATACATCTCCTTAGATGTGCCCAACTCGAAGATATAAGAAAAAAAGTGCTTATGAGTAGAATCCCTGATGAGTGCACATTTTTGCAAATGGCCATCATAAGACTTCTAGCCAACCCATGAATATCTCTCCAAAACTGAAATGCTTCCCTTGCAACTATCTGGGAGCATAGGTACTGCTGCTATTGCCTCAAATTTAATTCAAATGTTGTAGGATAAGGTCAAGCCTTTGTCATGAGAAGAAAATCATCCTCGTAACTTTTGTTTTTGCATGAAAACATAGTGTTGGAATCCTCAATTCCCTATGCACAAACAGGATCCAAAGATCTTTTTCACACCCCACATTGATGGGTGTGCAACCCAACACAAATTCCATCATACTTCAAAACTAAGATAACTTTTGAGTGCACATTTTTGCAAATGGCCATCATAAAGACTTCCAGCCCATGAATATCTCTCCAAAACTGAAATGCTTCCCTTGCAACTATCTAGGAGCATACAGTACTTGTTCTGCTTCCTGAAATTTAATTCAAGTGTTGTAGGATAAGATCGAGCCTTTTTCATATGAAGAAACTCATCCTCATAAATTTTGTCTCTGCGTGAAAACAGTGTTGGAATGAATATCATCAGCCTCACCATCATCTACCAGTCCTTCACTAACGATGTCATTGTTTTGCTCCCCACTCTTATTGAAATTAAAAATGGATTTCTTGTCTACTACTCCCTCAAAGATATTGAGATGATTTAACCACAAGAGTTTTCTTCAGTCTTGCCAGAAAATTCAACTATATTGTTTCTATCTGACCATTCTCCCCTTTTTCTAACACTCACTTGTTCACTATTTAACTTTACAAGAGTAACCTCAAGCTGGAGTGGTGTCTGAATGTGGACTTGCACATAAGGCAGTGACTCATTTTTCAATGATCAAACTGAATTTCTACCAAAAGATGTCCAGGACAGGGCCATTCACCATAATTCTCGACCCTCATTTTTATCCTGCTTTATTTTTCCATGAACTTCTTTATGATAATAGTTGTAGGTGTTATAAATGGGAGAACCACTGAAACACACCACATATGATTTGAGACTATTTTCCTTGAGAAAAGCGTCTAGATATCATTCTACATCAGGGCTAGCATGGTATCTTCCCTCTGGATCTGTAGTACCCTCTCCAAATGTACAAGCAATGTTGTCTCTTTCTAATTATATGTTGCCTTCTCCATCTAAGATAGCAACAACTTCTTCAAATTATGGTCTCAAAGCTTCCTCTGTAAGCTTGTAAAAAATTTTGATTTGTTTTTTCTTTCATCAAATGTACCATGTAGTGTTGACTCCTCTCTCCACTTACCCTTTGCCAACCCCTTCAACCACCATGCTTAAGAAATATGCTAAACCATGAAGTAAACTTTAAAGCTACACCTAAAGCATTGCCACAATGTTCTCTCTTCTTATGCCACTGAATTCGGCTACTTTATATTTTGGAAGCAATTTTCATATTATTTTTCTATTTTGACCTTGTGACATCTTACATAATTTATGTAACTCATGATTTTTCTGGATTACCCATAATTGTGTATGAAAAATAACTATGGGTACTCATGAGAAATCATGAGTTACATAAATTATTAAAATTATTGTGTGCCATTTTTAGCTCCCCACTCTTGTTGAAATTCAAAATGGATTTCTTGTTTGCTACTCCCTCAAAGATGCTGAGATGATTTAACCACAAGTGTTTGCTTTAGTCCTGCCAGAAAATTCAACTATATTGTTTCTATCTTACCATTCTTCCTTTTTTCTAATATTCACTTGTTCACTGTTGAGTTCACTATTTAACTTTACAAGAGTAACCTTAAGCTGGAGTGGTGTCTGAATGTGGACCTGGGCATAAGGCAATGAATCATTTTTCCACAATCAAACTGAATTTCTACCAAATTATGTCTAGGACAGGGCCATTCACCATAATTATTGACCCTCATTTTTACCTTGCTTTATTTTTCCATGAACTTCTTTATCATAATAGTTGTAGGTGTTATAAATGGGATAACCACTAAAACACATCACATATGATTTGAGACTGCTTTTCTGGAGAACAACATTTATATCTCATTCTACATCAGGGTTGTCGTGGTATCTTCCCTCTGGATCTGTAGTACCGTCTCCAAATGTACCAACAATGTTGTCTCTTTCCAATTATATGTTTCCTTCTCCATCTAAGATAGCAAAAACTTCTTCAAATTATGGCCTCAAAGCTTCCTCTGCGAGCTTGAAAAAACGATTGATTTTTTTTTCTTTCATCAAATGTACCATGCAGTGTTGACTCCTCCCCCCACTTACCCTTTTCCAACCCTTTCAAGAACCATGCTTTAAGAAATATGCTAGACCATGAAGTAAAATTTAAAGCTACACCTAAATCATTACCACAATGTTATCTCTTATTATGCCACTGAATTCGGCTACTTTATATTTTGGAAGCATTTTTCATATTATTTTTTTATTTTGGCCTTGTGACATCTTACATGATTTTTGTAACTCGCGATTTTTCTGGAGTACCCATAATTGTGTATGAAAACTAATTATGGGTACTCCATAAAAATCATGAGTTACATAAATTATTGAAATTACTGAGTGTCATTTTTAGCTCCCCACTCTTATTGAAATTCAAAAATGATTTCTTGTCTACTACTCCCTCAGAGATTCTGAGATGATTTAACCACAAGAGTTTGCTTCAGTTCTGCCTAAAAATTCAACTATATGTTTCTATCTGACCATTCTCCCTTTTTCTAAAATTCACTTGTTCACTGTTGATTTCACTATTTAAATTTACAAGAGTAACCTCAAGCTAGAGTGGTGTCTGAATGTGGACCTGGACACAAGGCAGTGACTCATTTTTCAATGATCAAATTGAATTTCTACCAAAATATGTCCAAGACAAGGCCATTCACCATAATTCTCGACCCTCATTTTTACCTTGCTTTATATTCCCACGAAATTATTTATCATAATAGTTTTAGGTGTTATAAATGGGAGAAGCAATGAAACACACCACATATTATTTGAGATTGTTTTGCTTGAGAAAAGTGTCTAGATATCATTCAACATCAGGGATGTTGTGGTATGTTCCCTTTGGATCTATAGTACCCTCTCCAAATGCACCAGCAGTGATGTCTCTTTCCAATTATATGTTGTCTTATCCATCTACGATAGCAGCAACTTCTTCAAATTATGGCCTCAAATATTCCTTTGTGAGCTTGTAAATTTTTATTTTTATTTTTCCATCAAATTTACCAGTAGTGTTGACTCCTCTCTCCACTTACCCTTTGCCAGCCTTTTCAGCCACCATGCTTTAAGAAATATGCTAAACCATGAATTAAAATTTAAAGCTACACCTACAGCATTTCCACAATGTTCTCTCTTCTTATGCCACTGAATTTGGCTCTATATTTTGGAAGCAGTTCATATTATTATTATTATTATTTTTGACCTTGTGATATCTTACATAATTTATGTAACCCATTATTTTTCTGGAGTACCCATACTTGTGTATGACAGTTAATGGCTATTCTATACTAATATATTGGACCTAATTTCTTCCCAAATTCAATGTGAGAGCTTTGGAAGTATTATTGGATGTTTATGATATTCCTCCATAAATGTTTTGTCTCGGCATTTGCCACCTTCAAAATTAGATTTTCATGATCCACATCAACAAGATTGGTTCAGAAAGGAAGTTTCAGAGGTATTTTATGATACAAATTATACATATGGGTAGATTTTTTCTAATTAATTTATATGCCTATCATACCTATGGCATATGACCCCCTAGATCCAAACTAATGTGCATTTTTATGCAAATGTATACATTGCAAATAAAGTGGAAATGTTGTTTAGAGAGGTTTTTAATTTTCTCTTGTGGATAGGACAGAAAATCGCCACATTTGGATCCTTTTATTCTGGTATTAAGGTTACTGAATCAAGGAGACAAATTTTAGAGCTTGAAGGAATGTTGCATAAAGAGATAGTTGAATTTGAGGGGATATTATAGATGTATATAATGGATGTTTAATATACTTTAGGTTGTCTAACATGATATTATGCTACAATAATCTTTCTACTTAATGAATATTTCCATATTTTTTTATAGAAATTGCTTTGTTGGAAATAATTTCTTTAGAGTAATTCATTCTTTTAATGCAATCTTTCAAATTCAAACAGGGTTTGTTGTAAGAGGTCATCATTAGTGATAGACTAGTTGTAGTACAAGGAAAAGACCCTCTATCGGAATAGACCCTAGAATTTACAATTTATAAATGTTTCAAGATATAATTTTTAAAATTATAATTCTTTAAAGGATGCTAACTCAATGGAAGAGAACATGCTTTACAAGCAGGAGGTTGGTGGTTCAATTCCATCATGCCCTAATATTCTTATGGAATGGCGGCGATCAGTTTTTGGTAACGGATTCTCTTTTGACCATCACCAATGAGCTTATGGTGAAATTTTTCGAATTTCACCTAAATATGAAATGGTGATGGTCAACGAATGCCACCATATATACGCATCAATAGTGATGGCCCTCAAAGGTCTGCCACCCTAAATCGTTGTTGTTGATATGAAAGAGTGAGGGTCATCATTTGTCAATATAGTCATTATTCGTGACGGACCTTGATGTCACCAATGAGCTTATCATGACATTTTTTTACCCTCACCAAATATGAAATGGTGACGGTCAACGAACGTCATCATATATATGCACCAATAATGATGGCCATGAAAGGTCCATCACAAAAAATCGTTGTTGTTCATATGAAATGGTGACGATCACTATCCCTTATTATAATCAATATTCGTGATGGACCTTGAATGTCACCATACCACATACTTTTGGTGACGCCATCTTTGGTGAAGTTCAGTTTTTTGGTGATGGAGGCTATTGTCTGTCACTATTACTTATATGAAATGGTGCGGTCACTATCTGTCATTATAAATCATTATTGGTGATGGACCTTGAATGTCACCACAACACCTATACTTTCGGCGATGCCACCTTTGGTGACGTTTAGTTTTTGGTGATGAAGGCTCTTTTGACCCTCACTAGTGAGCTTATGGTGACATTTTTCGCCCCTCACCAATGTCCTTTTTTCTTGGAGTTATATATGGTTGCAAGTAGGCTTCCACATCACTTGTGACCCAAAGAAATGCAAGAGTATTTCAATTCCAAGTCAAAATCCCTTTTTACTAGACCTAGGGGTTTCTTTACCAATGGAATTGGTTCCCTAAGTGAGTGATTTTTTTTTAATTATTTGTATATCCTATGTATTTAACGATTTATAGAAAATTAATTAAATAAAGAAATTGTAATCAGATCAATTCCATAGGATATATCTGAAGAATATTTGAGTGATTTGGAGATATTTGAGGGTATTTGGATTCCTTGAAATATTTGTGGATCTATAAAGTTCTAGATTAGAGGTTTAGGTGAGGATTCTTTGGATTTAAACCTGAAATTGCTTCAGTATCCTATTTTGCATAAAGTATGTAATCATAGAATGAGAAAAAAGGTGAGAAGAAGAAATTAGAGTGGATAGTGAGGCTCGTGAGGAGTGAGGGCCGAGTAAGGCCACAAGGTCAAAAAGAGCTCCATTTTAATAATTAGGTCAAAGAGGGATTTTGTAGATATTTTTTGTTCATTTATTTAATAGAAGGAAGGAAGCACTATCTTCGAGTGTCCTGAGCGGATTCATGCACATTTCTTATTGTTAAGGAGAGGATATTTGTTATTTGATTGTTTTTTATCAATGACCGTAATCTCGTTAAAAACCAAGCTCATGAGGGATACACACTTTATTACAAGAAAACATTTTTTTGTAGGATCTGAAGTATAGGATCGAGAGGATCATATCGGGAAGATCCAGGTGCATGTTGAAATTTGCAACAAGAAACAGTGAAATTGGCGGCCAGAAACAACATGACAGCACACACACTAGTGTGGGACCACAGGTCACACAGTGATGGGTGCTAGCGATACATTAGTGTGCAAGCCAATTTATTTAATAAATTGGAAATGTGTCTAATTTAATTTTCCCTTAATTAAATTGGACAATAAATTGTAATCTTATCCCATAATCACTTGTAATAGTTAATTCAGTGTGATGGACTCAGTTAAATCATGAAATTCGAGTTGAGGGTGGTTGGTGAGGCATGTAGAGCTATTCTATTCGTTTTAGAGTCCAAGTGGCAGTTAATATATTAGTTTAATGCACGAGAAATCAGTTAACTCAATTAAGTGAGTTTAAGTCAATCTAACTAGTTGAAACTGATTGTTGCACTAGCGAGAGGTCAAGTGAATTAAATTAGATTTAATTCACATGCAGTGATCTGTCAAGTGATTGATGATTTACTATTAATAGCTACATGCATTTCAGTTCTAGTGGAGACTCAGTTGAGACAAAGGTTAAAGGGATGTTAACTATCAATTTTATTTTTAGCAAACTGCCTAGATGTAGTTAAAACATCATAGGATTTCCCATGATACTAGGGAAATCAAGGAAGGCTAAAATTCCTAAATAATATGGATTGCATGAGCAAGGAAAGCTGAGCAGAGGCTGAGAATTGGCTAAGTACTATCCTGATTTTGTTTGGATCAGTATGAGACAGTTAGGATAGTGCAACAGACTCTCGAGAGAAGAGTGCACGGTATTGTTTCATGATTCCTTAGTTCATTATACAATAAATATAGAGGGGTTTTGAGCAACAAGCTTTCCCTGGGAAAAATATTTGTGTTGGGGATTGATTTGCTTCTTTATTTTACTTGGTGTGATTTTGCGATTGTCTTTATTTTCCACAAATTAATTGTAGAAGGATTCAATATTTTGCTTTAGTATATTGCATGATCAGATTGAATCCATTGGTATACATATTATTTCTATAATTTCTACATGGTATCAGGGTGCTAGAAATCATTATAGTGGAGAAGAAACTGAGTTTGTGTTGAACAATATTCAAACTTGCAAATACTTTCGTTAGTGCGACAAGCGGATCAAGATGGCTTTCACTAGATTAGTATTGGAATATGCACTTGAGGGAAGTTCTAATTATATTGCATGGAAAGACAAAATGGAGGCAGTTCTAGAGGAAAATGGGTAGAAAGAATTCATTGATAATGATATTCCCAATCCTGCAGCAGTAGACGCAACTCTTCTTGATCCTTGGCAAAAGAAGTTAGCAAGGGTGAGGAGGATATTATTAGAGGGAGTTCTAGATAGCATTGTCTCGAGTCTCCATGGAAAGGTGACTCCATATGCAATGTGGAAGACCTTGATAGTTCTATTTTAGAACATCAATGACCAAAGGAAGTTGGAGTTGAAGGACAAGCTCAGAAAAATCAAGAAGGAGGAGGGCGAGACGGTACCAACATACTTGGCGAAGTTCACTCAATGTCGAGATGAGCTTGGAATTTTTGGTGTGACTGTAGAAGATGATGACTTGGTAAGCCTAGCACTTCTAAGCCTTCCTAAGAGCTGGCATAGTTATCAGGACTCTGCCAATGGGAGGGAGAAGTTACCAGATTGGAAGTGACTTAGGTCAGATTTGGTATAAGAAGAATTCAGGCAGAATACCAGGGATGTATCCTCATCCAAGACTAATGACAAGGAACATTATGCCTTGGCAAGTAAGGCAAAGAAGGCCAAGGGAAAGAAATCCCAAGGCGAAGCGGGTAAGAAATACTTGTCCAAGATTAGATGCTTTCACTTTCACAAGCATGGGCACTATGCTACAAATTTTCCACAGAAGAAAAGCAAGAAGGAGCTTGTAGTTGCAGTAGGTGAAGCATTGGTTTCACATTTCAAGCTTGATTTTACTCTCATTGCATGCATGGCCAGCACTATAATTGGATGCATGTGGTATCTAGATATCGGTGCCTTGTTCCATATGATGGAGAATAGAGATCTCTTCAGTGACTTGGATGAGAAGGACCTCCAACAGAGCATAGATTTTGGAGATGACGAGAAGTATAGCGCTATTGACATAGGTAAAATTATATTTCAGAGGGAGAATGGCTCCCATCTTAGACTAACAAATGTTTTTCATGTTCCAGGCCTAAGGAAGAATCTTGCCTCTGTAGCGGTATTGGAAGAATGTGGTTATGAAGTAATGTTTTACTTAAACACATATCCACGGGACAAATGAACCAAATAATCGTAACATTCAAGAACCCGTATGCTCTCGAGGTTGAGGATGCATACAAGGATTTGAGGAGAAAATCTATTTTTAATGACTTGGTGTTTGAGAGGGATAAATTATCTTTCAACATGCTACCTCATAAGCAATCTCAGAGGTTTGTGGAGCAACCACAATTGGAGATGCGGAGAGGAGACCGAGTGGAATATTCCACTCAAGAAGAGACCTCCAGGAGGGGGAAATTTCAAGCCAGAAGGGAAAATGGAGTACATGCAGCTATACCTCTAAGTGTGAGGTGGGGAGATGTGCATAATTAATCCCAATAATAAATTGGGCAGGGTTCATTGAGATGGTTTGTCTCATGGATCGAACCTAGCTACGAGGATCCCACCGTGCAACAGTAGCAGGAAGGATCGGTTAGATTGATGCAGTTAGATTTCAGGAAGTCGAAAATCTGAATGATAGGTGTCAGATATTGGAGCGCAGATCAGAGTTGGCAGCAATGCAAAGTGCATGGATGTAGATGTCAACAACATAGAGAGTCTAGTAGACATGTGCAATAGGTACGAGCAGTCAGAAGACTCTTATGACAGATGCATTATATTGATTCAGTTGTTTGGAGGCTATTCAGTTTTTAGAAGTGTTGCATGCAAGAGTTGCATGTGCGAACAACACTAGAGAAGTGTTGCATGCAAGAGTTGCATGTTCGCATGCAATAATGTTCCAAAGGTATCATATCGAGACAGATTTATTCCTTTGTTGTTGAGAGGGAGTGTTGAAATTGGCAACAAGAAATAGTGAAATCGGCATCCAGAAACAACATGACAACACACACTAATGTGGGACCACAGGTCACACAGTGATGGGTCCTAGAGATACATTAGTGTGCAAGCCAATTTATTTAATAAATTGGAAATGTGTCTAATTTAATTTTCCCTTAATTAAATTGGAAAATAAATTGTAATCTTATCTCATAATCACTTGTAATAGTTAACTGAGTGTGATAGACTCAGTTAACTCATGAAAATCTAGCTGAGGGTGGCTGGTGAGGCATGTAGAGTGATTCTATTTGTTTTAGATTCCAAGTTGTAGTTAGTGTATTAGTTTAATGCATGAGAAATTTATTTAAATCAATAGAGTTAAAGTGAGTCTAAATGACCCTGAACTCGATGTGCCAAATGTTGTCCCAGTGTGGGTGCGCCTTACTCATCACCCTATGCATTGTTGGTGGGATGACTCCGTTCGTGCGATTGGGAATGCGGTCAACAAATGATTAGAGCGAACCTAAAGACAATATGAAAGCTTGTGCCAGGATCTGGGTTGAGTTAGATCTGGGAAAAGGCCTACCTGAAGCAATCAAGCTCAAAGTCGGCGATTGGACCCACATCCAGCAGCTCGACTATGAGAAAATCCCTTTAAATGCAAGGCATGTCATGAATACGACCATTTTACTAACAGATGTTCTAAATTTATTGATATCTAAAACTTGGATACAGATTCTCAATGGGAAACTATAAAAGGAAAGAACACTTCTTCCAACCCTAAAAACTCTAGCAACTCCTTAACCCCCTCTTCCACTCTGCCCAAATCTACCCCCTCCTACCCTTCCTCCTCCTCTCCTTAATACTCTGACCACCCCCCCCCATCCTGCTGATCCCCCTAACCCTCCCCTCATTAACTCTCTAGCCTCATCCAATCCCTTCTCCTCCTTTGCGTCCGAAGATGATACCCCCATGATCACTATCCCCTGTCAATCTGCTTCCCCTCATCTCTCCCCGTTAATCCAGATCCTCCCTCCTCCTCCGCAGACCCCTCCTCTACCCGAATCACTAGAAAATATGTAAAAGAACATGGTGTCACTCTGGAAAACCACAATAAAATTGAGCCTGGAAGGAAGCCATCCAAGTAGCATAGATATGAAACTGCACAAAAATACATTTCCCTGGGAACTCAGAACCCTATTGAAACCTATCTCTTAGGGAAAAATAGAAAAGACTCAAGACAAAAGGAGCAAGTAGGGAAGCCAAGATCTCACTGTGTTTTCGTGAAATGATGAAAGTCCTCTAATGGAACTGCAGGGGTTTAGGGCATCCCTCAAAAACTTCAGCCCTAAAAGATCTAATGAATCAGGAAAATCCAGATATAATTCTCCTTCAGGAAACTAAATAGGGAGATCTAGACATGAATACTATTCTCAGCATAATAAAAAATCACTCGAGCACTCTCTTTGAATCTAGGGGTGCCTCTGGTGGTCTTGCCACTATATGGAACCAAAGCATATCGAAGAAAAAAAGCTCAGAAAAAATGCAAAACTGGATCAAAGAGACCCTTCAAAACATCAAAGAGAGCATTGAGGTCATCATTTACAATGTGTATGGTCCTAACCATTACAGGGATAAACCGATCTATTGGGACACTCTAAAAAATGACATTGATAATGAAGCAATAGAAAAATTATCATTGGAGGTGACTTCAACTTAGTACTCCATGCAAATGAAAAAAGAGGTGGTTGTTTCAACCCAGATCCCTCCAAAGACCTGCTTTAGATCATCATTCAAGACCATGATTTGGTTGATATTGTCCCTAAAAATTGAAAGTACACTTGGAGAAATTGCAAAATAGGAGAGGGGAACATCATGGAGCATCTTCACAAATTTCTTGTGGTTGTCCCTCTCATTTCATCTCTCTTCATTGCCTCTTCCAGCATCCTCTCTTCTTCCACCTCCGACCACTACCCCATCACGCTCTCCCTTGGTGACCAGCCCCCTCTCAACCCCCTCCCTTTTAAATACAATCCTCTATGGAATGATATCAAGGAAGAAAGACAGTTAGTGCATAATACTCGGTTACAGCATGTTGAGGGATCTCCATCCTTTATTTGGGAAACCAAATTAAAGAAGATCAAAATTTCCTTAAAATAATGGGCCAAAATCCACTGCAAGGAGCCGAACAAAATCAAAAGTGAGATCAAGGCAAAGCTGGAGACTGCCCACAACATCATAGAATCTCAAGGGAAAAATCAAGAGAGCTCAAACCATGAAAAATATTTATATTGGAAATTATACAAAATCAATAGAACAGAAGAAGAGAAATGGTGAATAAAATCCAGGAATTTGTGGCTCCAAGGAGGTGACAAAAACACCTTCTTCCACAAACAAGCTACAGTTCGCAAGACTAGGAATAACATATCCTCCATCATAGAAAATGAAGGCAAAATACAAACGTATCAAGAGATAGTTAAAGCAGATGCCACCTCTGATTATAAGGATCTGCTCACTGAAACAAAATAACTTGAAGACTATTTTGATCTCTTAAGACATCTGCCAAATATGATCACAGAGGATATGAACAACACTTTGAAAAAAGATATATAAGAGGCTGAAATCCAATGTGGCAATTGGTCCCTGCATCCTGACAAGGCTCCGGGTCGTGATGGCTTCTCCATCAGCTTCTACAGGACTTATTGGAACTTAATAAAAAATACCTAACCAAAATGATTCAGTGGGTTCAAAGGAAGAAGAAAATAGGGGGTTTCACCAACTCAACCCACCCATCTTGCTCTATTTCCCAAACAAAATCATCCTCCTTCTCTAGGTTTCGACCTATCTCTCTCTCTCACAACTCCTTATACAAAATTATTACCAAAATCCCCGCCACGTGCCTCAAGCTCCCTTCTTCCTAGCCTCATTTCTAAAATCAAGGAGGCTTCATCTCCCAAAGACATGATTTGTTACACTATCCTCCTTGTTTAAGAAGCCATCCATTCAAGTATGACTCGCAAAGAGAAAGGTTTCATCCTCAAACTTTACCTATCCAATTATTTTGACATGGTTGGGGGAACTCCTTCCCTCCTTTTTGTTCTTTTTCAAAAAATGGGCTTCGACAGGCTGACTTCATTTCCCTCATTAAATCTTGCATCTCTAGCCCTTGGATCTCTCCCTCATAAATGGTAAGCCCGCAACCTTCTTTTAATCCTCCCTTAGACTTAGACAGGTTGTCCCCTCTCTCCCTTTCTCTTTATCCTCATGGCCAAGTCTTTCAACAAGGCCTTGGATCATATGCGAAGAGTTGGCCTTATTACCGGAATAAAATTTGGCAATGGTGTAAAAATTAATCATTCACAATTTTCGCATGACACCCTTTTGATGGGTGGTGCATCCTACATTATTGCTCACAAAGTTTAAATCTCTCCTTGAAAAGTTCATGCTCTACTCCGAGGGTTGATAAATTTCCAAATGGTTGCATCTATGTTTGGAATGCAACTAATCAAACCATTCACAACATTTCACAAATTTTTGGAGTCACTTACAAATTGAATTGGGACCACTTCAATTATTTAGGCATGTCCGTTAGCGCCGGCTCTTTAAAATCGAAGTCCAAATATTACTATTGATTCTAAAATGAAGAGAAAAGTCCAACAAGTAAATTCCTCCCTGGTGAAACCTTGCTAGTCGTGTTGTTTTACTCAAAATCAAATGTGGTCTCTAATCCTTACCTTTGTACCACTTCACTCTACTTCATGCCCCCGCGCCAATCCATCCATCACAAATTTGAATCAATCCCAAGGCATTTTCTCTAGCTGGTGGAGGGAATAATGAGAAGAAAAAATACAATATTGTTAAGTGAGGCATTTCACTCAAGGCTATGAAAATGGAGTGCTCGAATCCGCTCACCCAAGCTTTTGAACATTACTTTTGGAGGTAATATTATCTAGAGGCTAATTAGTGGGCATAAAGAATGGTGGAAGAAATTCATGGAATCCAAATAACTCAACTCCCCCAGACTCCATCATCTCCTCGATCATGATATTCCGAACAAAACCGCTCCATAATATGGGCTCTTTGCAAGAAATCCATTCCTTTCTTATCCCTCAATATCTCTAAAGTTCCTCATGAGGGGAGAATTATCAATATCGGAAAGACATAATTATGGGGCAAAATCCTCTCTCGAATAGACCTGACACTCATCACATTCTCTTCATTTTCAGGGTTTCTCTGGACTCTAAATACTTAAGTCAATTCTCCAAGTGGGACTATCAAAATAACAAACTGGATTGGATGGCAATTTCCCGTACCTCCTCACCCGGAAGATGACCTCTCCAACCTTCAAGTCCTTCTCCATGGAGCAGCTCCCATGCGAAAAGGCGCCTAGACAGCTTTTTGTTGGGATCCAACGGCTCACCATTAAAGTGGCTCACTCAACTTAGTAAAGACCACTTTCCCACTTCCTCCATGGGAAATTTGGAAACTAGTCCGGAAATTGGAAGCCATCCCAAAGATCAAGATTTTAATATGGACCCTCCTCAAAGGAAAGATTCTCACCTCAAAACTTAAAAAAAAGAGGTGTGATAGGTCTATCCGTATGCCCCAATTTTCAATGTACGTAAGAGACCGTGCATAATATTTTTGTCGATGTCCCTTTATCGCCCAATTTTGGTAAGATCTCACTTCATATTCTCGCCCTCCACATGGAATCCATCAATACTTTCTCTTATCCGATAAAAAAATTACCCTTGGGAAAAAGAAAAGAAATCTGACCAAAAGGGTCTGGGATACCCTTCAGTATGTGCTCTTATGGAACATATGGCTTGCCAGAAAATATGTGATCTTCAACAACAAAAATTCCTCCTATAGTAAGGTCTGCAACAAAACATGGAGCCTCACTCTCGAAACAATTGTCTCTAAAAAACAACAACAGCATCAGTGTTCATGATCTCCAAGTAGAAGAAAGGAATATTTTGGGTAAGATATTGGACAGCCATGGCTTCATTAGGCCTTCAACTCACCGTCCTCATCAGCATGAAGCATGGAAGGTTTGTTTAAAAGTAAAATAATTTATAGAATGGTTGGATAGCTTCTTGAAGCCAACTCTCTTTTTTTATGGCGCATCAAAATTAAATCCAGGCATTGCTGGAGCCGGAGGCACTATAAGAAATGGAAATGGTAGAACTCTTCTCTCATTCGAATGGGGTCTTGGCTCTCTCTCCAACAACAAAGAAGAAGCATACGCCCTCCTCCAAGGCCTCTATCAGCTTAAGAAGAACAATATTACCAATGTTATGGTGTTCGGGGATTCAGCAATCATCATTAACATGATGATCCATGACTATCATGTCCGCAATATAGACCTTCACAGAATTTTTACCCGATGTCGTGACATTTCCAAAGACATGAAAGAAATAACCTTCCATCATATTCTTAGAATAAATAGCAAAAATTTTTATGCTCTAGCTACCAAGGCATGTGCAAGAATAGTTGGTCAAATCCTTTGCAATGATAGCCTTTCTCTCAATCCCCTGCCATGATCTTGATTGTGCTCAGGAAAATATTCTATTAGATCCTCCTTGTAGGAATCTTTGAAAAATGCAGACCCCAATGTACCCCCTCCCACCTAACTCTCGTGACCCTATCTCCTCGGGTCCACTACCCGGCTGCTCCCTCCTCTATCCTTAGGGTTATATATCCCTACGCCCCCTCTCCTTCATGCACCCCTCATCAGCACTCCCATGCTTGTCGCTTGTTGCTGTGTTCATTGTGCTCCCCTCCCCCTGCTGGTCCTCCCCTCATTGTTGTCCCTGCTTCATCGCGCTCCCTCCCCTCATCATTGTACCTGCTTCATCGCACTCCCTTCCATCTGTCTTAATGGCTCGTAGCGAAGATTGCTTACACTGTGCAGATCTCCGGGCAAAGTTAGACAAGATATGCGCTCAGTAAAAAATTCTAGATTCCAAGAAAAAATCGGATGTGAATCTCTTCCTGCACAGAGTTACATCTCTCCAACGACAGTTCAATGACATCACCAACCGCTTCTCCCATGCAGAGGAATCAGTCCAAATTCTTAAATATATGTTGGAAAAATTCTCTGCCCCAAGTTCTGGTTCCATCAATGTGAGAAATACCAGCACCAATGACAATATCGTTGGTTCAACCGAAATCCCAATGAGCATCGACTGATTAGCTCTCCTATGTACTCAGCATGGTTTTTAAGTTTGTATTACTACTCTCTCAATTTGTTCGTATCTACTCATTATCTGTGTTTCAGTATTTTCTGAATAGTAGACACAAAGAAGGCTTAGCATTTTGTGGTAGCTACCTTCTCTGTTGCTCCTCAGAAACACCTACATGTAACAAGGAGTCACCTCCTCACATATTTTTTGGAATATAAATCAACACCCCATATTGTTAAAAAAAAAAGTGAGTCTAACTAGTTGTAACTGATTGTTGCACTAGTGAGAGGTCAAGTGAATTAAATCAGATTTAATTCACGTGTAGTGATTTTTAAAGTGACTAATGATTTACTATTAATAGTTGAATGCATGTCAGTTCTAGTGGAGACCCAGTTGAGACAAAGGTTAAAGGGATGTTAACTATCAGTTGTACTTTTATAAAACTGTCGAGATGCAGTTAAAACACCATAGGATTTCCCATGATACTAGCGCAGTCAAGGAAGGATGAAATTCCTAAAGAATAGGGATTGCATTCCCTATGGATTGCATGAGCAAGGCAAGCTAAGAATTGGCTAAGTACTAGCCCGATTTTGTCCGATCAACGTGAGACAGTCGGGATAGTGCAGCAGACCCTTGAGAGAAGAGTGCATTGTATTGTTTCATGATTCCTTCATTCATTATACAATAGAGATAGAGGGTTTTTGAGCAGCAAACTTTCCCCAGGGAAAATATTTGTGTTGTGGATTGATTTGCTTCTTTATTTTACTTGTTGTGGTTGTGCGATCGTCTTTATTTTCCGCAAATTAATTGTAGAAGGATTCAGTATTTTTCTTTAGTATATTGCATGATCATATTTAATCCATTTGTATGCATATTATTTTTATAATTTCTACAATGCAAGCATATTTCAAATAGAGCTGAAGCACACGGATAAAGTGTTGAAAATGGCAACAAAGAAACCCTGAATTAATTTTCCCTTGAATTCAATTAGGAGAAATATATAATTCACAACACAAGACAACTTGTATGAGTTAAATAAGTTAGTTTCATTTAGTTGGATTAGTTAATTCGAGTTGAGGGCCTAACTTGAGTCATGTAGAGTGAATCCTAAATTTTAGGAGCTTAGGTTGATTTTAATTTGAGTTGTAATAATTTAATTAAGTTAAACTAGTTCCAACTATTGGAGGAAATAGTAGGAGGCCTAGCAGTGGGGTGCAACTTCAGTATTCAAGCAGTTATCTGATAAATCGACCATAATTAACTCATGCATGCATGAAATATGATTTACCCAGTTGAGATTGGAGTTCAAGGGCAATGTACTATCAGTTGTATGATTATCCAAGTTATACAGGTGGTGCATGCAATCAGAGAAGGACCTATAGGGATTGCACAGTTCGGGATGGGGATTTCCCTAATTAATAGGGGGATAATTTCTTGTGAAACAAATCAAGGAAATAGGAGCTTAGTAGGAAGAAAAATTGGCTAAGCGTTGATCAAAATCAGCTTGTGAGACTATGAGATAAATTATACTTTTGCAGAGATTGTTTAGGCTTGAACAAGCATTGTATTTCTTCTCTATTTTTTGACAAATGCAATAAAAATAGGAATGGGTTTTGAGCAGTGGTTTTCCCCTAGATATATTCTCTTTTTATGTGTATTTGTTCATGTCACATGTTTTTGATATTGCTTCTCAATCGTGAATTTCTTACCAAGGATGAGTAAAGTAGATTTGAGTCTTATGTTTTAGAACATTACATGAGAAATATTGAATCTACAATTACTTTCTACATGGTATCAGAGCTATAATCACAGTAGAGAAGAGAATTAAAATTTTTGCAGGAGTTTCGAATTTCAAGACTAGGGTTGCAGGCTTTCTCCAGGACTAAGAAGATGACTTCCACCAGACTCAAGCTCGAGTATGCTCTAGAAGGAACCACACATTTTTTGGCATGGAAGATCCATATGGAGGTGGTGTTAGATGATAATGGGCTACTATATTACATCAAGATAGATTTAGATAAACCCCCAACAACCGATGCCCAAGATCTCGCTCAGTGGAAGAAGGATGTAACTAAAGCGAGGATGATCATATTGGAGGGAGTTCGAGATCATATTGTCTCAATTTCCATGGGAAACAAACTTCATTCGTGATGTGGAAAATATTGACCAATTTGTTCGAGAAAAATAGTGACCACATGAATTTGGCACCGAAGGACAAGCTTCGTAGCAT